>CM060309.1:37571424-37721424 GCA_030674185.1 Monoplex corrugatus
TTGTATCGGATTTATTCTGTGATCAGCATTCTGCCCCTCCTCAGATTTCTATTCAAAGAGTTAAGATATATTCTAGAAAATATCAGGGATGTTTGTTGATTCCTTTATGGCATAACCCCAGTACCGTCCTCTGTCCTCCAAAAAAAGTCCATACTAAAGACTCGTTTTGTGCACCGTCTTTTGTCCTTGGATAATTGACAACAACAAATATTCCTGAAGTAAGAGTGAAAGTTCAGTATTTTGAGAAGTGTGTTTATATTTGTTGTTTTCCTTTTTTCTCTTCTCTTGGTTGTATGTTCCTTCGCTTTAGAAGGCGATCCCTTTATAAATTTAATGCTGCCATTTCATACTTTACAAGTTGATGTTTTGAGGGGTTTTTTTTATGAGGGATGTCGAACAGAGCTGGACGGCAATTGGTAGGATGGCGGTGTTTGTTGCTTTCTTTGCTTTATTCCTCATTTACAAATACGTATAATGATTCAAATCTGGTTTGTTTTAATGTGGACACACAGCATTATCAGGTATTTTTCATGTTTTCCGGAACAGTATATTGATAGTCAGATCAAGGTCAGCCGTCAGACTAGACAAAGACTCATAAAAGTAGATAATCGTTAATTTTCAGTATCGCCATGACCCACAACAGAAATTCACGATTTGGGAGCCGTTTGGTGAGGGACCCTTACAGATTTTATAAAAGAAATATTGTTGAATGAATTGGCATGGCCTGTTTCAAAGTAACAACGTTGATATTAATGAATTGTGTTTTGTCGTGTTTTTTTTTCTGACAGAGGTATAGAATATTGTGGCTTCAATCGTCGTCCTTTCCAACTGCGTATTGTTTTATATTTTACACACACCAGTGTTGCTCCTTTTCGTCTATTCTACAACAGTGAACCTCAAAGTTGACCTAACTGTGATTTCAGGTTGAAGTGATTAGACTGGCAAATTACAGTGATAATCTAAAATCTATCCTTATACCGAGTCTGACTGTGATGTTTACCGTGATATAATATATTATGACTGTAATAATCTTTTTATTGTAAGAGCTGTGGCACTGTCCCAGTCTTGGCTACCTTAAATGAAAAAAACGCTTTTTTTCCCCTAAATTTAGATTTTGCTGAGTTGTTATCTCCGATGTGACAGATTTCCAATAGATGAACAGAATACATGTACAACTGTCTGCTTGAGAAGGTGTTAGAGGCCATTTTGGTGCAACGCGGTGGTTTAACAACTGTAAATTAAAAGCCAGAACTTTCGACTGTTGAATTATTTACATTTGTCAGTGCATGAATACGGATATGTTTCTCCACTGTACTGACATTTTGTTTCTGTGTTTTGGGTTGGGGAAGAATGATAAAAAGATCGGAAGGAAGTAAGCAAATGTGCAGAGATGCTGTGTTAATTAAACTAGCGCGAATGCAGCACCGATATTCTTGAACATCTCTGGACACAGGGACAGCATGAATTATTTCTTGATCCTCCTAGAGCACAAGTTATACGCTTTTTTGAAAACGTTGATATTACTACAGAAAAGATCAAGAGCTTGTTTCAGGAAGGAGTCTCTTTTTTGGGAGAAGAGGTGGAGCAGTTGATTCGTGCGTTTTTTTGCGGGTTTTTTGTGTTTTGTTTTGTTGTTGTTGGGTTTTTGGGGGGGGGGGGGGGGGGGGGGGGATTGCTTTGAGTGCTAGTATTATTGGGTTTTTTCTTTCATTCTGATCGAGATTCTGTTGTTACTCTGTCAAAGTCTTGCAAGGTGGTTTTTTTCTGTTTGTTTCTTTGGTTGTTGGTTTTTTTGTTTGGTACAATTTTGTCGCCAAAACTCGTTAACACCTTTCCCTCTAGTGGGGGTGTCTTTAAAGCTTGTGGGCAAAAGTTTACAATGCAGGAACTACATTTTTGCCATATTCTTACAGAGAAGCGTTCGTTTACGCGTGCACATGTGCTCGCGCGCGCATGCACACACGCACACGCGCGCGCCTATATACACGCACACAGACAGGCACATTTTGTCAAGTATCATTTGTACACTCAAGCATACCCATTGTTGAAATACTTTTTTCCTTAATGGTTGTCGATTAGATTTATACACTAAAGAACACCCAGTTAAAATACTTTTTTGAACAGTGGTTGAACTGTAACTCGCAGCATTCGTTTTTTACAGTCAGGGTTGCCCCTGGGCTGAGCTCTAAGCCTGTTGATCTGTAAATGTTCCTAGTCCAGTTTATTTGTTCTACGATTACGTGCAGTAACATACGACAGTTTTCATTCCGTGCACTTGAAATGGCGTTTAATTGTTGTTACATTCTTTACAACCCGGCTCTGAACTGAGGAATATAAGTATTCATTAAATGCTTTTCATCTGGTTTTTACACTGCTTTCCAACTAAAATTTCATGAAGATTTCTTCTTTTTTTTTAAAAATCAGTTGTCTCTGTCTTGCATTATTTCTTTAGTCTGAAAGCAGACGGTCATCTGCATGCCTTGTGTTTAAGCTAAATTCCAACAGCATTATAATGCTACCATTATCCCATTTCTGCTCTATTAAATCAGCCGGTGATGATAGTAAAGATCCAAAAGAAATCCTATCAAACGCCTCTGTCCTATGCATTAACATATTGTATCCATATCTACTGCTCATTTGTTCATCCACCTGTCCTGTCATTTTTCCACCATTCCTATTCATGTGTATCATTGGCGCGTACTTAACATTATTTGTCTTGGTTACCTTTATTCCCACTGACTGGTTACAAAGTTCAATGGAAATGGCATCCTGTGGTTAAAATATCAAAGGCAGCCTCTGACTTTTCTGACTTGGGTAAGCTGACGTCTGTCAAAGTTGCTTTGGACTGAAGTACTTATGTAAATAAAACAAATGTAACATTTGATTATACACTTGTAGTGAATTAAATTCTTACCTCGTATTTTTCATGGCTAAAATCATGTAACATAAGAGATCACCCACTGAAAATCACATAGCCTGCTTCTGTGTTTTATGCGTGTTGAAAACGTGAATGTGTAACTTATTTTCGTAAAGGGCTGTGCGCTGGAACTGAAAAAGAATATAAGAAAGTAAAAAAACAAATAGACACATCACAAGTATGTCAGTTATAAACATCTTTAAATTACGATTTTTTCCTCCTAGATTGGAATTAGATATTTTAAAAATTGATCCTGTTTGGATGGCCCAGAGCAAGTCCAGAGTACCCCGACTTTACTCTTCTGGTCTAGACAGGTGTGTTTGTAGGCTACAGTCTTGTCTTGTATCAGGAAATATATAAACGCTCTTATAGAAGTCCGTGTGTTGGCTAGTCTGTACAGCCTTCAGGCAGCGTGAGGGAAGACCCCTGATTTGACACCGGTGGGTTCAGTAGGTAAAGACCCTCACTGTCCTTGGATTGTGTGGAAATCAATAAAATACCTATACTGCAAGTGTTAATTGATGCCATTGTGGTGGTTTTGTATTCTTTCTTTTTTCTCCTCACTTCATCTGTCAAATTCTGTGTGGACATGTGTGTATGTTTTCCATCTCTCTTCATTGTGATAACGCATGCGAGTGTTATATTTTAAAAAAAACTAGAATACTGATACAGATTTTTCCTGATTTTGCTATTACGAAGAAATTTTTGACCTATTTTTTTCTTCTTTCGTTTGCAGTGTACATGGTCTGGCCACATGTAGCGATTAATGCAGCCTTTTTGCAAGTTCCTGTTGGTCGCCGTAGGGGTTGAGGCGCAGGACCCAGTGCAGCTCTCCTCCAACCCCCACTCCCCCTATCCTGCGTCCCCGCAGATGATGGGACCTCGATGGGTGAGCGCCATTTTTCGTCTGATGTGGATGATTGTGTAGACATACGCGTTATAATGAAATGTACGTGGGTTTGTTATAAGGTGTAGTCGACCATAGCGTTATATTGCATGGTGTCGTGATTTGTTAGATGGTGATTTGTACTGCATGATCCTGTGGTTGGTTAGAAGGCGTATTTGTCTTATATTCCATGGTATTATCACAGAAACCCCACAGGTAGAAACAGGCCCATACCTGTACTTCAGTTTGAAACATGATGTTGACAGTGTCTGGCAGGCCAGACAAACTAGGCTCTCGACTGAAGGGTTAGGATTAACCAACATCTAGCAGCACAGCCAATCACACTTATGTTGTTAGACTGTAAACGAGACAATTAAACAATAAAGCCAGATGTACATACAGCTCTATTGGGATGTTTTCGAGAACTGCTCTGGTGAAAGGTCCATTGTCTCAGTGGACAGGTTCTTGGCCTGTGCTTGTTCACGTTCACTCCTCTTTCATGCTCTCACATGAGAGGATTTTTGCGAAGCCATTTTAAGACAGGAGTTCTGGTCCACCCTCTGTAAATGAAAAGGGAAAATAACACAGGAGGAGACACAGTACCAACAGAGAGAGAGACAGAACGGTCAGTCAGTCACGGTTGTGCTAGGAGACAGGCCACTCAGCTTGGCAGAGGTGCTGAGCCTTTGCCAGAAACATGTAGTGAAGGTACGTTTATATTCTTATTCCAAGGTAGAGTTTTAGGCCTGATAGACGAAGAAGTAGGATTGTTGTAGGACTTAGACAAGTAATAGACAAGTAAGAATGGTGATGAATGATTATGCTGTAAGTTGAACATGTTTAATTAAAGAAACTATATTGACTTATGCTGTGTGTGGAGTGCTTTCGAAAGCAATTACTAGTGTGCTTAGTGCGCCTCTACTCGTCTCTCTCCTTCCTCGCTGTTGTGTGTGATTTCTGTATAGAAAGGTAATTCCACGTAAACATGCCCCAAGTTCTAGAACGACACCCCAGATGGTGGAGATGCGAGGCATGTTTACGTGGAATTACCTTTCTATATAGAAATCGCACACAACAGCAAGGAAGGAAACAGAGGAGTATAGGCGCGCTAAGCACACAAGTAATCACTTTCAAAAGCACTCCACATATAGCATTATAAGTCATATAGTTTTTTTCATCAAACATGTTCAACTTCAAAGCATTCATCATTCATCACCATTCTTACTTGTCTAAGTCCTAAAACAATCCTACTTCTTCGCCTATCAGCCCTAAAATTCTACCTTGGAGTAAGAATATAAACGTACCTTCACTACATGTTTCTGGCAAAGGTTTAGCACTTCTGCCAAGTGGAGTGGCCTGTCTCCTAGCACAACCATAACTAACATTCTGTCTCTCTCTCTCTGTTGGTATTTTGTCTCCTCCTGTGTTATTTTCCCTTTTCATTTTACAGAGGGTAGATCAGAGAACACGTTGGGGCTTTAACCCATCCTGTCTTAAAATGGCTTTGCATATGTCCTCTCATGTGAGTGCATGAAAGAGGAGAGAACGTGAACAAGCACGGGCCAAGAATCTGTCCACTGAGACAATGGACCTTTCACTGGAGCGATCCTCGAAAACATCCCACTAGAGCTGTATGTACACCTGACTTTAATGTTTAACTGTCTCGTTTACAGTCAAACAACATAAGTGTGATTGGCTATACTGCTAGATGTTGGTTAATCCTAACCCTTCAGTTGACAGCCTAGTTTGTCTGGCTTGCCAGACATTGTCAACATCATGTTTCAAACTGAAGTACAGGTATGGGCCTGTTTCTATCTGAGGGGTTGTTGGTTAATCCTAAGCCTTCAGCTGAGAGGCTAGTTTGTCTGCCTTGCCAGACATTGTCAACATCTGGTCTCAGACTGAAGTACAGGTATGGGCCTGTTTCTACCTGAGGGGTTTCTGTGATAATACCATGGAATATAAGACAAATACGCCTTCTAACCAACCACAGGTTCATATGCAGTACAAATAACCATCTAACAAAAATCAAGACACCATGCAATATAACGCCATGATCGACTACACCTCATAACAAACCCATGTACCTTTCATTATAATGCGTATGTCTACACAGTCATCCACATCTGACTACAATGGCACTCGTCCACTGATGTCTCGTTTGTGTGGAGCAGCACTGGGTCCTGCGCCTCAGCATTCATGACAGCCAACAGGAACTGGGGGGGAAAAGATGACATTCATCACTAGATGAAGTCTAGTCTACGTAGACGGTGAAAAAAAGAAGTAGTGGTCGTCTATACCTTTCGTTTGACGCTACCGCTTTCTTTTGTTTGTTTTTTGCCGCAGGCTTGTGTTTGCCATTGCCGCCATATTTGTTCACAGGCTACATGATGGGGCCACATCTGGCGATGAATGTGCCTTTCTTCTTGCAGTTTCTGCTGGCTACCTTGGAGATTGAAGCGCACTAGACGGTACTGCTCAAGTTCTTGTCCGATGTAGATGAGTGTGTAGACATTTGTGTCCTGTTCCATGGTACCTTCGCTTTTTGGAAGGCGTAATAGACGTCATCGTTAATTGTATGGTACCGTGGTCTGTTGGAAGGTACATACACATACTGTATAGTACCTGGTTTGTTAGAAGGCGTATTTACGCTATATTTAAGTACCATGGTTTCTCAGAAATACGTGTACTACTTTCTAACCAACCACGGTACTATGCAATATAACGCAAATGTCTACATAGTCATCTCCATCAGGCGAAAACGGTGCTTGTCTCTTGAGGTCCCTCAGAGTAGAACAGTACCAGATCGTGCGCTTCAACCTCCATGGCAGCCAGCAGGAATTGGGAAAAGGCCGCATTCACCATCAGATGTGGCCCAACCATGTTCAAGACATACAAAAGAAGGCGGCAAATGAAAAAACAATAGGATGCAGGTGAGAGATTTCTTTTCAATGACAAGGTCAGTTCTCACCTGCAAAGTTCACCGTTTGTTCCGCAAAAATGACATGGCAAGAAAGTATTCACCTTCTTGTATTAGTTTTGCGATGAGTTTTCCATGATGTGGGCCTTTGGCTACAAACACGTCTGTTTCTCTTAAATACACATTGTAAAATCTAACTTAAAAGGCTTCTGCAAGGTTTAATCTTGTGGAAATGAACTGAAATATCTTGGAATCCAACTGAGGTACACAAACTGACTTAATCCTGACAGGAAACACGTACGAGATGTCTTCCCTGACATCTGTAAGCAAAATTGTTTCTGTGTGGAATGTAAATCTTTCATCCACTGAATACCACATATATGTTCTTACAAGAACAGACGCTTTTTAATCATACCAAGATGAAATGAACAACATTTTCATTAATTTATTCCCAGTTATGTTAACTTCGCTTGAAACATCACAAACAGTAAACGCTGAAAAATCTTATTTCATTAGATAAATATTAATTATGTACACGAAACCAATTTACGATAAACGTTAACAGCCACAATCTTTGATTAGATTATGGCTTTATTCATCCCCCCCCCTCCCCTCCATCCTCTTTGAAAAAACGAAAAATTACTTTAGCAGATAAAATGGGTTTTATTTAAAGAACCGTCAGTTACAAGCACACCTCCCAACCCACTTAATTTTCATTTTCATTCTTTTGTCCTATTTTGCACAGTGGTTCGTATGCGCGCGCGCACACGCGCACACACACACACACGCACACACACACACACACACACACACACACACGAACACATACACACACACACATACACATACACATAACATCATACACATACACATACACGAACACGACAAACGCTACGATCAAGCCATGCTTAGTTTTTTTTGTCCAAACGTTCACAGACACTTTCCCAGAAACAACATTATAAACTGACCAGTACTTGTTCGACTGTTTACAGGCGTTACTTCTTGCTCCGCTGAATATTGAACCGAGAGTCAGCTGAAACATAACAACAATAATAATAATAATAATTCATATGGGGCAAGAGTGTTCTGGTATCAAGCACGTAGAATGCTGTTGTTTTCTTTTCTTGTCTTGCACTTTGCGATATCGTCTTCATATCATTGGCTTGCGTTTTATGTGTAACATTTTCAGTAAATTGCTAAGTGCTTAGGAGCTTGCTGCCAGGGATGTTGCGCCATATCATCATCATCAAGTGCCCTGCCGCATGGCGTTGGCGATCATGGTCCTCCATATGTAGATATCCCCCTCTCTCCCCTCAGCCACCCTGCAAGTCCGTCCAGTGACATATTCCACCCTCTCTGTCCTCAGCCACCCTGCACGTCCGTCCAGTGAGAAATTATTGGACGGACTTGCATGGTGACTGAGGACAGAGAGGGTGGAAGATGTGCTTGCGGCAACAAGGGATAACTACATATGGAGGGCCATGATCGCCAACGCCATGCGGCAGGGCACTTGATGATGATGATATGGCGCAACATCCCTTGGAGCAAGCTCCTAAGCACTTAGCAATTTTCTGAAAATGTTACACATAAAAACGCAAGCCAACAATATGAAGACGATATCGCAAAGTACAAGACAAGAAAAGAAAACAACAGCATTCTACGTGTTTGATACGAGAACACTCTTTCGTACATATGCATACACTAATACACAAACACAGACATACACAGACGCGTACGCCTGCACGTAAACAAACACAGGGGCTCATGCTGGCGTACGCACATACACTCACGCAGGCTTAAAACGATTTGATAAAACACACAAACAGCATAATCTCACACAACTAATCATACGAACAAAATACGGACAGTAGAGCGAAGAGGAGAAAAAGGAGACTAAAACTAGAAACAGTATTGTTTGAAGATGTACGCTTGTAGAGCTCTATCAAAAAGAAAGCAGACTGCAAATGACGAATATCTGAGGGATGCACGTTCCACTGCTCTGTTGCAAAAAAAAATAACCTTGGCTGAAAGTCTTTATATATCAGAAGCAGAGGGAGAGAATGCGCCTGTCTGATGATTACCAGAGCTGTCTATAACGAATATAAACGGTGAGGAGACAAGAAAAATAACTAGGGGTGGTTTCAGAGAAAATATTGTAACAGTAATTATAGTTTTCCCAGGCCTGGACGAACAGCGAATGAAGTTTGTAAAGAGGCTGAGCATAATCACGCATGCAAGCCTTCAAAACTGATCTTGAATAATTTCGAACCTTTTGTAGTTTTCCTAGAAAGTATTGTGGGCAGTTGGAAAGGAAAGAACTGTAATAGTCTAAATTGGTCAGGGCAAATGCACAGACCAGTGTTTCTTCCGCGTAAATGGTCACGTATGGGCGTGTAATAATAATAATAATATTAATTACAGTATTTATATGGCGCCAAATCTTTATAATTCATATCAAGGCGCACCCACGCAGCAGACATACATGCGATCAACGGAAACCACCTTACAACACGAGAAAAAAAAAACAATGTAACACCAATGCGTGAAATTTCCAGACAGGCTGAGCGACAGATATTGGAGACGTGAAACTCGAATGACATTTCATCACAGATCGTTGGTGAAGGCATGAATACAATGCTGGTGCTGTCAACATGTATCAGTGAGAGGTGCGTATGCCACGATTGCCTTCCAGCACATGGAACCTAATGCACCTTTTAATAGATACCTGACGCTGTTATGGGTCGGAGAAAGTAAATGCGAGGGAGGTAAAATAGAACCCGCCCTCAAAAAGTAAACCCCAAGTGGTGAGGTCTCTGTCATCTTGCTTCTTAATGTTATCACTACCTTTTACCTACGTCGTATAAACAGTCAAATGAGTTCCTGGAAGATTTTCAACATAGATGGTCGCTGCGAGGCTGACCATCTTATGTGCATAAAACTTCATTACATACCTATAAATGCATTTTAATTTCCACTGGATCACAGGATAGGGATTGGGGAGGGGTCTGCCCAATGTTCCCCGAAACCCTCATTTCGGTTCTTCCGACACGTGCTCAAACCTGTCTGCATTCAGTCACGGTTCTAATGCCAGCGAGGAGACAGGGAAGTATGGCTACCCACCTGAGAAGTCCCTTAACTAACGGTGGACATCTTAGAGTTTCGGTGGAGTTTTTTGGACTGAATATATGTTGGAAATTACCAAGCCCTCTAATGGCGAAAATAATCGGTTCAGTCACAGGGCCAGCCTGACTGACGGTCCCCCTCCCCTCCACTTGAAAAGGAGACCAGCACCATGTTCTTCAGCAACATCCCTGTGAACTGCCGACACCAAAGACCTTGACATGAGGTTCTGAAGGCATAGGTGCGGCGGAAAAAGACAAAATTGAGGTCAACATGAGAACAAGACATACTAGGTCAAAGAATCTTGTGGAAATTGCATTGTGCTTCCTTTCACAATATATATTTATGTTAACCCAGAAGACATACCTGCGGCGCTGATCAGGAAAACTCTGTACACCCTCGGTGACACGTCCCTTACAGTGCATGATAGTCGACATTAATGACACCACTCTGAGCCTATACAACACTCAACCCTTGAGTAAGAAATAATCCAAGACCAGGCACTTCCACAGTAAAATGGACAGATGAGGATTCGAACCTAGAACATTCTAGTCGTTATATTATGCTAACTGCTTTTGTACAGTGTCAGCTTTGCCACAGTAACCAGTTATCGTAATCTAAATCTGGAAAAAAAATAATCTATCAAAAAAAAGAGCAGAGCAACCCTTGCTGATATAGGCCTACATGTGTACACATAGGTTCGCTTCGTCTCGACTACAATTTCCCAATTCTGAGCACAGAATGACAAATACAAAAATGTAACATAAATAAAGAGTCAGACTCCATTGGTCACTATCATGAAATCTTGATACAAAAATATGTAGCATACAATACTGGACAATGAGTGATACATTATTTTAGCAATAAATCATTCTAACACATACAATGAGTAATACATCACTTTAACAATATTCTAACCTATACTGTTGCACGAAGAAGTAAAACTGACTCACCTTCTGCAAGAGTCACCTCTGTGTCAGGTGGGAAACGTGTCTGCGCCATTCGTGATGGTGATCGTTCATCTGAGGTTGTAGACAGACAACGAGATCGTTTTCATGCTGAACTGTCCGAAATGGTTGTATCCAGTTGTTGGTGTTCAGATTTGGTGGTGTCGAGTTCTGGCGGTTCTGACGCTGACGTATCCAGTTCTGGTAGCTCCGTTGTGGTCGTGTCCAGTTCTGCTTTTTCAGATACCGTTGTGTCGAGATCTGACTGCTCGAAAGTCGGTGTGACCAATTTTGGTACCGAGGGTGTGACTGTTGTCGAGTCTGGTTTATTCTTTCCTTCTTCTGTAGTTTGTGGAGTGCGGTACTTGGGAGGCACTGAAAACAAACACACACACACACACACACACACACACACACACACACACACACACACACACACACACACACACACACACACACACACACACACACACGTACGTGCACGCGCAACACAGTCCATTATGACTTAGCATATCATCACTGTAAATCTTAAATGTACGTACACATACACCTATAATGATTTACGTATATTACATGTATTACAGGCAGGTGAAAATTATTACACAGTGTTGAACAATATCATCCTTTCTCTATGGCCCTGAAATATAGAGAATAATCAAGACCAACACCCACAAGCTCTAGACATTTGTTAACATATGGCTGAGGACAATCTTCCAACCCTGGGTGACCTGATATCGTTTCCAACACTGATCTGTAGGACAAAACAATAAAAGGAAACGGGGGTAAATAGGCCACACTCTGCGGTATTCTCCCTAGAACATCGCTGGAACCCACAAGGACAGCGTGACATAACTGTGAAGGCAGCTGAGTTGACAGGGACATAGCTGAGGAGGCTACCCTGAGCCGAGAGTGTTGGAGGAATGCTGCCGCAGCCCCCATGTCCCCCCGGGAATTATAGGCTTCAGTCAGTCGAGTAAGTCAGTTGAACAGTGTTGTCGCGCTCTCTTGGATACTTACCTCCTGCTCATTATGTCATATTCATGTAAGGAAGTAAGGAAGATTCTCCACATCTGTTTTAGGCCAGCCTCTGTAGAGCACCACAAGTGTATTTCAGGGCCTTTAAGTCCCCTTGTGTTGTTCGTTACCAGATATGTTGTGGTCTTTCTTTTAGTCTTCCTCCTGGGTCCAATGAAGAGCAACCTGGTGATGTTATTTTGCTCTGTTTGGATGATGTTTCCCCCCAATCCATCCCCATCGTCTTCTCATGATGGCAGTGCCCATGCTCTCGTGACTGTATCAGGCAAATAGTTGTTAGTTGGGGATGGTGCTGGGCCAGAAGATTCGCAAGATTCTCAGCAGGTTCTTCGTGTGGAGGATTGATATGGTCTCTTTCTATTATTCTCCAGCATTCTGAGCCAACAGACCAAAACTGACCGTTGTGATAAGACATACAGAAAAAGATAATACAACACACACACACACACACACACACACACACACACACACACACACACACACACACACACACACACACACACACACACACTCACAATGCAATAGTGCACACACTATTGCGTGAATATACTACAAAACGATGCAGTGCACTACAGTGCCATACAATACAGCTTAACCCTTTGACTCCCGCACCCTATCCTTCCTGCAGGAAGCTGGTGGATAGGATATGGGAGTAAAAGTTCACGTTTTTGCTTTGATTGCATGGTTGATAAAGCAGGATGCTGGTGGACAAGCGGCAGGAGTCAAAGGGTTAAACCGGGTTTTACAAGTATCGATAGACACATACAAAGCAGAAGAAGTCGATGGCTGCCTAAAAACAACTTCAGTTCTTGCATCCTGTGAATAAGTCCACTGCTTTGATTTTTGGCAAACTTGTTTTCATAATCAGAACTAAATATACCATTTTACAAAAAGAAATGGACTATTGAGGATATTTACGTGTAAACTGCACGTCCACCTTGGCCTTCTTTTTGTTGTAATGGTTGCAAGCACACACCATGGCGAAGAAGATGAATATAAAGATCCAGAATATGGTGAACCTGAAATGCAAAAAGAAGATGAATATAAAGATCCAGAATATGATGAACCTGAAATGCAGCAATCATATGAACAAAAAAAATAATCATGTAACGACGGTAAACAATGTGACATAACCATGAGGTGGGACCGAAGAGAGATGGCAGAAATTTCACTTTGCTGGCGGTAACCCATCTCGTTTCTGTCACTACCTTATTTTCCCCAGCCCTGAGCAGGGCCAGGCAGATAGTCACAGCTAGACAGACTGCATTCCGCACGCACGTTTTTCACGGCACACGAACCTGTGCAGTCAGAACTCTTTACCACAAGGCATCCATGCGTCTGTATCGCACAGTTTAATAGCGGAGAAAAACAAATACAAGCAAACACATTTTCCATCAATACAGTTTTCTTCATAAACCATCTTATGGCTGTATATTTTCAAAACTGTACACAACTGGACAAACAAAGCTGTTTCTCTTTTGATTCTATTCCTTGTCCTCACCATGATTATTCTTAATAGAATCAAAAGAAATAGCAGAAGAACGGTATGGATTTGTAGAAGGGAAAGGAACTATTAATGCCATATACATCCTGAGAACTATCACAGAGAGGTCAATCGAGTTGAATAAGGATTTGTATTTATGCTTTGTTGATTGTACCAAGGCTTTCGATCGGGTAAGACATGAAGAACTGATCAACCAACTAGAAAGACTCAGTACTGATGGAAAAGATCTACGAATAATCAGAAATATGTAATGGGAACAAACAACTGCAATGAGAATAGAAAACGATATAAGCTCTTTCCAAAATATCAAAAGAGGAGTCAGGCAGGGTTGTGTTCTGTCACCAGATCTGTTTTCACTTTACAGCGAAAACATCATGAGAAACCTACAAGAAGACCCTGGATGAAAGGTTGGAAGAAAAATGATAAACAACATTCTTTACGCAGATGACACCGTGCTAATTGCAGAAAATGAAAGGGAGCTACAAAACCTTGTGAATATACTAGAAATACAAAGCAAAAATAAAGGGTTGGAGCTAATTAGCAAGAAGACTGAAGTCATGGTAATCAGTACCAAAAAAAAAAAACCACGAAATCCCCTCATGCAAAATAACAGCAAACAGTACAACTTTGAGACAGGTTGATAAGTTTAAATATCCGCATCAGAAATAGCCAGCAGAATCGGTCAAGCCAAAACAGCATTCAAGAAGATGAAAAGCATTCTTACCAACAAATGCCTATCAATTAACATCCAGAAGAGAGTTCTTGAATGTTATCATCATCATCAAGTGCCTTGCCGCATGGCGTTGGCGATCATGGCCCTCCATATGTATCTATCCCTTGTTACCGCAAGCATATCTTCCACCCTCTCTGTCCTCAGCCACTCTGCAAGTCCGTCAAAATTTGTTCCTTGGGTCTACCTGGTGCTCTCTTTCCCCCCAGCTTTCCTGTTGTGATCAGGTGCTCTAATTCCCCTTTCCTCATAAAATGGCCTATAAATGTTGCCTGTCTTTTCCTAATCTTCCTTATGAATGATCTTCTTGTGTCTGCCTCCACTTAAATGTTACAAAGAATCGACAATGTTATACAATTGTGAGGTGTGGACAGTCAACAAGCAAAGCCAGAACAAGATTGAGACAGCCGAGATGTGGTTTCTAAGAAAAATGTTGAGAGTTCCATGGACAGCAAAGAAAACAAACGAGACAGTCTTGAAGGAGGTAGACACAAAAAGTCATTCATAAGGAAGATTAGGAAAAGACAGGCAACATTAATAGGCCATTTTATGAGGAAAGGGGAATTAGAACACCTGGTTACAACAGGAAAGCTGGAGGGAAAGAGAGCACCAGGTAGACCCAGGAAGAAAATATTGGACGGACGTGCAGGGTGGCTGAGGGCAGAGAGGGTGGAAGATGTGCTTGCAGCAACAAGGGATACATACATATGGAGGGCCATGATTGCCAACGCCATACAGCAGGGCACTTGATGATGATAATGAATCATATACATTCCTCACTTAATTTACTGACTAAAAAACGGAGGGGGGGGGGGGGGTGTTGATGATAGGCTACCACTGCTCTCTCTCTCAAACAGCGAGAATCGAGAAGTTATGCCAAAGCCTGTCACCCTTTCAACGCTTGGGGCATTCCATCAGAGGTGACCAGCTATGGCAGGCATCGTAAGCCCCTGAAACCTTAAATATACAATACTCACACACGACAGATTGTGACAGCACGCTCTAAAGGACATTGATTACCGACGAACTAAAGTGCTCTGAGAGACACTTATACCAAAACACTGGGGGAAAAGGATATTCTTTCATTCTATACTTATCATCAATGTATGTATGTAGGTACGTATATATTCATATATGTGTGTATGTGTATATGTTTGTATGTATGTATGCACTGCGGGGGTATGTAAATGCCTATGCATGTAGTATATATGTCTGTGCTTATGTACGAAATAGATACGTATGAATGTATACGTATTTACGTTTCTACGTATATGTATGTATGTATGTATGTATGTATGTATGTATGTGTGTGTGTATGTATGTATGTATATATGTATGTACGGAAGTACGTACGCAATTATGTACGTGTATGTATGTATGTATGTATCTATCTATCTATCTATCTATCTATCTATGTACGTATGTACGTACGTATGTTAGAGAAGCTCCATAGTAATTGTCATTAAGGACGAAGGACAAAACAAGAAAGGATTAAGTCTTCCGGAGGAGAATTGAATGTGATGCGAGTTTACAGACAACTTGTTGGAAAGAGAGCAGAACGCCAGAGACAGAAGCTGCTGGCATTATCTATCACCAGACCTACATCACACACGTATCAAAGAACCGATTAACCCTTTGACTCCCGCACCTTATTAACCCTTTGACTCCCGCACCTTATCCACCAACTAAAAAACTTAACCTTTTGACTCCTTCACTCTATCCACCAGCTTCCTGCAGGAAACTGATGGATAGGATGATGGAGTCAAAGGGTTATGTTTTTGCTTTTGCTAGCTGGATGCTAATAGACAGGGTGCGGGAGTCAAAGGGTTAAAAGCAATCGTAACATCCATACGCTTGGGAAACATCGACCTGCATATTGTGTCAGTTCGACAAAATATTAAGGAAAATATAATCGTGATACCCTCGTATACGCCTGTTTACATACACACACGTACACGCACACAAACACACACACACGCATAAATTCACACGTGCAAACATGCGCGTACACACGCACACATTTGTGCGAAAACACAGTCAGGTGGGGGGGGGGGAGAACTTTTAGGGAAATTCATAAAAATAATAAAAGGTCTTTTCAAAGTAGACTACTATCGAGTAACATAACCAACGAACAGTGATGCTTACCAGAAGTACCAGAGTTTGGCACAGTAGAAACTGCCATCTGAGTCAAAACAGGCTTCTGCACACTGAAACAAAAATAAAACCACTTCAAGAATGCTTTCATTAAAAAATATCAATGCAAAACTATTAGGACATGTCTCAAGAAAACCTGGGATTCAGAAAAAAAAACAGATTTTCTCAGTGATAGCTGGGGATGTATTTGTCTTAGGAAAACTGGAACCTGTTCCCTTGTACTGACTGAAACGTATACTTCTACTTTGTTCCAGCAAAAATTAATACTCGTACTATCTTTCCTAAACTTGCAGGCAGTATTCCTTTGCTCATGGCATATAGTACATAGAACATTTCTAGACATAACAATGTAGACAGTAAGCCTTGTATGTTGCATGAAGTAGGATTTTGAAAAGTAATACATTCAACCTTTTAACATTTCTTTATTTCTGCAGTAAAAAAAAAAGTACAACCTTTTAACATTCCTTTATTTCTGCAGTAAAAAAAAAGTACAACTTTTTAACTTTCCTTTATTTCTGCAGTAAAAAAGTATACTACGGCATAAGCAAACGAGGAAAGATGGTAATTATTTTTACTAAAACAAAATAGAAAATCAGATTCAATTTTGTACAAGTGAGAAGATTTACGTTTATCCTGGAAAAAAACTAAGATTCAAATGTACACTGTCTCCTATTTTTCTAGATTCCAGTTTTCCCTGTGACACATATGTCCGTGCGTGTCTTTGGTACGTCGCAGGAGAATACAGGCTAGGTGGACAGGTAATGTGCGTGCGCAACCAGTGTATGTGTCCGCACCTACGAGTGTGTGTGGTGTGTGTGTGTGTGTGTGTGTGTGTGTGTGTGTGTGTGTGTGTGTGGGGGCGTGCGTGCGTGGTGGTGCGTGGGGTGCGTGCGTGCGTGCGTGCGTGCGTGTGTGGTGTGCGTGCTGCATGAGTGTGTAAGCTTCCGTGTGAAGAAGTGCACATTTTATGTGTTTGCACATGTATGTTTATTTCATACAAAGAAATGAAAATTCTATAGTTTGACCATTTCTATATTCTTTCAGTCTTTTCTCTTTCCATTCTGGACGAACTGTGACATAAAAACATGCCGTCAGATACGTAGGGTCCTTTGCTTCTATACATGCACATCTCAGATATGTAGGATCCTTTATGTTTACACATGCATACTTCAGGTGCACAGGCAAGCAAACCCCCTGAAACGAATGAAGGGAATCTTGGAGACGTTTCACTTTTTTGATCCAACAATGGGACAGAGTGTGTGCAAGAACAGACCTGGCTTTCAACACCCAACCGCCAAAAACACTTCACTGGCAAGTCATTAAACCAGCTGTCCACATGGCCACTAACGCCCTATGTGTGCACGCGTGTGTGTGCGTGTATGTGTGTAAGAGAGAGGGAGAGAGAGAGAGGGGGGGACAGAGAGAGGAAGAGAGAGAGTTTGTGTGCCTGTGTCCGTTCTGTCCACACGGTCACTAACGTGTGTGTTTATAATTATCTGAGTGACTTGTGTCTGTGCACGTCCGCGTGTATTTTACCTGTAGCTAAGCACGCCTACACGAGTGGATACACACAGTGTATGTGGGTGGGAATGGCATGGAGTGAGAAAAAAAAAGGAGGGTAAAGGGGGTTTTGGACAGGTCTCTAAGACCTTCGCAAAACGGATCAATGTTTTAGGTAACGAAAGTCCATGCTGGTATACTTCTTATTCTTTACACGAAGGTACTGGTTTCGTTCACTACAAGAATTTCGCATTGTCAAACATTTCTGTAACACTACACAACACACACACACACACACACACACACACACACACAACACACACACACACACACACACACCACACACACACACACACACACACACACACGCACACACACGTAAACACGCACGTACACACACGCACATGCACACCTTTCACACACACACATCAACTTGGCTACTGACCTAGCTGATCGTTTTACAGGTGGAAGCACACGTTAGCCTATCTCTTTCAATCTATTTCAATCAACGTCAGTGTGTGTGTGTGTGTGTGTGTGTGTGTGTGTGTGTTGTGTGTGTGTGTGTGTGTGTGTGTGTGTGTGTGTGTGTGTGTGTGTGTGTTGTTGTGAGGGACGGACAGAGGGCAATCTGAAATCTTTCAGGCCTTTGCTTTAGGCCTAACGGCCAGGTCAACCAGAAGTGAAGCGACCAAGTTAATTACTATCAGGAGAATCGGAAATGTGTTCGTATGCGTGAAGGTGGCATCGTCTGCAATAGCTGTTGTCAGTTTCATAAACAAACACGTTCATTACGGATTTTCACTATCTCCTCTCCTACTTCCTTCCGTGTGTGTGTGGTGTGTGTGTGTGTGTGTCTGTCTGTCTGTGTATCTGTGTGTGTGTGTGTGTATGTGTGTGTGTCTGTGTGTCTGTATGTGTCTGTGTGTGTGTGTGGTGTGTGTATGTGTGTCTGTGTGAGTGTGTCTGTGTGTGTGTCTGTGTGTGTGTCTGTATGTGTCTGTGTGTGTGTTCTGGAATCATTTTATCTTCCTGTGACCCATCACCATTCTCATCTGGTCAGTCCAAGCTGCTGCAGGAGCAGACTCCACAACAGATGAGCAGACAAAAATATTCATGTGGTGGTTCAGCGTCTCCCTGAAAACGATCATCTTTACTGCCTAAAACTGATACATGCAGCTGCCTCTCCGATGGACCAATGCTGCTACAGATTAGGTAACGGTAATCATGTCAACAAGTTACTGCCAGCAAATCTTTACTGAAACGCTTTCTAAAATAAATCAGACGGTATGAAGCCATTCTCCTCTCAGACCTTCCAGTTCACAGCTGACCGTCAGTTCTTTTTTCCTGCGACATCCGTGACGGTACAAACGGACAAATAAAAGAAGAATGAAAAAATAAGCCATCACAAGAAGAATGAAAAAAATGAGCTATTGCACAGTTGCGCGCGCAACACACACACACACACACACACACACATCACACACACACACACATACACACACACATACACACACACACACACACACACACACACACACACACACACACACACACACACACACACACACATACACACACACACAGAGGCAGGCAGGCACTGTAAGCTCTTGAAACCATACATACATGCTCTCTCTCTCTCTCTCTCTCTCTCTCTCTCTCTCTCTCTCTCTCTCTCTCTCTCTCAGGAACTGACCTAGCGGATCGTTTTATGGTAAGCCCATGTTATCTCTTTCAATCAACGTCAGTCTGTGTGTGCTTACGGCAGATCAGTTCCTTGCGCTAGGCCACTTACTGCTGAAATTAGCGACTCGATCAACTCGGCGTTGAGACGACCATGGCGATTATTATCAGGTAAACCGGAACTGTGTTAGCGTGCACGCTGGCCGCCGTTAATAGCATTTTCTGAAATCTGCTGCAGCATCTGTTGTCGCATCTTCTAAGTGGAAAAATAACCTACTACCTTCCATACTCACTGGCATAGCCTTTTTTTTTTTTTTTCATTCAAGGTAAAGGCTGACCCATCATAATCAAAGCAACGCGGCGGTAGAAGTGTCGGCATTATAAGGATGGTACCCATGACCTATTCCCCTGCTACTTTACTTTACCCCACCCTGAACAAGGGCAGATACCCGGCTAGAGCCCCGTGATTTGTATACCACACACGCCCACAAAATTGTCCTACTCCCCCTTATTGATAAAACTTCGAGTTACTAAGACATGTAAAATTCTGTGGGCAGGCATAATCAGGCATTATCATTAACAAATTTGTGCATGGTTTTCAGCATGTGGGTATATATACATTAAGGATTTTTAAACTTATGAATTTCAACGTCACTGGGTAGTTTTTCTTTGCCACTACTCTGCGTACTCGTTCTGCCAGAGCAAACAAACAGTGGAACATGTCCTGACCTTATGCAACCTAATCCAAGGAAGATACACATGGAGACACATTCACGTGCTTACTGAGATGGCAAATGCGATCCGTATTGTCAGGAGAAAAACCACGCCACCAAAAACTTCGGTAATCTTCTACACGGTAGGAGGCAACATACTGTGGCCTGAAAAAGCTGTGACATATAGAACATGGAAGCAGTGTGTACTGGATGAGCGCATGAATAGGAATGCACCGAAGACCTTCCACAATGGAGATAAAACAAACAAACAAACAAACAAATAAACAAAAACACTCAGAAATCATAAGCAAGTGAGGCACGAGAGCGAGATACTCCCATTTATCAAAACGAATGATTTTGATGGAACTCATTTTGCCATACCAAAACAGAATGGCGGGATCCCATTTCTACAAGACTGAAAAGTATTCCTAGTCTAACTAGCAGCTCAAAGAAACGTAGCTCCTAGCCATATTACTCGACATAGAGGCTGGAGCAGGGAGACTGGTACGCACATCTGCCTATGACCTCATGAAGCAGCTTCGATTTCTGGGAAGGAGAGGACTAGGGCCATAAAGACAATGACAGAGCAGCTGAAAAAAGTTCCAGCTGGATTTGGTCGAGGAGGAACAAAAGAGAACTTCGTAAGTCTTAAAATTCCCCTATGAACAGCCGATGTCCGATAGCTAAATGATTAAGACACCTGTTATTAAGGATGACTTGGCCTTGAGGCGCCTGATCATCTTAGAGGCTCGGATTCGAACCCAGGTGGAAAATAAATTGGTGACAGCAGAAGGACATCCAAGAGTCGTGACCTGGTTGTTGCCCGGCCCCCTTAGAGTGTAAGGTAAAAGTTTAAGGCCGAAATACTTGCTTGTGGGAGTGTGTGTGTGTGTGTGTGTGTGTGTGTGTGTGTGTGTGTGTGTGTGTGTGTGTGTGTGTGTGTGTGTGTGTGTGTGTATGTGTGTGTGTCTGGAGGGGGGTTCTCTGAGGACATTCTGCTGTCCAGCTAACCCCAGTTTTCTGCTACATATGCAGGCATACACACATATACATATATATGTATGTATACACATACATATACACGTACATATACATGTACATATACATATACATATCCATGTGTGTATATATGAATGTATATGTTAAAAAAGAGAAAAGGAGGGAAGAAAAACCAAAAGAAAAGGAAAGCAAAGCAAGCCAGATGATCAAGCTGCTCTACAATATCTCCATTTTATACAAAGCTTAACAAAACAAAAGAAATACTCCTTTCTAATACAAACATTTCTCATTGCAAATATCTGCAGGTGAGTAACCTGAACATATCTAGAAATGCGTATTTTTTCGTGGTTTCATTAGGATACAATACAGCTCTGAGATATATATATATTGTGTGTGTGTGTTATATATATATATATATATATATATATATAAAATATATATATATATATATATATATAAGAGAGAGGGAGAGAGAGAGAGAGACAGACAGAGGGAAAGAGCGAGAGAGATCGATAGATCGATACATATATGTATATGTATACATGTATATACAATATATATTACAATATATACAATATATATATAATGTATGTATACATACATACTGTACATACATACATACATACATATGTAAACAGATAGATACAGACAGACAGACAGATAGATACATAGATAGATAGATAGACAGACAGATAGCTATAGATAGAGATATAGCTACAGATAGATAGACAGATAGAAAGATACATAGATGGATAGATGGATAGGTAAGATAAGATAAGGTTAGATAGATAGCTAGTAGCTAGTAGATAGATAGATAGTAGTAGATAGATAGATAGATAGATACCACTTGTAAAATTTCATTTAAGTTCTAAAACAGTCAAAAGGTAAAATAAAAACTAGGTCTACACTTATCTAAACTTAAGATATATGTCTAGGTCTATCCGTTGCAAGAGAAAATGAAACAGCCTTAATTTATCATAGTGAGATTATCTTCCGTCTGCCTCAGAGAAAACAAAAAAGTACTGTTGCTTAAAGGCTTAAATATAAACTTTTCATTAAAAAGTTCGAGATCTTACATCACTTCGAACGGTGCAAAGAATCCTCAAAACAACATCACTTTCTGATTCGTCATTGTTTGAAATGAAGACCCAAGACAACCGCCATGTTTATAAAGTCAGTGTGTATGTCATTACAGTTGGGCTCCGTTTTTGGGACGGAAACCAAGATTGAAGAAAAAGAAGTTTTTCTTTTTTATATGAACATGGAATAAATTCATTACGAATCTCAGGATGCGTTTTTCATATATATATATGTGTGTGTGTACGTATGTATGTGTAATATATATATATATATATATATATATATATATATATATATATATATATTATATATATATATTTATATATATATATGTATGTGTATGTATTATATATATATATTTGTGTGTGTGTGTGTGTGGTGTGTGTGTGTGTGTGTGTGTGTAGAGGGGGGGGGGAGAGAGAGACCAAACATTGTTTGAGACTGTAATATCTAACATTTCTTTTCATCGTGTGTTTATCAATTCCCTAAAAGTTCAGATTCTATCGTAAGTGGAAATGTTCCAAAGCACACTTCTGTTGAGTTGTGATGGAATTCTCTCCCCACCAATGCTAAACCGTTGAATATCAATAGACAATATTGAAGACAGCTGAAATGAGATTTCTAAGAAGAATGTTAAGAGTTCCATGGACAGCAAAGAAATCAGACGAGACAATCTTGAAAGAGGCAAACACACACACACAAAAATAATGAAGAGAATTAGGAAAAGACAAGACAATATTTACAAGACATTTTATGAAGCAAGAGAAATATGAGCACCTAGTCACACCAAGAAAGCTGGAGGGAAAAGAGCAACAATTAGATCCAGGGAGAAAATGTTAGACGGATTTGCGGAGTAGATGAAGACAAAGAGGGTGGGAAATGTATTTGCAGCGACAAAAGGTAGATTCGTATGGAGGGCATGATCGCCAACGCCATGCGGCAGGGCACATCATCATGATGGATGATACTGAAGAAGAAAAGTAGATATAATGATAGAAAATAACTTTCGCTTTCGAGCTTATGAAGAAAGTTGACTCCTTGAATTTTTGACATTTTTGTTTCAGATAGTGTAATCATAAAGATGAAAAAGGTCTAGAATATCCATCACTGTGTCCCTGAAGACCCTTTACATGAAATTATGAAATAAAAGTTGACGTGCATCAAAGGCGTTTACAGCCTGTCACAGCTACGAAAACAAATTTGAAATACTGTCGTTATTTTTTGTTTGTTTGTTTGTTTGTTTGTTTGTTTGTTTGTTTGTTTGTTAAAGAGTGCTGTTGGTACACCTTTCTTGAAAAGTGATGGTTTTAGGTATATTTTGGTCCGTGTGACCTTGGTGACCTTGAAGCGTTACCTTTCAAACTTATCCTTTCACGATTATTCAACTTCTATACCTCCGACCCTAGTGTGGTAAAGACCCATCCACAAAGAGCTGAGATATTCGTGCACATACGTTTCTGTCATAGACAAAGATATATTCAGACGCAGACAGAAAGGGAGGCACACCTCTTTCGGGATCGATGTGAAAGTGTTATTGTTATTGTTGTTTAAAGTCCAGCCGACTGGGTTGAGCCATATCAGGGCTATAATCGCTTCAAAACATACAAAACGTCAACAGGAAAAAAGAAAACAAAAGAAAATTAAGTACACAAACATATCAATGCATTCGCGCACATAATCTAAGGACATGCCCCTGGCGTTGACCAATCTGTCCAATTCATCGCATAGGGGATTTTAAAAAATCATACCTGAATACAAATTTGAGCATACCTAAGGATATCAAAACATATATAAAAATGAGCATAAATTACCTAAAATTGCTTCCGCATGTCTCACCTCCCTAGAGCCAAAACTGCACTGAATACATGTACCTAATTATCAATCCAAAGAAAAAGTGTGTAAGACTTTATCGAACACATACAGTGAATGGACCAGCAAGGCAGAAAATGACAGGAAGACATGAAAGAAAGCAAAGGAACAAGGTAGAAACAAAGACAGTGATGTGAAATGATCACCTTTTCTCCTCCGCATAAAATCCTAACCTCACTCAACCCCCCCCCCCCCCCCCCCCCTCTGCAGCCTGTCTCCGCTCGGAGGGAATCACATGGTTATAATATATAATTGTATATGCTATACTCTCTATAATTTTCCATTGCTTTTATTCTTGCTTTTATTGCTTTTATTCTTTCTCCCCATTTATAGCCATGGTGTGTGTGTGTGTGTGTGTGTGTGTGTGTGTGTGTGTGTGTGTGTGTGTGTGTGTGTGTGTGTGTGTGTGTGTGTGTGTGTGGTGTGTGTGCGTGCGTGCGTGCGTGCGTGCTTACGTGTGTGTCTGCTTCAGCGCTTAGATTTGATTTTATCAAGATTTTGCGCTATATAAATATTGTAATTATTATATTATTATCTGTGTTTTTCTAAATCAGAATTTTTTAAAACATGAGAGGGGGGAGAGTCTGTCTGTCTGTCTGTCTGTCTGTCTGTCTGTCTGTCTGTCTACATGTGGTCAGGGGAAAAATCTCTTGGTAACCTGACAATGATTGGTTTCTGATGACGACGATGATGATGGCGCGCACGCGCGCGCATGTTTGTGTGTATGTGTGTGTGTGTGTGTGTGTGTGTGTGTGTGTGTGTGTGTGTGTGTGTGTGTGTGTGTGTGTGTGTGTGTGTGTGTGTGTGTGTGTGTGTGTGTGTGTGTGTGTGTGTGCGCTTGTGCATGTGTGTGCGCGCGCACTCGCACGTACATCGTAGCAAGAAAGTGTGCCCCAGAGAGTTTCTTGTCGGGCAGGCAGGCCGTTGATTGAAGGCTGTGGGAGTGTGGGAGGTTCCAGCAAGTGACGTTTAGTGTGTTACGAAACAGGCGGTGTGCAAAGCGCCGGGCTTTGTTGACCAAGCAATCAAGGTGTTTCTCCTGACCCCACGGACCTGGTCACTCTCCCCACAATGCCCGCACTTTCTATTGGCACAAGTTACTGTGTGTACACACAGGCTTCCCTCCCGCAAGCTAAATGACCAAGCTACTCAACAGTAGGCCCACCTGCAAGTCATTCGTTTCGTTGGAAGTTTATCTGGAAACCGATGGCCAAGCTATACTGACAATGTCCATTAAATCGACAATCACCAGGCCAACAGGTATTAAACTTAATTTCTATACTTTTGGTTACACGCAATTTACAGAATAACGTAAAGTCTTAAATACACAGAAGTTGTAACCTCTATTTTGTAAAGAATCTGTTGGAGATTTCGCTTATAAATATCTCTTTTGAGAATTGCAGCTCTCTCCTCTCTCTCTCTCTCTCTCTCTCTCTCTCTCTCTCTCTCCTCTCTCTCTCCTCTCTCTTCTCTCTCCTCTCTCTCTCAGGTGCTGCACATGTCCTTCTTCAACGGTCCTAAGTTTTTATCTTTTTTTCTTTCCTTGTGTTTTTTCTTAACCATCCCCCACTTCGCCCCCCCCCCCCCCCTTTATTTTTCTTCTTCCCATGCATTTTCCACATACATCGTTATAATATACATATTTAAAGCATGATTAACTGTAGGAAATCCAATACAAGTGTGACTGTCGGCGTTCAAGCAAACAGGAACCAGAAAAAAAACACAACAAAAAGAATAAGAACGCGTATTTAATACAATAAGACAAAACAGGCGCTAATTTTCGGCCAACTGGCCTTCGTCAAGCGTAAGATCACAAACAAATAAACACCAGATACAAAAATAAGGAGAAAAAGACTGAAACTTCCCTGCTGCTCCGTCCATGATAAGGAGAAAGAGACTGAAACTTCCCTGCTGCTCCGTCCGTGCTGGACGGAGCAGCACGGAAGTTTCAGTTTTTTCCTCCTAATTTTTGTATCTGGTGTTTGTTTGTGTTCTTACGCTTGACAAAGGCTTGACAAAGACCAGTTGGCCGAAAATTAGCTCATGTCTTGTCTTGTTGTATTGAATACGCGGTCTTATTCTTTTATTCGTGTTTTTTTCTGGTTCATGATTAGCTGTAGGCCTACAATTTACTGTCCATGTGGAATGGACAGTATTAGCTCTTCTCTCTCTCTCTCTCTCTCTCTCTCTCTCTCTCTCTCTCTCTCTCTCTCTATCTATCTATCTATCTATCTACCTACCTATCTTTCTTTCTGCTTATCTGTCTTCCTTCTCTCCCCTTACCCGCTTTCTGTGACGGACAGTTTCACGTTTTTGTTTTGTTTTTCAAATGTTTGTCTTTCCTGTTTCTGTCTCTCTCCATTGCTCTCGCATCCCCCTCCTGTCTCTTCCACCCCAACCCCACCCCAGCCCGTCTCACTCGTATTCTAATTCTTATTGCTTAAAGCCCAAACGACTGCGTGGAGCCATATCATGGCTATTACCATTTCAAAACGTACACAGTACCTCGTTGATTAAAATCAAATATCTGGAAAAGAAAATTTAGTACACGTGTCAACGCTTTCACGTACATAATCTAGGGTACCCTGGTGTTGACCATTCCGTCGACTTTATCACCAGGATGTTTTAAAAAATTAACTCTGAATATGAATGTCAACATAATTAAAGACACTAAAACATATAAAAACGGGCCTAAACTGAACATTACATTTTCTCTGCGCTTCAAATGCACTTGTGCATGCACCCAGTTAGCAATCGTCAAGGAGAGTATTAAGACTTTATAGAACACATACAGGTGAATGGACCTTCATGGCTGAAAATTACAACACAAGACAGAAAGTAATGGAGCAAGGCAGAAACAAAGAGATTGACAGAAACGAGGAAATTTCTAGCACAGAATTTTCAGGTGGGGATACTATTTATACTGAAAGAGCCCCCGGCATCCACATGGGGACCCGTATTATCCATTTTAACGTCTTTTTCAAACTCCCTTTTTTCATATTGTCTAAGTTTTAGTTATTCTTATTTTCTACCCTACTGTCTGCTCGTCTGCCTGCTTCCAGAAATTCCCATTTTTAATCGTATTCTGACTGTCTTATTTAGGTAAAATCATTATCCCATAGCCTAAGCTCATCGGGGAATGAAGTCATACTGACGTCACCACTCTCGAGTCAGCTTTTTGGGGACGAATTCACTTCTCCTTCGGTGCTTTACCATCCCCAACCACGAAGACTGGTGGGCTACCCATTTACAATTGGGATGGACGTGAGAAACGTTTCTGGATGTTGTAGGCAACAAACACAACTTTTTTTCGTGAGCCAATCTTCCAGGCTATGTGGCCAGATCAGGTGGTGGGATCTCCGTCTCTGAATCAACCAGGGCCTCTTCTCAACAGAGTTATGAATTATATCAATACTGTCTAAAATATCATTGCGTATATTCTGTATACTGTGTGGAGTTCATGTATCAACATTCTTTTCATGTAGTTGTTGTTTTCATTTTTCGTTGCCACATTGTAGTTAGATGTCCGTTTGTTGTGAAACAAAAAAAATGAATAAAAAAATTTAAAAAATTATTGCATCAATACTGAGTCTGGAGAATTTCATCGTTGTTCTGGTGGAGTCAGTATAGGATTACTTAGGTCCCACTTCCCCCACTTCCTGGGATGGCTATCCACGTCGGCCATATCACCTGAAGTGGGTGCCGACGTAAAAACTGAACCAAATCAATCAATCAATCTGGAGAACTTGATATCCGAACTGGAATAAAGTGCAGGTGAAGGAAATAAAACATGACAAATTAAAGAAGGAACCAATGCATGTAACTCAGTCGATGTCACCTTTGTCGGGGCTAAGAACGTTCAGCCTTCACAAGACTTACCTGGAGCAAGCTGCTGCAGAAGATGACCTGCCACCAACTCCAAGGGACACGCATGAAGAATCCTTCAGTCTGTCTCCTTCACCACTTTGGGGCACTCTTTAACTGTAACGTGGCAGTCACAAACACTGTGGCCCTGAAAGATGAAGATGTCCACCACTGTCAGTCCTTTACAACTCCAATCTTTACACACGAATTCCGCTGCGTTCGCGCGGTACACATTCAGCATTTAGTACAAAAACGGAAAATGTCGAAACCCTCTAACAATTCAACAATTTATACAAAACTGGTTTGTAGACCTGATGAGATGCTTCTTTGTTCGTGCGAAATGAAGTTGTACTCAAAAATATCGATGTCACCTTACTGATTCATTCGTTAATACATACAGATTTATTTCGCATACGTAGGCTACACCTCATCCTTTTCTGTAAATCAATCAAAATCATTAAAGTACAAAGAAGTATTCTGGTGCCAACAATAGTTTCGAAAATGTTAGTACACTGAAAGTTCTAGCCCGCAGCAGGATGAGTGAAAAGTGACGGTTGTTCTCGGTACCTAAAAAACATGCATAGCAGTGGGTTGCGAAATCTGCGGAACTCTCTGACTCGGTAGGTAATCACTTTTCAAAACAGATTTCTTCCCTTGGCAGGAGTGGCTAACAGACGCACGAGGTCAACTGTCGTGTTTTGTGCTATGGACTTCACTGACGGTCACGTAACACTCCTAATGGCACATGGTTCCACGTCACTGCCTCTGGCCTGGGGTCTGTCCTCCGGGTGGCCAGGTTCAAGGGCTTTGACTTGTTCGTGTGTGCCAGTCAACTCGCTTCCTTGGGTTTTCTCCATTCGATCAAAACTGCGGACACTTGGTTGGCTTTCCTTTGTCACATACGCGTGGGTTACAAATTACACCGGAGTGAAAATGCATGGACGCATAGAGACAGTGAAAGTTTTAATAATGTTAACATACTGATGATGATGATAATGATGATGATGATGATGATCGTGATGATGATCATCATCATCGTCGTCATCATCATCATCATGGCTATACTCACACATTCGCGCAACCATATGTACACACACACCTGCACATATATTCTCTTTCTCTCTCTCTCATTCATCTCTCTCTCCTCTCTCTCTCACACACACACACACACACACACACACACACACACACACACACACACACACACACACACACACACACACACACACACACACACACACAACACACACACAGACACCCAAACAAACAAACAAAGAAACAAGTAAATCAGAGAAATACAAGATGTAAAACAGAAAAAATAAAAAGAGGAAAAAATAATACATAAAATTATCTTAAAACGAGCAAACATAACAAAAGCAAAAAGTATTGTAACCTACCCACAAAACTAAATAATAAAAAGAAATGTGATTGATTTCTGTTCAACACTGGTGACCGAATGGAAACAAACTGATTTCATATATATATGTATGTGTGTTATATATATATATATTATAGGCCTATATATATTACAATGATTTCTTGTTTTTCTACACTTTATTAATGTTTATTATCCACTGCATATATTTCACGATGTTTGTAAATGTTATGTATTTGGAAATGAATAAAAACAAGTCAAAAAAAAGCATGGGTGACGGAGACAGAGACATACGTAAAGCGAAAACATGTCAGCTCCTACCGATGGGGAGAAATCAGACGTTCTTCTTCCTCTTCCTTCGTCGGTAGCTTGGTGGTCAGCTATGAGTTATAGTCGGCCACGTTTCCTATGACTCAATTTCACAGAGGCGACATCGCTGAAATACATCCTGCTGTTTCGACCTCCTAACCACACAGGCAGGGTGGTGACGGCGTGAGACGAACTATAAGACATAGAACATCAAATATGCAAAACAAATAAAATATCTACTTCCACATGTCCATTGGTCATGCAATTACACTATGGGGAAACAAGAAAAGACAGAAGCACTGAGTACTCTCTCTCTCTCTCTCTCTCTCTGTCCTACAAATACGCATAAAGGCCTATGCACACATACACACGCACACACATACATATACCATTCATCTAATATCACTCACAGTGAAAAGACTTTAAATCAAAGAGCGAGCATACACACACGTACTCATGCATACACAAAACACGTGTTAACGCACACACAAAAGAAACGTATATGCACCTGCTTGAACATACATATTCAAACAATAATTTAGATACTCACAAACACATAATAGTAATAGTTATTATCGTTATTCTGTTGATGGCCCAGCCCACTGCGTAGTGCCATATCAGGGCTATGACCGTTTCAAAACATACATAATACTTAAACAGCAAAAATAATGGAAAAGAAAATTAAGTACACATATCAATGCATTCCCGCACATGATCCAAAGGTCTTAACCTGGCGTGACCACTCCGTCCAATTTACCACACAAGGGATTAAAAAAACCTTAATACAAATCTAAACATAACTACAGAGCTTATAACATTTACAAAATACGGGCCTGAATTACTTAAAATTGCTCCTCCACACCGCATTTCCCTGAGCCAAAATGCACATAATACATGTACACAATTATCAATCCTAAGAGAAAGTGTGTAAGACTTTATCGAACACATCCAGATGAATGGACCAGCAGGGCAGAAAATGACAGGAAGAAATGACAGAAAGCAAAGGAACAAGGCAGAAAGAAAGAGACTCACAGACAAGAGGAAATTTCTAGCATTGAATTTCCAGAAGGTGGGGATACTGTTTGTAGTGAAAAAGTCTGTAGTTATGTTTAGATTTGTATTAAGGGGTTTTTTTTAATCCCTTTTTAATCTCTTTTCTGTCGGTCCCTTTGTTTTTGCCTTGCTCCTTTGCTTTCTGTCATTTCTTTCTGTCATTTTCTGCCTTGCTGCTCCATTCACCTGTATGTGTTCGATAAAGTCTTACACACTTTCTCTTGGGATTGATAATTGGGTACATGTATTAAGTGCTTTTGTGGCTCTAGGGAAATGCGGAAGCAATTTAAGATAATTTAGGCCCGTTTTCATATATGTTTCAGTGTCCTTAGTTAATTTTTAAATCTGTATTCAGGTATGTTTTTTTTAATCCCCTGTGTGGTAAATTGGACGGATTGGTCAACACTAGGGCCCTGCATCTTCTTAGAATATGTGCGCGAATGCATTGATACGTGTACTTAATTATCTGTTCCCTGTTGAAGAAGTACTGTGTGTGTATTGAATCAGTTATAGCCCTGATATGGTTCTACGCAGTTGGCTGGGCTTTAAGCACAATAAGAATGAGGCTTACTACTGAAATTGCGTTGACCCTGGTTTATGACAGAATGATTCTATTCCTGACCATTAGAATTCATGTTTGGTTGTTTGGTTGTAAAGTGGCAATGTCAGCGTACATTTGAATTGGATAAGTAGTGACGTTAGATGAGTTAGTCAAGTGCTTATTCTTTCAGGTGAGGTAAAATGGGGTAAATAAGGGAGGTGATGTACCTAAACAATTATTAGTTGTATGACATAGACATATCAGCATTTTGTGTTAAGTTAGATATACGTTTGTTCTTACACGTTAACTCGCATTCATGAATATATGCACGTGCCCCGTATTCACGTATACAGGTGATATGTAAGGAGGAGTATGTTATTAAAAAGCGTTTAATTTTGCTTAACCACGGGCTGGGAAAATAGTTCAATTTCGTCAAAGACCAAAAGTAAGCTTTGAATCGATTTTAAGAATGGTACACATTCAATCGATTTTAAGAATGATACACTGCGATCAACCTCAACCTCAGAAAAAAATATCAAAATCACAACATGGAAGATTAGAACACTGTTGCAAAAATGTGAATTAGACAATGTCAAAATGGAGATGGAAAGGCTTAACATTAGTATTTTAGGAATAGGGGAAGTGAGATGGAAGGGGGCAGGCATGATAACATTAGGAGAGTATACAGTAATATACTCTGGTGGAAACTCACATGAAAGAGGAGTAGGCATCGTAATGGACAGGGACAAATCAAAAGCAGTTAGGGGATACTGGGCTGTGTCCGACAGTGTTTTGCTGGTCAAATTGGGAGGCAGACCATTTGATATCAACATCATTCAGGTGTATGCACGAACATCCGCAACTACTCAGGAAGACATCGACAACTTCTACGAAGTAATAGAGATGGCCAAGGCTCAATGTAAATCACAAAAAGTTACAATAATAATGGGAGATTTTAATGCTAAAGTGGGAAAGGATAGGGTAGAGGATATAGTTGGACCTCATGGCCTTGGTGCACAAAATGAAAGGGGAGGAAAACTTGTAGAATGGGCACGGATGAATGAGTTCATAGTAGGAAACACCTGGTTTGAGCAGCCTAATAGAAGAAAATGGACTTGGACGAGTCCAGGAGATAATACCAAAAATCAGATTGACTACATCCTGATCAATAAAAGATTTAGAAATTCTTTACTGTCAGCAAAACCACTATCAGGCGCAGACTGCAACAGTGACCACAATCCTGTAGTGGGAAGATGTAGGCTGAAATTAAGGAAAAGGAAACAGACCAAAAGCAGCATCAAACAAAATCTTGGACTCTTAAAGATAGATGAAGTGATACATAAAAAATTTAACGTACATGTTCAAAACAAATTCAGTGCTCTGGAAGACGTTGGTGACAGTGAGGAACAATGGACAAAGTTGAGAAATTCGATAAATGAAGCTTGTGAAGAAATCCCTGAAGTAGATAGAAAAGCGAAAAAGAACTGGATGACAAAAGAAATTTTACGCTTGATGGAGGAACGGAGGAGGGAAAAGAGAAACGAGGAGATATACAGGAAGATAAACAAAGAAATCAGGAATAGGTGCAATGAAGCCAAGGAAACGCAGACTGCAGCAACATACCGCCTGCTTCCGACAAGAATTGGGAATATGCTCAAAAAAAACAAAAAAACAAAAACAAAAAAAAGACAAGATGTCCAACTACCGTCTCCTCTGGCATACCCAACTTCCACCCCCAAATGAAACCCACTCTCGGCCGTGCACAAGAAAAATAAAACATGTTATTGACACTTCTGTCCTATTACCAAAGTACTCTTCACAATTACGTATTACATATATTATAGAAAATGAATCAAAAAGCGTAGTACCCAAATCAAGCATGTAACACGCTAATAGGGGTTGTCTCTATTCACAAAAGTTCGTACTTCAAAAGCACCACCACAACCACCACCCCACACACACACACACAAACATACATGTACACACGCATATACACGCTCACATACGCTCGCACGCATAAAACACACACACACACACACACAACACACACACACACACACACACACACACACACACACACACACACACACACACACTGGCAATTCATCGAACAAAGCCAATGTGGTAATCACGTGTGTAAACGTCGGATTTCCGATCAGGTGGTTCTGATCTGCCTAAGTCCACCCTTGCCTGGTGGATGAAGGTTGGAGATTGTTCCGCTCTCACTGGTCAATATGTGTGCAGACCTGCCGATGTCTGACCCCCATCGTGAGAAGATACATGCATGCAGAATATCAAATATGCACAGTGAAGATCTATCTTACCGTGTCAGTGCCTAACGGTTTGTGGAAACATGAAATCACCAAGCATGCACGTCCACCAACGATGCAGATTGTACAATATAGTGGAGTGCAGTCAGCTCCTCTAACACTCAAGTTCTCCATGCTCCACTAAAGTCGATTACCGGTATGTGTCATGTGCAGTGAGTCTATATGGACTCCGAGAATAGCGCTGTACAAAGATGATTTATAGCAACAACAACCAACAACAGCAACACTAGTAACAATAGCAATAAAGAGAAAGAACAACACCACCAATAACAACAATCTTTTGGCCCCTATCTTAAGATGCGTTGCATCCTATTTCTGCTTTAAATTGAAATCGATTTGATCTGACAAACATGATATAGAATCAAAGTAAGTCAGGAAGACAAAACGGGAAAGAAATCGAAAAAGAGAAAAATGGTAATGAATACAGATGGAGCTCTGTACATTACAGTTAAAGTTATGTTACTCAGTTCAAGCCCCAGCCCAAAAGTGTTTCTTTTCGGAACAGCTCATCCATATCAATGCCGTTCTTTCAGGTGTATCGTTTTGCCATTTAATTTGGCTAGCACTTCTCTCCGGGAAGACCACATTGCAAATGTCGTTCTAGGCTGAAACCCGACAATGATTTGGCTTTTCTTCCTAAGTGATGAAGGCTCTGTCCTGTGGTGTGGGCGGCTCCTGTGTATCGCCTATAAGGTCAGTGAAAACCTGACAGCACTTTTTACAAATGTCTGCTGCAATTTCGCGGTTGTTTCATTCATGTTAAAAACACGTAAATTCCACCTGCCATCATGTTGTTCTTCGTCATTTTGATCGCTATTCAATGTAAGAATGTTTGCTCTTGTTGAACTGTTCTCTGTGTGTGTGTGTGTGTGTGTGTGTGTGTGTGTGTGTGTGTGTGTGTGTGTGTGTGTGTGTGTGTGTGTGTGTGTGTGACAACTTTTAACACCTATTTCCTGTAGAACTTTAAAATGTAATAAATCTAGTATTTATCTTTGACTCTGATCTTTCCATGCAACAACACATAATCAAAGTATGCCAAGTGACTTATTTGGAACTTAAAGGCATCAGCTCTATTCGCCATCTTCTGACTGATTCTGCGGTCCAAACTCTTGTCACCTCTTGTGTATTTTCTCTACTAGATTACTGTAAATCTTCTTACTGGTGCTCCCTTGGTTGTTGTTAATCTCTACAGAAGGTTCAACATTTTGCTGAAAGGCTTGTCCGTAAAGCTTCTCGCTCCTAAGATTTCAATTTCCCTGCTTTGTACACTCCACTGTCTTGCTATTCTACAGCGTATTAGGTACAAGGCTACTTAGTCGTGTTACAATTTTGTCTCTGGTACTGCTCCTGTATCTCTAAATTGCTCCATGTCTGTTCTCCTTCCCGCACTCTTCGTTCTTCTGCTGATACTCGGCTGTTCAAAATCCCTCGATACTGACACAAGACTCATGCTTTCCGATCTGTTATCAATTTTGGACCTTTTCTGTGGAATAATCTGCCCTTCGATCTGACAGATTTGCCTAACCATTCCTTAAAACCCAATTCTAAGCCCATCTTTCCCGTGAATTCTTCTGTTTAAGTTAACTTTGATACACTGACCCTATCCTATCCTCACCTCGGGCATTCTTGTAGAATGTTGTATATGGACGTTACCGAGAATGTGAGCGTAACGTTAATGGGCAAAATTAGTGAAGGTGTGTTACATGTATATTTCATTTATTTTGTATTCTGGAATTGTAAGCGCCTACTGCACTGTTAGGCGCACTATAAATGTACATCATCATCATCATTATCATCATTATCATTATTATTATCATTATTATTATTATTATTTAGCCTCTAATTTCTCCATTTACTCATTCACACAAATTAAAAGTTTATTCACATTGTCTGCAGCTGATATAATCTATTTGATGCCAGTGCTTCGATCTTGGATGCATCCAGGTGGTTTCGTAAGCATCGTTCAGTTGGAAGAATGTATGATTGAGAGACTGTGCTGGGAACATAGTGAAAGCAGAAGTTTGCCATTTGAGTTCTCATGACGATACCATGCTGACCAATAATGCCAGCCCATGCTGTACGATTTGAACCGGTTCTCGCATTGAAATTCCACAGGACGATCAACTTATCACCTGCAGGTACGTTGCGCACAACTTCATCAAGCTGTTGATAGAAGGCTTCTTTGTTTTCATCTTGGTTTGTCATGGTAGGGGCATAGACCTTACCAAAGCAGCATATGCATTGTGTGACAGAGGGAGCTTCATAGTAATGATTCTGTCATTGATGCCCTGGGGCTGTGACTCAATCTGAGAGACGAGAGGGGTCCTTACCGTGAAGCCAACACCTGCCTTCCTTTCAGCTTTGCGACCTGACCAGTATAATAATATAGTATATCTTGATCCAGCGTTGCTTAACTGACCCTTGTCTAAAAAATCTTTCTCGCCGAGGGCAGCAATGTCAACTTTGTATTTTTCTGGTCGGTTGGCCTCTTTTCTATCTTAGAGAGTTCGCACGTTCCAAGCAGCAACAATCACGGGCTCAGCGGTCCGTTTCCGTTAGCGGTAGCCTGTCCGAACCCAGAGATTCTTAGCACCCTCTGCTCCTTTCCCTGTTTGCCCGCTACCTCGAGCAGTGGTTCCAGAGCCGCTGGGGACTGAGGGCCATTGCTTTCGTGTGTCTGTCATGTTTGTGAGGGGGGCTGGCGCTAGGTGCCATGCTTATATGTAAGTTGCTGTTGTTTGCGCAGAGCCTCAGCAATACTCTCCACCTGCCTCCACAAGTCCAGGGCAAACCGAGGTAAGACTTTTCATAGGAGACACACAAGGCAGAACAGTAGATGGCAAGTCGCAGCATACAGCCAAAACCACAAGCAGTGCTCTGTGGCAATGCCCTTTATGCAGTATGCGGCTGCGGGATTTTCTGTCTGGGTTTACTTCCATATCCTTTCCCCACCTACGAGTAACCCACAAGGCAGCGGAGACAGGCACAGGTCCTACAGTCTACTGTCATACTGTAGCAGAGACATCTCTCTGACCTGACAAATTTGTAGCGATTGAGCGATTTGTACCCGATTGACATAATAGTGAGATATCAAAGAAAAAAAGTCGGGTTACTTGCATCACACTGCAGCAATGATTCCACTTCGTTAATCTCATTCAGAAAAACAGCCCATCTCCGCAATGTACTGGTGACCACCACCGATACATATCACTTCATGCACCACACACAAACTTCAGTATAAGCCAAAATCACTTCACGCACCAGATACAAACTTCAGTAGAACACAAGTCGGCAACAAACAGAAACATATCACGCGACACTTCGCGTATGCCGTACAATCAAGACGCACGAGGCTTCGAAAACAGCCGTGTTCACAATTCTTTTAAGTTACTAGACTCTATATAATCCTACAGATTGTCGTTATTTCAGAGTCAGTCACGTACCTTTTCGCCAAAACAGGGCAAAATATCACAAAATTTACACATTCGATTCAGCACATGAACCTCTATCACAACGATAGCAATGTGGCTTTAACAGGCAGTATCAATCAGTGGGTAAGTAACACAAAATCAGGACTGTTGATAGCGCGACAACCCGGACAAAGGGCGAGAGGATAACCCATTCCGCCTCATGACACAGCTAGACAAAATACAAAACCACAACACCCACCAAATCCACGTGCAAAGACATGCAGGAGGACGAAACGGACAGATCGTGACAGTCCACTGCTTCGTCAACAGAGCTGGGCAACAGGCGCAGAAACAAAATCAAAACAAAAGACCAGAAGACGGAGAAAGAAAAGAAAAGAATAAAAAAGAAAAGAAAACAGAAAAGAAGGAAGGAAAAAATATATACAAAATGTGATATATGACAAACCTGTGGTCCACCCGAGGGTCTTGCCTACGATCTCTGCGTTACCAGCATTGCGCTCAAGGCAACGGAGCTGTTATGTTACCTGTTATTGTTACTTGAAGCCCAGCCGACTGCGTTGAGCCATATCAGGGTTATAACCGTTTCAAAACATGTACAACACTTCAACACTGTTATTTCTGTCTAAAGCCCAGCCGAGCACGTACAGCCACATCAGGGTTATAAACATTTTAAAAACATACACACAATACTTCAACAGGGAAAAAAAATAGGAAAAGAAAATTAAGTAGCCTACACATATCAATACATTCATACACATAATCTAAGGAGATGCCCCTGGCGTTGACCACTCCGTCCAATTCATCGTACGAGGGTTTAAAAAGCATACTTTAATACAAATTTAAACATAACTAAGGACACTAAAACATATATAAAAATGGGTCTAAATTACCTAAAATTGCTTCCGTGTATCTCATTTCCCTAGAGCCAAAAATGCACTTACCGGGTAATACATGTACCCAATTATCAATTCTGTGAAAGTACGCAAGACTTTATTGAACACGTACAGGTGAATGGACCAGCAAGGCAGAAATTGATAGAAAAAGAAAATGACAGAAAGCAAAGGAACAAAGCAGAAACAAAGACAGTGACAGAAATGAGGAAATTTCTAGCATATAATTTCCAGAAGGTGGGTACTGTTTATACTGAAAGAGCCCCCGCCATCCCCATGGTGGACACCAACTGAGCTAGCTGGTCACAAATTGTGTAGATATACGTGTATATGAATTAATGAATCTCTCTATCCAGATGGCGGGATTCTTTCTAGAAAGGAAAGTTGATGGACTTGGCAGTCTTTGCCAAGTGTTTGGTAAATTCTCCCACATAATCCGACTATACCCAAGACTGTTTACCTACACTTTTCATTGCCTCCAACTCCCATAGTGTTTTCTACCCTGGTTGAAAGAGAAGAAGAAGATGATGAAGATAATTTACTATTATGATGATAGTGATGGCGCAGAAGAGATGACCCCCTTTTGTTTGCTATCTACATAGGCCACGTCTGACGATGGACGTGGCCGTTTTATCGAGTTCCTGCAGGTTGTTTTGAAGTTTGGTATTCAGGAATTGTACTGAAAAGATGATGTCAGATTTTCTGCAAAACGTTCAAATAGACCATCAGAATTGCAGTGTTCTTAAGTTTTTGTTTCTCATTTGGGCATATTTTTCTCATAAATGGTCCGTGTCAGTAGCTGTCCTGTTGATATATAATGTTAGTCAGAAAACGCCAATGCTTATGAAGAGACAGGCAAAAAACAGAGAGAGAGAGAGAGACAGACAGACAGACAGACAAACAGAATATGTGTGAGCAAGTGTATGTGTGTATATGTATGTGTGTGTGCGTGTGTTGTTCGCACGTGTGTGTGTGTGCGTGCGCGCGCATGCGTGTATGTGTACATTACCATTATTGTTTAGAGCCCATCCAACTGCGCAGAGCCATATCAAGGCTATAACAATCTCAACACCTCTTTGAACCTGTAAAAAAAACTGGAAAAGAAAATTAGATACACATCAATGCATTTGCGCACATGATCTAAAGATATGCCCCTGGCATTAACCACCCCATCCATTTATCACCAGTTGACACACATGCTGAATGGAGTCTTCCGCTTGTCCCATCCATGATTTTCCATGTTGGAGTCTGTTGCCATTTGCTGTTCCATGTGGTGGAATGGATTTTCCGGTTCTCCTATGCCCTGAAATATGCCTTTACTTCTTTTTTGTGTGTTTTTTTTTTGTTTTTTTGTTTCGACTGTTTTGAAGGAAGGTCGAGCAGGTATCGCACTGTCTCTGTGGGTGTGTCTTTTGTGGTTCCGAAGATCACTCTCATTGCGTCGTTTTGTATTCTTTCTAGTTTTAGCAGATTTGTCTTTGACAACGTAGTGAAGCCCAGTCCATAATCGATGACACTCAGTATTGCAGTTTGGTATAGATGAAAGAGATGACGTTGTTCACTGCCTTTAGCTGCCATTGCTTTCAAGATTGAAAAGCCTTTTTTACATTTGAATGTAGTGGTTTCTACATGTTTTCTGAAGGCTAACATTCTATCAAAATTGATGCCAAGGTAACGTAAGTTGTTTAATCGCTCAATATTGGTTCCTCTGAGCGTAACTGATGGACATTTTTCACTCGCTGCTTTGTTGTCAAGGGTGTAGAACAGTACCTGTGCTTTGGCGGGGTTGATTGCCGATCCGGTTTCTTGACACCACTGATCTACTTTGTTCAACTGTTCTTGGGCTGCTTTGTTTTTTTTCTGATGCATTTTTACCTGTCTTGTAGATGAGTCCGTCGTCAGCTATGTCAGCAAGCCCTCTTGTATATACGTTGTAGAAAACAAGGGAAAGAGGTGATCCTTGAGGGAATCCCATGGAGATTTTTTGTGGTGCTGAGGACCAGTTTCCAAGTCGTAGGACTACTATTCGTTTTTGGAATGCAGCAGCAATCCATCTTGTGATTGTCATGCTGACACCATACCGTTGAAGTAGTTCCATAAGTGATGTGAATTGTATTTTATTGTACGCATCCTCCAGAGCAATGGCTACAGCAAGGGTTTCTTCTTTGTTTTGAAAACCCTCATAGACTTCGTGAGCAAAGGCAGTTGCGTTTTCCCATGTATTTTTTCCTGTTCCAAAGCCTCCTTCATTAGGTGGGAATATTTTCCTTTCTTCTAGGTCTCTGGATAATTTCTTTGATATTATGTTTTCCGTCAGTTTCCCAATTATGTTTTGCATGATCAGGATGTGATATCCATTTAGTCTGCGATGATCTTTACCCGGTTTAGGTAAGACTTTTAGGAAGCTGTGTGTCCAGTCCTCAGGAACCTGACCTTTCTCAAAACTGTCTTTATAGAGGGTGTGCAGTTCGGTTTTGTCGTGTTCAAACAGCATTTTGATGTCAAGGCATCGAATCTTGTCTGGACCAGGGGCTGTCTTTCCTGCACGGGCATGTGACTCAAGCATTTCTTGTTCAGTTATTTCATCATCTAGTCCAGTCTGTGCCAGTTATTTGTTTAGGGTCTCAGCTCATCAGGAAAAGTTAACCAGGGCACCTCCCCTTACCCCTGTTTAAGTAGAAACGCACTGTGGTGTTGTCTGTGACGAGACAAACCACATTCCCTTGGGCGTTGCCATGGAGCCAATTCCTTTCCCACGTCAATCAAGACAGCAGGTGAACCCACTTTAACACAAACCTGCACTCAACCCCCTTCCCAGGCTGACCAGGAATACGGGTAGCTCTTGCAAAGCCCAGGGCAAGGTCACTCGTTCCCCACCCATCCCCTGTGGGGAAAAGAGGCTGAGACAATCTCTCCCAGCAGTGAGGGAATGGATTTCAACTTTTGGTGTGTGGTCAACCTGACAGCAGATGGCCATGGGTTACAAGTCTCCTGCACACAGGGCGCCGCATGGCAAAACCGCTAAGAACTAACCATCAGACAACTTCACAGAACAGGCAATCTGATTGTTGACCCCCTTATTGTTATTGTTAATGTTGTTCAAAGCCCAGCCGACTGCGTAGAGTCATATCAGGGCTATAACCGTTTCAAAACATACAAAACTTCAACAGGAAAAAAAGGAGAAAATTAAGTACACATACCTATGCATTCGCGCACATAATCTAAGGAGATGCCCTTGGCGTTGTCCACTCCCTCAATTTGTCGCACACGGAATTTAAAAACACCTGATTGCAAACTTAAACATAATTAAGGATACTAAACCATACACAAAAACGGGCCTAAATTATCTGAAATTACTTCCGCATATCTCATTTCCCTAGAGCCAAAAATGCACTTAATACATATACCCAATTATCAATCCAAAGAGGAAGTGCGCAAGACTTTACCGAACACATTCAGGTGAATGGACCAGCAAGGCAGAAAATGACAGGAAGAAACGACAGAAAGCAAAGGAGAAAGAAAGAAACAAAGAGAGCGACAGAAAAGAGGAAATTCCTGACACAGAATTTCCAGAAGGTGGGGATATTATTTATACTGAAAGAGCCCCCGGCACATCCACGGGGGGAAAGCCTACCCATTACAGTAGCAGTTAGTCCAAAGTGGTAAGTATATGACACTCAACATTCTCTATACAGCTGGCAGAGCACCAAATCAAATTTCTCCCCTCTACATACAAGGAAGGGCATGATCAAAGTACAGGGTTCATAAGAATTTGAAGAGTGCAGTAGTTAAGTGGGTAAAGATAATGGACTTCTAACCGTCTGGGGTTCGATCCTGCTTGGTGCCTGGTGGACACCAGATGGAGGTTCTTCTTATCTCTAAGGTCAATATGTATGCAAATATTATTGCCTGAACTCCTTTTGTGTGTACATGCACGCAGACATAAAGAACGCAAGTTAAAGTTCCTTAAGTCATGTCAATGTCCAGCAGTTTATGGAAACATGAGAACACCCAGCACACACACCTATCGAAGACAGAATGTGCAGATGTGCAGCAATACATTGGGCAAAACAACATGCATGCATTCATATGAGAACAATCGAAATGCTACGAAAACAACAACTACAAAAAAACATACTAATGCTCACTTTGTTATAGTATTACATGAAAAAAGGTAAAACAATACAATCTAGGTTTCACAAATATACTTCTATCATCAAGCATACATGTTTGCATCTCATTTTTTATAATAATACTTACAAGCACAACAATTCACAGTGATTTTGTCTGAAACATCTGCTTCTTTGCACCAAGCATATGCCATCAGTTACTCTTTGCTTGCAATTCCATAACATACCAGTAATATCAAATATCATCCACCCACTTAAAAAAAAAGCACCCTTTCAGCCCTGACCTGACAAAATTTCCAAATCAAAATGAAGATCGATATATTAGTTCAAGATTTTCCTATTTATTTCTGTCGTCAAACAAGAACTTGGAAAATTTAGCCAAAATGAAAATGAAACTCTTATTCCAGTAATGAAAAGTACTTTTACCACACATATTTTTTCCAACCCAACAATCTCACCTGAAAGATAAGTTTTCTCAGTTCTCCATTCAACAGTCTGCTAGGCCAAGAAAGACTCAAGAGATATGTATTAAAAAAATTAAAACAAAAAACAGCTTCCACTGGAAAAAAAAAAGAGTTCACCAAGGCCACACACCATGATTAAGAAAATCAAGACATAGAATCTTTAGTTTACATTAGTATTATCATCACTATTGTTTAAAGCCCAGCCGACTGTGCAGACATATTAGAGCTTTATTTTTTATTGTTTTATTGTTTAAACCCCAGCCAACTGCATACAGCCATATCAGGGCTGTAACTGTTTCAAAGCACATACAAAACAGGAAAAAAAAAACAGAAAAGAAAATTAAGCACACATATCAATGCATTCGTGCACATAATCTAAGGAGATGCCCCTGGCATTGACCACTCCATCAAATTTATCGGGCATAAATTACCTAAAATTGCTTCCTCATCTCTCACTTCCCTAGAGCCAAAATGCACTTAATACATGCACTCAGTTATCAATCCTAAGAAAAAGTATGCAAGACTTTATCGAATACATACAGGTGAATGGACCAGCAAGGCAGAAAATGAAAGGAAGAAATGACAGAAAGCAAAGGAACAAGGCAGAAACAAAGAGACCGGCAGAAAAGAGGAAATTTCTAGCACAGAATTTCCAGAAGGTGGGGATACTATTTATACTGAAAGAGCCCCTGGCATCTCCACGGGGGCATTCAGGTGAATGGACCAACCATCTAAAAATGTATACAGCACCTCGTTGATCCATTAAAAAAAAAAAACTGATAAAGAAAATTGCGCGCACATATCAGTGCATTCACATGTGAAAGGACCAACTCGGCAGAAAATGATAGGAAGACATGACACGAAAGCAAAGGAAAAGGGAAAAAAAACAAATACAGTGACAGAAATAAGAAAATGTCATGTACAGTATTTCCAGACGGTGGGGATACTACTGGCATTGAAAGAGCATTCTCACTGGGGAAAGCCATATTTTCATTACAGGATCACACACACACACACACACACACACACACACACACACACACACACACACACAAGCACACCATATACATACACCACAACACAACACATCACACACATCAAGTCAAAGTAAAGTTTATTGAACACCACGTCAAAAAGCACATACAAAATCATACAAGCCATTTTACTTAATTGCCAGTAGAGTGCTTGGAAAAGAACAGAAAAAGAAACAGCATGTGAAATCAGTTTGCATAGACAGAATAAAGGAGACATGGTTTACAGTACAAACCTGAACAAAATAGCAGCACACAGTCCAAGGTCAGGAAAATAGCTGTCTGAAAACTGAACATCACTGTGATTCATTCATGAACAAAGATAAAAAAAAAAAAGATCAAATAACTGCAGTTTGTCAAGTCAGTGCATGCCGAGATTAATTTTCAGGAAAAAAAAACAAGGGGGGTGGAGAAACAGAGAGAGAGAGAAACACAGAGAGAGAGAGAGACACACAGAGAGGCAAAGAGAGAAACAGTGCGAGATACAGATTGAGTGAGAGAGACAAAAAGAAAGAGACAGAGAGAATTATAGACAGAGAGACACAGAGAGAGAGAGAAGGAAAAAGACAGACAGAGAGACAGAGAATAAACACAGCTCAGAAAGGATTCAACAGTACTTTCTGAAAATGTGAAAACAACCAAAAGCAAATATCAGATCACAAATACGATTCTTAGATGTATACCAACTGTAAATGCAATTAAAAAATACAACCCAAATCATAAAAACGAAAGTAAGGAAAGGTTAAAATACTCAAGATAAATGCTGCACTGCATAAAACAATTAACATTCCAAAAACAAGTTGAAATAGTCAACTGCTCATAACAAACAACAATCACAGAATTACATTTTGTTAATGTCAAACAATAAAGAAAATTATGTAAACAAAGAGACAGGGGGAAAAAAAGAATGAACAGAAAATCACAACAAAAACTACACAGGGGGTTGGCAGAAATTTGCCAAATGTCTGAAACAACAAGCAAAAACTGTCATTTGCAATGACTGTAACGAATCTGTCAACTCCTCTCAATTCATTTCAAATTGATCAATTTCAAAGACTCCAGTCACATGTTTGAGACATAACTTATGCAGAATGTGTAGGGTTCCAACTGAAGTCAAATCAAGACAAGACAAGCAGGTCTCATCAATAGAATTGAGTCTGGAACATGTTCTGTAAATACAACCCAAAATGACACAACCAACTGATGCTGACATGTTTAAAAACAACACTTGAGGCACATTCATCGACCTGTTACTGTGATTCTAAAGACATTTACATTACACTATCCCACGTGCCCACTCCTACAGAGATGACAACAGACCGTGTGATCAAAAATTACTTTCACACATCCAACCGTCATGCCATGAAAAATAGCAAAAATAACCACATCATTCATCGTGCAAGCTAGGCAGGTATTGTAACTTATGTGAACATCAACACAAGAATAAAAAATATATAAAAAAAAGGAGAGAAAACTCCATTTACTTCCTTTAGAAATGAAACACACTTGGTGGGTTTTGCATTAGTCACAAGCTTTTTTTGTCGCAGAAATACTGCCTGGAAAACTCATTACTGAGAGTAACAGTGATAAATTTGAACCTGATATTGATAGTCAAACAAGTGACCCCAAACTTGTTATTAAGGATAAAAGTGATAATCTAAGCCTGATATCAACATCCAAACTAGTGATCCTTTCCTCTCTTATCTACCTGACAATCTTCAAGCTTTTCTCAAGACTGTTGGTGATCTTTTCTTTTTTCTTTTCTCTGACAATCTTCAAGCTGCTTTCAAGATTGTGTCTGTTTCGACCTTTTCTTTCTTTTCTTTTCTTTTTTCTCTGACAATCTTCAAGCTTTTTTCAAGATTGCTGTTGACCACAAAGCACAATCAGTCTTGCGTTGTTAAAGCTTCTATCCACACTTGATCTCCTTTCTAGTTAATATTTCACAATTCTGATGAATATTTAAGCCAGCTGATGACTTTTTTCTTTTGTCAGCAAAACCACAGAAGTGCCAGCTTCCTCGCACAAGATTCTAGGACTGAGCCGTGCTCAACTGTTGACTTCCTATTTTTCTGACAAAAAAAAAAGGCAGGCAACTGCAGACTGCGAGTAAACCGTTCTGGATAAGATGTGCATTCATCACAGCACATACCCCTCGGAGCATTCATTATAGCACTCACCCTTTGGAGCATTCATTATAGCACTCACCCTTTGGAGCATTCATCACAGCACTCACCCTTTGGAGCATTCATTATAGCACTCACCCTTTGGAGCATTCATTACAGCACATACCCTTTGGAGCATTCATTATAGCACTCACCCTTTGGAGCATTCATTATAGCACTCACCCTTTGGAGCATTCATTATAGCACTCACCCTTTGGAGCATTCATCACAGCACATACCCCTCGGAGCATTCATTACAGCACTCACCCTTTGGAGCATTCATTATAGCACTCACCCTTTGGAGCATTCATCACAGCACATACCCCTCGGAGCATTCATTACAGCACTCACCCTTTGGAGCATTCATCACAGCACATACCCCTTGGAGCATTCATTATAGCATTCACCCTTTGGAGCATTCATCACAGCACATACCCCTTGGAGCATTCATTATAGCATTCACCCTTTGGAGCATTCATCACAGCACATACCCCTTGGAGCATTCATTATAGCACTCACCCTTTGGAGCATTCATCACAGCACTCACACTTTGGAGCATTCATCACAGCACATACCCCTTGGAGCATTCATTATAGCACTCACCCTTTGGAGCATTCATCACAGCACATACCCCTTGAAGCATTCATTATAGCACTCACCCTTTGGAGCATTCATTACAGCACTCACCCTTTGGAGCATTCATTATAGCACTCACCCTTTGGAGCATTCATTACAGCACTCACCCTTTGGAGCATTCATTATAGCACTCACCCTTTGGAGCATTCATTACAGCACTCACCCTTTGGAGCATTCATTATAGCACTCACCCTTTGGAGCATTCATTACAGCACTCACCCTTTGGAGCATTCATTACAGCACTCACCCTTTGGAGCATTCATTACAGCACATACCCCTTGAAGCATTCATTATAGCACTCACCCTTTGGAGCATTCATTACAGCACATACCCCTTGAAGCATTCATTATAGCACTCACCCTTTGGAGCATTCATTACAGCACATACCCCTTGAAGCATTCATTATAGCACTCACCCTTTGGAGCATTCATTACAGCACATACCCCTTGGAGCATTCATTATAGCACTCACCCTATTGAGCATTCATCACAGCACATACCCCTTGAAGCATTCATTATAGCACTCACCCTATTGAGCATTCATCACAGCACATACCCCTCGGAGCATTCATTACAGCACTCACCCCCTGGAACATTCTTTACAACAAACATCGCTCAGGGCATTCATGACAACATTCACCCCCTGGAACATTCTTTACAACAAACATCGCTCAGGGCATTCATGACAACATTCACCCCCTGGAACATTCTTTACAACAAACATCACTCAGGCATTCATGACAACATTCACCCCCTGGAACATTCTTTACAACAAACATCGCTCAGGGCATTCATGACAACATTCACCCCCTGGAGCATTCTTTACAACAAACATCGCTCAGGGCATTCATGACAACATTCACCCCCTGGAGCATTCTTTACAACAAACATCGCTCAGGGCATTCATGACAACATTCACCCCCTGGAACATTCTATACAACAAACACCCTTTGGGGCATTCATCACAACATTCACCCCCTGGAGCATTCTTACATACAACAAACACCCCTTGGGGCATTCATGACAACATTCACCCCCTGGAGCATTCTTTACAACAAACATCGCTCAGGGCATTCATGACAACATTCACCCCCTGGAGCATTCTATACAACAAACACCCTTTGGGGCATTCATCACAACATTCACCTCCTGGAGCATTCTTACATACAACAAACACCCCTTGGGGCATTCATGACAACATTCACCCCCTGGAGCATTCTTTACAACAAACACCGCTCAGGGCATTCATGACAACACTCACCCCTTGGAGCATTCTATACAACAAACATCCCTCTGAGAATTCATCACAACACTCACCCCTCGGAGCATCCTTTATAACACCCCTTGGAGCATTAAGCACAACTTCTTTACAACACAAACACCCCTCGGAGCATTCATCACAACACTCACCCCTTGGGGCATTCTTAACAACACACACCCCTCGGAGCATTCATCACAACACTCACCCCTTGGGGCATTCTTAACAACACACACCCCTCGGAGCATTCATCACAATACTCACCCCTCGGAACATTCATCACAACACTCACCCCTTGGGGCATTCTTAACAACACACACCTCTCTGAGCATTCATCACAACACTCACCCCTTGGGGCATTCTTAACAACACTCACCCCTCGGAGCATTCATCACAACACTCACCCCTTGGGGCATTCTTAACAACACACACTTCTCTGAGCATTCATCACAACACTCATCCCTTGGAGCATTCTTAACAACACACACCCCTTGGAGCATTCATCACAACATTCACCCCTTGGGGCATTCTTAACAACACACACCCTTTGGAGCATTCATCACAACATTCACCCCTTGGGGCATTCTTAACAATACACACCCTTTGGGGCATTCATAACAACATTCACCCCTTGGGGCATTCTTAACAATACACACCCTTTGGAGCATTTATCACAACATTCACCCCTTGGGGCATTCTTAACAACACACACCCTTTGGGGCATTCATCACAACATTCACCCCCTGGAGCATTCTTTACAACAAACACCCCTTGGGGCATTCATGACAACATTCACCCCCTGGAGCATTCTTTACAACAAACACCGCTCAGGGCATTCATGACAACATTCACCCCCTGGAGCATTCTTTACAACAAACACCGCTCGGAGCATTCATGACAACATTCACCCCCTGGAGCATTCTTTACAACAAACACCCCTTGGAGCATTCATCATAGCAAACACAATCTGAATAAAAACAAGTTTAGGGTCAGGTATTTGAGGATGTGCTTGAGATGACAGGCTCTGACCATTTTTGTCTCATTGTTAGAATGTTGGTTGTTTTTTTTATCAATTATAAAGGACAACTGAGTATATGGCTACAATTCATAGAAGCTTGTTCATAAACCAAGTTTCTTACAAGTGACATTGAGCAATAATTCAAGTAGAATCACAGTATTCGAGATACAGTAAGTGCCATCATCACCAAATTGGTTATCATTCACACAATAATGTACAATACATTAAAATTTTACACATACAATGTGCAGGTTACAGTTCAGAAAACATGAGGTGTATTTAGCATGATGTGTACCTGGCAAAAATGCACTGGAAACATGTAGTTGAAAACATGTTATTTTCCTTCCTTCCAAGTTAATCTCTATCATTAATAACCTATGTACAAAAAACAGTCATACTTAGAGTCAACTACATATATTATGGATATCTGCATTATCAAATGTCTATGTCAAGTGTGCAGACTAATATTGTCTAAATTGTATACAGTATTATGCCACTATGGCCAATATCAAAGAAGCATAAACAAAGTAAGTCCAAATATGAACTCCTGCTAAAACATTTAAAACATATCATCATGCTGCATTAACATTACTATAACACTTTATTACACTTTATTTTAGTCCTTAATTAAGGCATGTACAAAATGATTTTTCAGAACATACCCAAAGCCAAAGACTTGTGTCAAGAAGAACACAACCTGATTTTTGTCCTGTTTATGTAACATGCTATGTAACTGTTAAGTAGTTACACTGACCATCAGAACCTAAAAAGGACACCAACCCCAATTTTGCTACATAAAAAGAAAGTAGATTCCACTTACAATATGACAATTTCATGATAACTGATGTTTATACATATGAAGATGATTATGCTCTTTTCCCTCCCCAGAAAACTGATAAATGTAGAGACAGCTTAGAATAAGCACAGGAAAAAATATGTTATCTTCAAAGAGAAGTTCATTTCCAAGTCAGAAAAAAAAGGCCAAGGACCACAGGATACACATACGTATATACCTGTACATTTCATCTAGATTATAAGGTCATGATCAGCTCATCACATACAAGAAACAAACTGTTCCTGAAGCACTCCCAACAGTGAAATTTCAGTGAAGCTTCAGTACTAACAACTAGCTCACCTTGGAGAAAGGTCAACTTCACACAAATGATAAAGAACATGGACAACACTACATGAATACATACAGACAAAACCATATGAATGCATAGTTTCAGTTTCTCAAGATAATATCCCCGGGCTGAGAATTATTCCATATGCACTGATGCCACTGGAGTCCAGTAATGGAGAAGACCCAAAACGATCATGATACTGCCTTAAGCCTGCACATACGCCCCATGTGCTGGCAAGATCTTGAGGGCCTTCTAAGTATACAGGCTTTACATCTTATATATCTTTCAGTCCGTCATCAGAACTATCCTGGTTATGTTGTAATGACAAGCGTATCTGTGTGTCTTGTCTTTAAAAACCAAATGAACAAAAAAAACAACCAGCCGCAAAGTAAAAACATACCTCACTGATGACTCATACAATCACATCACAGAAAGCACCCCCAATCAACACAACACAGCCTCATCTGCCTATCAACATGATTAGAATAGTGTCTCCCTTATCATAGCTCCTCAAGCCTATCTCTATCCCAAAGAAAACAAACTCTGATTATTTTGTTTTACATTTCTTTACCTATAAAAAAAAATTTTTTTAATACAAATAAAGATGCACACACACTAAATTACAAAACCAGAAAACAATACAAAGAATCAAGTCCATAAACAAAACAAAACACACTCAAATTATGGAACAAAAACAAAAAAACACACTCAAAAGAAAAAAAAGCAAACAAATACCATGACAAACTTACAAAACATACAAACAAAACACAAACAAACACTTGACAATTTTCAATACTCTTCCAACTGTCTTTTCCATTTTTTCAAAGTACTTTATCTCCTATTCAGGAAAAAGCCAAACACTTTCCATTCCACGCAGTAGGAGTCTGCGCAGTGTTACTTTGGAGATGGCTCAAATGTTTGTCTGATAGATGATGGCACTTGTTTTTGTTTTCATGGCAGATTATCAACCACTTCCTCTAATTACTCCTTACTAAGACGATCAATGATAGGATACCAGACTCGCATTCACAAAGGTATGATTTTTAAGTGTCTCAGGAGTTGTCTTTCCTGGATACAGAATTTTTCTTGTAGTGACATTACCTGCAAATTTATCTGCATACTCATTTCCTTTTACACTAATCTAAAAACAGCTCACTAATCTTATTCTTATTGTTACTTAAAACCCCAGCCAACTGCAGAGAGCCATATCAGGGCTAACTCACTAATCTAAAAATAGCTAATTTCACATACTGACTCAATGAACCTACTTCAAAAAGTGCAAAATGGAGAGGAACTTCAGACTGGCACAAAGCAATGAGCAGCATGGATCTATGAAATTTCATGTGGATCAACTGTCCCATGAAGAAAATGCTACATATGATATTTTAACCTTCAGTCTGTCTAACAGAGGAAATTGAGCAAGCCACACATGTCCTAAAATGGTTAAGTGAATATATAGGAACAACATTATATGTCAGATCTGAAAAGATTTCCCTCTCCTTCCACCCCCACACCCTTGCCTCCCACCCCCAAGGGCATCTATCAAACAACTGCTCAGAAAACAAAAGACTAAAGCCAATCACAGATCTACTTTTATGAGACCAAGAGTTTCGGATAAATGCTAACTACAAGAGTTTCGAAATAAATACAAACTACTGTAAGAAGTCACACAGTATTATTATGCAAATAGAATTCAAGATACATGCAAACTGTCGCAATAAAGTTAGAAGAAATTAGCACACACACACATCCACACACAAACATATTAGATGTATATACAGGGGGGTGCAAAAGTAGGTATACAGTAAGTATCGCATCATTATTATAATGCTTAATTCATTAAAATTTTTAGCACATTGAGTTAGTTCGCCTGATCTAACTTCTTTTTTTTTCTTGGAGGGGGGGGGGGGGGGGGCCAATATGTAAAGGAAAGGGTTTTCGCACACAAGCCGCGCACTGTTAATGACATGACTCAGTTCATCTTGCAGGCTTGTCAAGAAATTGATGCTGATAAAGATCTTTGTGCTAGAGTGTGCCTGAGTGTCTGCTCTCGATTAGAGGAGTGTGTGAATACCGACGGCAAGCAGTTTGAGTATCTGAAGGATTAAGGCTGTGCTAGTTATTACATGTATATGCAATATTCATTTGTTTGTATAATAAATGCAATGAGTATTGTACGTGTTTTTGTTTTTCATAACTGTATACCTACTTTTGCACCCCCCTCTATATAAGATTATGTGCCGAAAGATATGCACAATGGGGGTCATGCACATTATCATCAAATAATGGCAGACTGAAACAGCACATCTATCTGATCTCATCGTGAAAATGTCAGTAACCAAAGATGTGATGAACAAAAATCACTTTTGTATACAAATAAACTGTTTAAACTGTTAAGATATGCATTAATGAATCCCAGATCTGAAATGTAAACACCTCCCTACAAAACAGACAAGCGGACAGTGGCAAAATTAATGCCCAGACACCGATTACTGCAAAAGAGGACAGCCAGATTCATTTACATTGCTGAAATGGCAAAGATAATTCTTTCAAACTCATTAAATAGGATTTTCTCTGTAGAACTAGAAGCAATGATCATCAAAAAGACATGTTACATGTCCAGTGTGTAACAATGATGAAGTCACCCTTCCTGTGCAAAACTACATCAAACTACTTGGGAATTTTGTAATTACTTTCAATCAATCAGTGCATTTCATTTTGACACCAGTTTGTTGAACATAAGGCTTCTAGTTGCTTTTTAAAATGTCTGATTGCTATTGATCCCATCTTACCTAAGATTTGACTTGTAACACAACACTGAACAAATCACTAAAACTGGAAAAAATAACTGATTTCCCTTTTGTATTCTTGACATTTTCACTTCCTGTTTTCATCCACTTCTGGTCAGGAAACAGCACATGCCAAACACTGAGAAAGGTGAAAGGTGTGCTGTCTATCTTGAAGCTCTTGACATGCAACATGTTCACTTTATAAGTAACATGCAAATCTTGCTTTGTTTTCTTCACGTATGTTGTCTTGGATTGACTGTTTTCCTGTGAATTTTTCTTACCAGTTCAAAACATTTTCCTGGCGTCAGTCGAAACAAATTTCAATCAGTCTCAATTTCTACACAAGCCTTTGTCGTCATTTTACACATTATCAAGGAAAACTTGCTACAAAAGCACTTTCTTTCAATTCATTGATTTTGCATTTAATTCTCTGAGTTTTTCTTGGGTCAAAAACTGCATTCCTTCAATTCAAAGCAATCTGGTCATTTTCATGCAGAAAACAAGGAAATTTGTAGTTTTGTCACAAACTGATGCGTAACATGTTCTTGGTTTTGTTCAAGTTAAACAGTAAATAAAAAATTTCTTGCAAGAAATATTGAAATCTATGTCTGTTGTGGCTTGTTAGTACATGAATGACTGAATGTTGTTTGTTTGAAGGTCTTAGTTTTAATCAGATAAAAACTGTGAAAAATTATGTTATATATCAACTAATGCGACGATCATTACTTCCTATCTCCAGGTGTCCTTTATCATTAAGCAAAATTTCCTTTAAAAGCTCTTAACTATACCTATGTCATGCCTTTTAATGATCAAGAGGGGTTTTTTAGTACCATTATCGTAGGTTGCAATATTTAATGTGGAACATTACCTGACTTTCAGTGTTCAAACTCAAAATTATACAACAAAAACTTATCAAAGCAGTTATTATTTACACGACTGCAAATACAACAGCAGGTACACAATGATATATATACTAATAACATCCAGTCAATGTCATTTTTCTGGACCACTACCTGCTTTCTTTGCATACCTTTTGGAGCATATAGTCATATACATATAATATACATCCATAATTATGTCATTGATGTTTGTTGTTGTTGTTGTTGTTGTTTTTGGGGGGTGGAACTCACAAAAAAGAAAACTGTCTCAAGTTAACACAATATATGACAGTCAAAACAAAGAAAAACTACGGAGGTCACCAGTTAAACAAAAAACATACACATTCACTATGAAGAAACTGGAATGATGCTCTTCACCCTGGAATGCACAAAATGGGAGTAAAGCAGGAAAGATTTTAGAAGTTGGCTGGTCAGACAACCAATCCATTCACTTTTCCATACACTTTTTTTTTCCTTTTTTCCTTTCATTTTTCTTATTCATTAATTTAAGTAGATTCGGCTCATTTGTTTCATAAATAAAACTATTTCAAAAAGCAACTATACTGCTGAAAAACTGGAATTGAAGATCTATACCACTATGACCACTACATCAAACAAAATCTAAAATCTTCACCAGTGAAAGAAACTTTATGATACTGCATTTGTTTTTCCATATTCAATAGGGTCTACACCTGTCTGAACAAAAAGTGAGAATATTAGAACTCCCGCCCTGCTCCATCTCCATCCACACAAATCAAAACACCCAAAATCATTTTACAGTCCTACCTGAGAATATTGTGGGAAGATCCAAAACCCATTATAAAATATTTCAATGCTTTTTCTGTCTGTATGTTTGTAAGCAGACAAATGCATATTTCATTACTTATTTAATTTTTACATTCGTAAACTAGTTATGTGGTGGACGGAAGTGTTGAACACACTATATGAATGCCACTGACTCTAAACTGAAATATTGTAAGAAATGTTACATCAAAGAACTACACAGCTGTTCATCACAAATATATTTTCAAGTGTAGTCAACACCTGTACAAGTAAGACAGCTTCTGTATAAGAAGCAAACTATACATGGATAAATACAAGATGATGATCAATAAAAGAAAATTCAATACTAATGTATGCAAAATTACCTTTTTTTCTTTGGTGTCAAAGGACGGAAACATGAGATGAGGAATCAATGGGATAGGGGACTACGAGTGAAATGGACAGCCTCACTTCTGGAGATGCTGACCTAGGGGACTACGAGTGAAACAGACAGCCTCACTTCTGGAGATGCTGACCTAGGGGACTACGAGTGAAACGAACAGCCTCACTTCTGGAGATGCTGACCTAGGGGACTACGAGTGAAACGGACAGCCTCACTTCTGGAGATGCTGACCTAGGGGACTATGAGTGAAATGGACAGCCTCACTTCTGGAGATGCTGACCTAGGGGACTATGAGTGAAATGGACAGTCGCACTTCTGGAGATGCTGACCTAGGGGACTACACATGAAATGGACAGCCTCACTTCTGGAGATGCTGACCTAGGGGACTATGAGTGAAATGGACAGTCTCACTTCTGGAGATGCTGACCTAGGGGACTACACATGAAATGGACAGTCTCACTTCTGGAGATGCTGATCTAGGGGACTATGAGTGAAATGGACAGTCACACTTCTGGAGATGCTGATCTAAGGGACTACGAGTGAAATGGACAGTCTCACTTCTGGAGATGCTGACCTAGGGGACTACACATGAAACGGACAGTCTCACTTCTGGAGATGCTGACCTAGGGGACTACACATGAAACGGACAGTCTCACTTCTGGAGATGCTGACCTAGGGGACTATGAGTGAAATGGACAGTCGCACTTCTGGAGATGCTGATCTAGGGGACTACGAGTGAAATGGACAGTCTCACTTCTGGAGATGCTGACCTAGGGGACTACACATGAAATGGACAGTCGTACTTCTGGAGATGCTGACCTAGGGGACTACGAGTGAAATGGACAGTCTCACTTCTGGAGATGCTGACCTAGGGGACTACACGTGAAATGGACAGTCTCACTTCTGGAGATGCTGACATTCAGATCATCCGTATGAAAAATAGAAGTTTATTAGAATACTAGATCCATAACCAGTCCACAGCAAGCAAAATCAGAATTTTTGTATAATTATACAGCAAGTTCACTGACTTCAAACTACAACCAATGCCAAAGGTAAGGAACTTAAGTGCTGTATTTCAGATGACCTAGATAAAAGCAAAACACTGGAAATCTTTTCCAATCTTGCAACAATGTTGTACTGTGCTATGATAAATACCACGTGTACAATCATACTCAAATTATCACTTCAATGATCTTCAATAGCATGAATATGTATATATATGTATCTATATGTATGTATACAACACACACACACACACACACACACACACACACACACAGGGGATTATGAGTGAAATGGATAGCCTCACTTCTGGAGATGCTGACATTCAGATCTTTCATATGCAACGTAGTAGTTTACTAGAACGCTAGGTACGCAGCCAGAATATTACATTCACAGTACATTTAGAATGAATCAAAAACTGAAAACTAAATAATGTATACACATATTTCATATCTAAAAAAAAATAAACAAAAAGAAAAAAAGAACATACACATGTCTGGCGGATCTGAAGCATCTTTTCTAAATTCCTATCCTGACTAATTAGATTGCATTTCATATCACATACTACCAGATTCATAATGCTGTAAATGATTAATTGCAAACAGCCACTACCACAAATGTGTCTTTCAGCCATCACAGCATTCTGAGATGAGTTTGGCAAAACTTGCTTTGTCCTAGTTTTACGCAGCATCAAAAGTCAGCATGGTTGAATGTTTTTTATTATACAGGCATGTAGCTATGCAGCTACAATTCCTAACCCTTTCATATTCATAATGCTTCACACTGCCCAACAATAAAATTGAAAATCTATATATCTTACGCGCACAAATCCAAGATACTTTAGTTGGCCACTTTCTGCCGGCTATTCATAGCGCGCCCCTTCCCTTCCACTCCCCACACCCTTTTCACCCGTCCCTTTATCACTAGTGCAGGAGCACAAAGACACACTACACTGACGGACTTTGGTCAACCCTGCCTGGCTAAAAATAGCACACACAGGCGACGCCGGCTCACAACTAAAGGGTGGCAGAATGGCTGGGAAAATGCAGCCGTGCTTACAATGCCCAGTTCATGTGTAAGTTTCTGTCACAGATTGGCCTTTTCTCTCTAACCAAATTGGGTCAGATTCTCAGTTGGTCAACTGGCCTTTTCTCTCCACCCAAATTGGGTCAGATTCTCAGTCAGTCAACTGGCCTTTTCTCTCTAACCAAATTGGATCAGATTCTCAGTCAACTGGCCTTTTCTCTCTAACCAAATTGGGTCAGATTCTCAGTCAGCCAACTGGCCTTTTCTCTCTAACCAAATTAGGTCAGACTCTCAATTTGTCAAGTCAACAGGGCTCTTGAAATAACAGCAGTATCACATGTGATAAATGCCTTCTGGCAATGGCAATACTACCAGATGCAATCAATGCCTTCTGGCAACACCTAGAGACTCATACTGTGTATGTAAGAACACTGCATGGTTTGCATGACACATGTGAGAAACACTGTGAGAGCCTTTTCCCAGTGACCGTAATGGTTAAACTAAGTCAGAGCTGGCATGATAAGAAATCCTTTCTTCTATATTTTCAAACATGTAAATGGGCAGTATGTTTCCCAGCATGACTCATCGTGTGAAAATTTTTTGAAAAAAATGAATACTACATGGCATTTTACCTTGGCCAATGGTAATGCAAATGCAAAAGGGTTTAACAAACAAGCAAACTATAACAAAAAGAAAATACAGGGCACATGCAGGTATATAGTCTCTTACCTATGGGCTGGCAACAGAAATATTCAAGCTGTGTATATATGAGAATTTATAATGTTTGTACCAAAAACAAAACAAACAAAAAAACAATAAGATAGTTTTGCTGGACACTGCTGAGTCCTAAGAGTGAACACAATTCATAAACAAAAATCTGCAGAAAACTGGGAAATACCAGATGGTCAAATCATGCTAATAACCTCTTTTCTGGCATCTTTATCCCCACCCCCACCCCTTTTCCACTGATGGCCTTAAAAACAAGTCCAATATTTAAAATTACAAAATCCCAAAAAGGTTAAGGATTCTATTAATTTTTTTTCATTTCCAACAATCATAATTCAAACACTGAGTTGTACCCAATATGATTTATGCATATTGGCCTCATATGACCCAAAACATAGTTCTTGCTTCTCAGATCCATAAACATCTGAGAGATCCTTGCAGACACATTTCACCAACAGATAAGCAAATAGGAATGGATCATGTGAATCAATCACAGGTCAATATGAACCAATCTCTTGCCTTTCTTTTTTTTCTTTTAAATATAAAAATAAACAAAAACAAACAAAAACAGACCAAAATGTTGTAAACTGTTCAGATTATGCTCTTCCTGATGATATTGTGAGCTTGAGGAGAAAACAAAACACATACAAAATATCCTGACTTTTTAATTCCTGGAGATTTTGTGAGCTGATAATCCATTCTGATCCAGTATCTTTACACCATTTTTGTCCACGTCCAGACCCATCTTTGTTCCTTTGTCAGCACTCACTTTGTCGTCGTCCTCAGAGACACTTTCATCACTGCTGCGAGAATCTTTTTTCAGCTGCAGAACAATCATAAACAGATTACAGATGACAAGCAAAAAATCGGCACACAAGTGACATCCTAAACAAAACAAAAAGTAAACTGAAACACATGTTGGCCACTTCATGAACTACAAACACAAACAAAACATTAATAATGGTAGGTAATCTGGTAACAATCTTGTAATAATGGAGGTGTTTATTTCCACTCAATTGAACTGCTTGTTACAATGTTCTCTCTCTGTGTGTGTGTGTGTGTGTGTGTGTGTGTGTGTGTGTGTGTGTGTGTGTGTGTGTGTGTGCGTGTGCGTGGTGGTGTGTGCTGCGTGCGTGCGTCGTGCGTGCGTGCGTGCGGGTGCGTGCTGTTGTGCGCGCGCGCATGCGTGCGCGCTTGCATGCGTGCATGTGTGTTTCATCTTAACCTCTTCCCTGCTTACGCCATGTCTACTATGGGGCCGTTTTGACATGCCATGGAGGATTTTCATTATCGAAATTTCAGGGGAAAAGGTGAGAGATAATACTAGAAACTTGGGTAACCTCTTGTAAAGATGTCAAAGTGCAGTTCCTTCCCTTCAACCATTCAGAGAATTGAACATCAGTCTAATTAGCATCGGAAAGTAATGAACCCGATAATGCGATTCAAGATGGCGGAACAAATGCCTATTCTGTCTCTTCCTCCACTGTGCTACACCCAAGAACTTACTGACTGTTGCATAGAAAAACATTCACAAACAGTAATAATAGTATGAAAACTTTTTCACTTGATGTCTAATTATATATAAAAACCAAATGTTGCTCTGTTTTGTGTGGCTTCATGTGCTACTTTGTGAGTATGTATGTCCTGAAAGCATTTTTTTTTTTAGAAAAAGGTCCACTATATCAGCTCTAATCATACTATTTTTCAACCAAATCAAATAGCTGTGACACCAAACCATAGCCAAGGGAATAAGGAAAAAACATGCCAAAAACTGAAAAGATATCTTATGAAATGAATAAGCAGTGAACAGATTAGTGAACATACCAAAACAAGCAAGATTCTGTCCCGACAGACAGCAATGCAAAAGACCACAAATACTGTGGCAGGGAAGGGGTTAACTGAAACAGGTCTACTAGTTACAATATTTTTGTTTTTGTTTTACTATTTTATCTCAACTGATTTACAATGTGGGTCTTTTTTACTTATTTTCACCTTGACTCAAATACTTCTTACAATGATAGGTCTTCATTTTGCTATTTTACCTCCACAGAATTGTTACAATGGTTGGTCTTTTGTGACTATTTTCACCTCAACCAAAATACTTGTAACAGTGGTGTTTCTTTTTTTTTTTTTATAACCAGTTTTGTTTTTAGTGGGCTTTTTGTGTGTGACTATTTTACCTCAGCTGAACTACTTGTTACGATAATAGGTTTTTGACCGTTTTACTCCAACTGAAATGCTTGTAATGACAATGGGTCTTTTTAGACTATTTTACATCATCTGAAATACTTTTTGCCACGGTGAGTCTTTTTTCACTATGTTGCTTTAAATAAAATACTCATTACAATGAAAGGTATGTTTTTCAAGAATCTATCTCAACTGAAATTCCTGTAGCAATGGAAGGTCTTTTTTGACTATTTACCTCCCCTGAAATATTTGCAGTGATGGTAAGTCTTTTTAACTGAAATAGTTTTACAGTGTGTGTGCGTGTGCTGTGTGTGTGTGTGTGTGTGTGTGTGTGTGTGTGTGTGTGTGTGTGTGTGTGTGAAGTTTTTGTTACAATGGTGAACCTTTTAAACTGAAATATTAGTTACAATACTAGATCTTTCTTTGACTCTTTACCTCAACTGAAATACATGTTAGAAAGACGTTTTACTATTTTACCTCTCCTGAAATATTGTTACAATGATAGATTTTTTTAAATTATTTTACCTGAACTGAAATACTTATTACACTGGTGGGACTTTTTTGTGACTATTTTACTTTCAACTGAAAGGGTCTCTTGTCATATTTCTTCCATTTTGTTTTACTATGTCACCTTCACTGAAATAAACGCTACAACGGTAGATTTTTTGTGTGTATGTGACTATCTTACCTCAGCTGAAATACTTCCCAGTATAAAAACAAACTATGACAATAAGTAATCTGACAAGTATGTTTCAGGGAAGCTGTAAAATACCAGAAAACAATCTGTATAAGAATTCATGGTAAAAAAGAAAAGCATGAATTTAAAATCCATAAATGTCAAATACCTACCACAAATGCTCTAAATTTCGCTTTTGCTATAAATGATCCCCTTTTTTTCACATCCATCACATCAACACATCAACACATTAACACACACACAACACACACACACACACACACACACACACACACAACACACACACACACTTTTTCTCTAAAACATAATCAAAACTGACAAATCTAGGAAGCAACTTTCGCTTAGTGAAAAGTGATCCCCCAAAAATCAGATACACCCATTCCACTTTGACAATGTGCGACACACACAGGAGCGATTATAAAATGCAATTCCTCCTTCTCAAAACTGAACAAGTTTTGCAAAAGGGTAGGGATTCAAAAACATATATTCTCTTCAGATGACATAGTTTTCACAATGAGGATCTACAAACAAGTCTCATGTCTGAAGTAAAAGCCTCATACTGTGCAACCTAGGTAAACTGACCTGTCCCTCAAAGAGACCATCTCTGACGATGAGCAGGATGAAGTAGAACCAGATTATGTGCAGAACCTGTAGGGTTAGGAGCAGGCCATTGAAGATGAAGTACATGGAGAACTGGCCTGTGTACGGTCCTGACTCAAACAGTGTGCTGTGGATAATCCTGTCACAAACACAAGGGGCCAGTCAGGTTCAGTGCCAATATTTCTTCCATGAGCTTGTCTATCAGCGTCTTTTAACCAAAAAGAAACAACAACAACAAAACAAAAACCAACATAAAACCAGACAAGCAAGTGGGTTTAACAATCCTATTCAGACATTGTGGAATATTTGGCACAAACAAAGCATCCAATCAGATCAGGCTCCCCCAGTAATTATTCTCAGGTTATCTAACAGTCATAGACAATATTTATTATTTGTAGGAAGACGGTATCAAAAAGAAACAACACATCTAAAAAAATAAATACAATAGGGAAAAATAATAAGAAAATGCATGTCAGTCACACAAGAGAGAAAGCAGACTTTTCCATTTACTAAAACAGTTTAAAGATATGTTGAAAAAAAACCATTTCAGACACATTACACTAAAATCTCCACACTCAGATGCTTGAAATTTAACTGTGAATTTGAAAATATATCCATATCAGAGCAAGAAGAAAAGATCTGGAAATCAGCCCCCCAAAAAGCACCTAGATCTTTGATACAAATACAAACTAAAGGGAGACAAGGGAGAATGTTCTAACTGACCTTAAGGAGAAAAGGAAAAAGAGCAAGTTCTCACTGACTGTCACACACAAAGTGATCTATAAGTCTTTAGGCCCCTTCTTTACATAAGTACCTGTCTTACATGACCTGGGCTTATGACCAAGGAAATCAATGTTTACTGTCCATTCGTATATGCGGAACGACTTTCCAGACTCTTGGGGTTCTGTTCTTTCATATGCAGTCCCTGGCACTTGTATTCTGATTTAATTAGCTGTACCAGATTTATGTAATCATGAGTTCCTGATCGTTAGATCACAATTTATCAACTTTTGATGGAAATCAATCGATAAACACTATGTATCAAATAACGGACCATATAAACACTATATATCATACAGTGGGCCACATTCATTCAGACTTTTGTTCACATTCCATTGGCTTAATTGACCCAAAAGAGCCGAAAAAATGTCCCTTCCTACACATTTCTGTCTGCACAGATGCAAGAGGCTAGCCTCCAACCACATGTTTTATATCATTTTCTTTTTTGTTTGTTTCTTTGTTTATAACAGAAAAAAACACATAAATAGATATAGATATGTAAATACAGATATATAGATACAGATGAATAGACAGAAATGTCAAAAAAATTAAAAACTGGGATTCTGTGGGAAACTTGCATCAGTCTGTTACAGCTAGTATGATAATCACAATGACTATCTAAAAAACAAATAAAGAAATAAAAAAAAAAACGCATATACACACAGATGCACATACATGCACAGAGATAACTATTTAGTATATTTTTACACATTCATGTGAAAGTGACTGCAATCAGCCAGTTCTTCAGGTTATAATTTCATTGATTTGTATTGTGCATAAATCAATCAACCAATGTTTTGTTACTGACAGTTATTTTCATATGTAATGATGTGCATAAAACAATACAATACAATACAATACAATATTTTATATAGCGCAAAATCTTGATAAAGTCAAATCTAAGCACTAAAACAGACACACACGCACGCACGCACACACACGCACGCAACGCACACACACACACACAACAACACACACACACACACGCACACGCACACGGCTATAAATGGGGAGAAAGAATAAAAGCAATGGAAAATTATAGAGAGCATATTACAACCAATGTTTTGTTACTGATCGTTATTTTCATATGTAATGACTTTTCCTTCTTTTACTGGCATTACTGGTTGATCAAGAAACTTGGTACTTTCATGATCATTCTCCATTTTTCATACTGACCAGACATCAAATACAAGCAAGCTTTAACACATTCACATATCTGAAACTGCCACTCAAGCACATCCATGCATACATACACAAGCACACAACACAATCATAATCATTACAGTATCACTGTAGGGACAGGATAGTCCCAACAGAGTCCTTTGTATCCACTGCTCAGTGAACTTAAGTGCAACTCATTAAATTTCAAGTCAGTTTCCTCCTCTACCACCATTCATGTCAATTCAATAGTACAGGAACACGCTTATATAGACAAACAATGATAAAATACCAACACGTGAGACTATGAAGTAACACCAATTAACATTTCAATTCCACACACAATGTTTAATTTATTACAAAAAATTTTTTTTTACTTCTGCTAAATTTACCCGGTCTTAAAACGGAATGCTGTGCTTTTCCTGCTTGTAATGAAGTGAACTCTTCAATTCTCTTAAGTTAAATTTACATAAAATCAAACAATAAAATTAGGTTTGCTTTTGGAAGCTACTGCATGAATTATGACTCTACTGATGACCAAATTAAAATCAGCATCAAGAAGCTATTACGAGTCAAAGAACATAACTTCCTCATATGAATTGTTGCTGTCTGCTAAATTACAAAGAATAATGACCGATTTAAAATCATATTGTGTATTCAAATGATAATGATTTTGCAGGTGAATAAGCACACATTCTTTCTAATTTCAAATCCTCTGGAAATATTCTGAGTAGGCCTACTTACAAAATACTAAAAGAGACGGGAGCACCATGAATAAAACGTCAGTTCTACAATGAATACAAATATGCAATCAGCCTAACCCATTAATTTTTGTTGTTGTCAACAACTGTAGTGAGCAAACATACGCATGCATTTATTCGGATGATAAGTTTCAAAATATGACAGAAAATGAAACAAACTGCATGTTTCCACTCAGCAATATTGCTAATAAACCTTCGCTTCTTTCAAGCTGTTTCTGGCATTATCAGACCATGCAAACAAATTTACCAAAATTTTTCAATCTTCTTTCCTTGTTGTGTTAAATCAAAATCTCAACGTTCTACAAGAACCAAGAAATTCAAACTAATACAATATTGGAATTGCCTTCCCTTCCACTACAAATCCTTAAAAATAAATGCATCAATCCTCTGAAATACGTTTATTTTTCTCTTCAACAGTAGTGCAGGCCAGCTTGGTGAGTAAAACAAAGAGTTAACATCTACATTTCTAACATTAATCCACAGTCTGCATGCAATGTCAGTAGCTATTCTACTGAAACTCACTTCATATCAAGCCTGAGTATCCCAAGGTCTTCGTCTGGAAACTAAATCAATGACAGAATTGAAAGATATCAAATAAAACCCTCTCTGCTTGAAAAATAACCTCTCTCTCTCTCTCTCTCTCTCTCTCTCCTCACACACACACACACACACACACACACACCACACACACACACACACACACACACACACACACAGAGCCTCTTTTTCAGCTAATCTAACTTGTTTGCAGCTCTTCATTTTCCTATGAATTCAATGGAATGATTGGGGGGGGGGGGGGGGGGGAGAGACTACTGAAAGCAAGAAACAAGACAGATTTTTTTCTTTTAAATCATTTGAGTCTGTCTAAGTGAACAGCCTCACAGAGGTTATCGAACTTTCTTTGTTGTCAAATCAAAATTTCTTCTAATGTTTTCATCAAATTCGTATTTAATCCAATTTCAATGTCATGGTTGAACACAGAAGTCATGCTTATCTAAACTGCTATCTATATACACAACCATTTATCTAAGTAAAGATCCAAATAACAAAAATAAATAGCCAACACATGCAACCCCAAGACAACTGCATGAAAAGTAAGCAAAACAAATCGTCAACCAAAAAAGCAGTCATTTTTGACCTGGTGTTAGCCATGATTGGCTCTAATAGCCGGCCGGGTTATAAGCAATATGAACTTTTAAACTTCTGAACCAAAAAGCAAGCATCTGGACAAAGCATCAAGTGAACATGATAGCAGAAAATATCAACATGCATATGACCACTAAAACAATTTGAACAAGGTAAAAAAAAACTATACTAACAGTCTCTCTTTCTTATGAGGTAATGCCACAAACAGAAATATATTTTTATCACATCTATTGTCACTGTTCATATTTTTAAACAGACAAATCAAAACAGAAGCAATAAAAACCACACTTTATTTTAAGCAATTAGTGCTTAGTACATAAGACCACAGGATTCTTTTAACGCCTGGGTATTTCAGCTCAATCAGTGGTATCTACACCTTTTTCAAATGAGTGAATGGAAGGCAGAAGAAATACAGATGACAAAACTATGGGTTTGTGTGATAAAATATTGTTGTTAAGCTGGACTACAGAATACCAAGATCAAACACAGCAAATATACACTGATTTTAAGCAGAGACATTGTATTTTCCCTTCAGTTTTCCTATTCATTTGTTGTAAATGTCTAAGCATTGCTGCAACAATGGAGAAAAGTTTCTGAAAAATTGTGCAAACTAATTCTAGTGCAGGTGTAAGAACAAAAATTGCTTGTGAACACCTCATCTACAATTTCAGTTTTAATACATATCTATATATGATTCAGAGTTCATGAGTTATGACCCTTTGTATTGAAAACCATGCACATTGTATAGATCTATGCGTTATGATCCTTTGCCCTTGTACTATATCTTAGTTCATCCCACTTCAAAAAATGCATTTATTGCAAACTTAAGTTGTGGATTTTGGTTCAGCTGAAAAAATCAACTATTTCGAGCATCACTATCTGACTTATCTTCAGTATCTACTTATCAATATATACGCCATGCTTCAACTTCTGCTGAAAGTGGGAAAAGGTAAAATTTTTCTGTTAAATCTGTTTATCTAGTATACTTACCAAATCAAAACTGTGCAGCTAACCTGACAAATTCAAGGATCTGCATGTGACCTGCCTTGTTCAATCAGTGGTCCTCTTATTCAGCTGGTGCTGAATGCTACCTTTGTGGCTCATTCTCTGATTCTTAAAAAGATCCCTTGTGAGAACCAAAGCAATACAGATTGGATAGGCAGGAATCTCAAGTTTTTGATTTGGTAAGTGTACTAGTTAAAAGGCGATTTATGAAAAAACAGTTTAAACACCAAATCAAAAACCAGTAGCTGAATCAAACTAATGTAGGAAGAGTATGTCACCCCTCTAGTTTGAGCTATCAAGCCACGGATGAAGAGCAGCAATGTTTGTTGCCTCAGAAGATAAACCAGAGGAACTGTCCATTTGTCTCAGAGGACAGACAGCTTTGAGAGTACACCTATTGTCCACCCAGAGAATGTAGGGCTGAAGTATCTTGTGTTGTCAGGCCAAAATGGTGTTGAGTTAGACCTGGGCCAAGGATCAACAGTGCGTGCCGAAGTGTCAAAAATTTGTTGCGTCCCCTGAGCCTCATGTCAGCTGTCCTGGAGGAGAGGTCCTATCCGAAGAGACTTATGGAACGGTCTGAAATTCTGATGTGAAGAAGCACAAGGCTTTGCAAGAAGGCACAGGCCGCTGTACAGATGGTGAAGACATAAATGGCAAGTTTCTTTCATTCTGCCAGGAAAGAGAAACTTTGAAGCTGGTGGAGTAGGACATCTGGCTGAGGACAGCAAGAGGTGGACCTCCACTGAGAGGTCATCCCAGTTGTAAACGTCCTCAGGGTAGAAGAGTGTCAGGAGCCTAGAGGGGATAGGACTCAAAAAACTTACCAAAAGCCAGAACTTGGATGGCAGACATCATGTCTGTGCTAAGTGTGGCATGTCTCTGACACCCCATGTCAACAGCTGAGTGTTACAATGCATAGAGAAGGATACCAGATGTGGTCCACTAACATGCAGAGTATAGATCCTCAGCAAAGCAGTGGTACATCTCCAATTCCAGGGTGTCCATGAGCTTAGGGTGGGGTCTCTGAACCAGACCTAGCATGCAGAAATCTGTGGTGGCGGACTGGATTCCAAAGAGCAGGAATGCTTGTGGCTCTGGAGACTGTTCGACCTCACAATAGAGGAAGATCCTGATGCAGTGGAGAGAGTCATTCTGTGGTGCCATGGTACAGTTGGGGATCTTCAACCGGTCATGGAGTCCCAGACAGATCAGATCCTGTAAAGGATCACGTTCCTGTCCCAACAGGAAGCAACACACATCCCCAGTAGTGGGATAACCTGAGGGTCATGGTGAAACTCACCAGCCAGGAGACACGTCAGGAGCAGTGACCCAATACCTAGTGGACTGGTTGTACACAGTTCCCTGCTCAGTTGCTGGGGACCTGGCAGCAGGCTTCCACATATCTGAGCTGGGGTTTGACAACCAGTCACCACTTGATTGTACTCCTGGAGGTGAACGGATCATCCTGTGCAGGACACATGCCCAGCCAACTGCATAAAGCCATATCAGGGCTAAACTGACCCAAGTACCACCTGTGCAAGGACAACCTCCTTGAGAACAATTAAGGTCAAAGGTGCCCCCCCCCCCCCCCCTCTCCAGGCCGAGGGGAAAGCATCTGGAGACGGTGCCTCCCTGAAGGGTGAGATAAGCACAAGACAGAGAAAGGACTTCAACTTCTACCCCTGTTCTGGGGGGGAGGGGAGGGTTGGGAGGGACACAGAAAGTCTCCACATCTTGAATGCACAGGGCCACCAAGACTGTCTCCTGCACTCAAGGCCTGAACTCCCCTGACCTTGAAAGCAATTGGCAGATTCTGGAGTGGAAAAACCACTGGAACTGGCAGGAGGGCGTCTGAGGGGCCAGACTGCTTCCTCTGCTGACATTTTACAGGCACGGCTGCATCCACCTCTGAATTGTAAGACGGCTCTGAGGAGGACAAAAGCAGCCTGCCCTTTGGTAGCACAACTGAATGAAATATTGGACTACTGTTGATGGGCCATGGAGTTATTAGTAGTCTTTTCGTCCAGGCTCAGAACACAAAAAGGAGCAAGAAGGCTTATCAGGGAACAATCAGCTTCCTCTTGTTTGGGAAGATGGTGGCCTTTTCTCATGGTCTGCTTCTGGGACTCAGGTGAAGGGCCATGCGCCCATCAACAAGACACAATCGAGAGATCAAAGGAATCAAAGATGTTAGAACCAGAGCACTATCATCAATCTGAATCAAGGAATCAAAGATGTTAGAACCAGAGCACTATCATCAATCTGAGATGGAACTGGTTCCATGACCAGTCAAACTGTAGTGGCAAGGACCGACAGATGAAATTCAAGAATGCAAGAAGCCAGCTCAAATCACTCATGATAAACAATAATTCAATCAATAAACAAGACACAATCGAGAGATCAAAGGAATCAAAGATGTTAGAACCAGAGCACTATCATCAATCTGATATGGAACTAGTTCCATGACCAGTCAAACTGTAGTGGCAAGGACCGACAAATGAAATTCAAGAATGCAAGAAGCCAGCTCAAATCACTCATGATAAACAATAATTCAACAAAGGAGGAAAAGAGAGTGGAAAAATAAAGTAGAAAGAAAAATTCAAACATTACAAAATATGAAGGAAGAGAAGCCAAGACAGAGTCAACTTGAATGAGTCTGTTCCTGTGCAGTGATGTCCTGAGAATGAACTACAAAAGCAGCATTCAACACTTCCTGAGCAGGAGGACTACTGACTGGTCAGGACAGGTCACATGCAGATCACATATGAGCCATGGGCAGCTAAATGAGTTTCCACAAGAATTAAACTGGTCATGTTTGCAACAAGTTTTTGATTGGTGTACATGAAGTTGAGCACTCAAATTCAAACATTTAGGCTGTCAAGATAATTCCCTCAAACTGCCAAATCTGGGGATAAATCAATTAACCTTTTCGCAACACACCGGTTGCCGGGAGCCAGTGCCAAAAAAGTTCTCTCCCAACGCACAGTACACCCAGTGCCGGTAAGGCGTCTATTTCCCACAGACGCACCGACCATACAGTGCCGGTCAAGTTTTGAAAAATTCTGGCAGCTTTCACTGTAAAGAATATCCAAAACAACTACCAGTACTGTTTAGCAGAAGGTTTTAGCAAAGGCTCAGTCTGTTTAGTTGTAGCTTTACAGTTGATGCTTTGACTGATAACGGAATAAAGTGACCCCCCTGACCAGGAAATTCCAATGCCATATGTTAGGTCTGCACTACCTTCCTTGATAAACTGTTTGCTGGGTACCGGGCGTGGGAATTCAGGAGTTATTATAAACTTTACCATCTGACTGCTCTCTCTCTCTCTCCCCTCTCTCCTCATTGGCACCCGTCAGAAACTTTCTCAGCTGCCTCCTCTTTCTCTCCCATTATGTAACACATCAGTCCCAATTTCTGATTCAGGTTTCAAAGGTTCCTTTAGACTTCAGTACAGCACAGTACAATTACTACTGGGACGTGAGCTTGCGTGTGGGTTTTACTCTGTGACCTACGTTGTTCTTGTCGGCTGGGAACTTGCCGGGGTGCACAACCACCATCCAGTGGTAGTCCACTGCACTAACCACTACACCAATGGTGACTGGTGAAAAGACAAAATCTTATGTCTGCTTGTCTCGCGCTCCTTGTATCTTTTACATGTGTGCACTGCATGTTTGCGACTGGTGAAAAGACAAAATCTTATGTCTGCTTGTCTCGCGCTCCTTGTATCTTTTACATGTGTACACTGCATGTTTGCGCATGTGCACATGTGTTTTAATCTATCATACGGTTCAGTCAAACAATTACACTGCTGAATATGAGATTTAAATGAATGCAGAGATATGTTATAAAATGTGGATTTGAAAAATGCAGAAATGTATAAGTGATGAAAAACAGTAATACTGTTACTGTTTGCAAACATCAATACTCATACACTGTCTGTTGCAACATCAGTGCTGTACATCTTTCTGCTTGCAAACATCAATACATGTACATCTTTCTGCTTGCAAACATCAATACATGTACATCTTTCTGCTTGCAAACATCAATACATGTACATCTTTCTGCTTGCAAACATCAATACATGTACATCTTTCTGCTTGCAAACATCAATACATGTACATCTTTCTGCTTGCAAACATCAATACATGTACATCTTTCTGCTTGCAAACATCAACACTTACACATCCTTCTGTTTGCAAACATTAATACATGTACATCTTTCTGCTTGCAAACATCAATACATGTACATCTTTCTGCTTGCAAACATCAACACTTACACATCCTTCTGTTTGCAAACAACAATACTTGTACATCTTTCTGTTTGCAAAAATCAATACTTGTACATTATTCTGTTTATATAAACATCAAGATTTACAATCTACTTATAAAGGGCAATCATGCTCCTTCCCCAAGCAAATTGGTGTGCCTCCAAACAAAACATCAAGCATTATAAGAAAAAACAATAAAAAAAACTTTCTGTATGAGCACAAGAGCCAGCAACATGCTTTCATAAGCCAAACACGACAGCCCCAACTGTTTCAAAACTGTACCTGAATAGGGGCAGTGACATGAATGCCAACATCCACTGATTTCTTACAATGAACGGTTAACACTGCATGCTGTGCAGCTCAGCACCCCCAGACCTGACTGAAATGAGAAGCATGCCATAACTGCAGCACTAGCTTTAAACTGCTTTTATCTTAAGTTTTGGAGATGCCATAATAAACTGATAAAACCATGTAGCTGTATGGCTGTTCCTGTTAAATCTGTCTTAATTTTTTTTCTTTAAAACAAATAAAAGTAAATAAAAAATGAAAACCAACACATGAAAGAAACTAGAAAAAAAAATGCTGATATGGTAAGTCTGCACGTCTCTATCTATCCACGGACATACAACACCACAGGTTTCTCAATTGTGCATATATTTTGATGCATGTCTCCCATGATAAATTGCTGGAAGTGTAAAAACTATACAGGTATGACCCTGCACTTTATAGTTATACACACCAAATATTTTCAGCAAGCATTGGTCATGTCTTTGTGGACAGATTTCAACTGAACTTTCATCAAGTTATTTAGCCTAATCTGAAAGGTTACAACTTCTTAATCAAAATGTGCCCGATTATTGCTTGATGGTTTTCATTTTTGTTTTAAATGCTTTTTCATTTGTTATTTCTTGCTGTTTTTGTCTTCTTGTCTTTTTTTTTTTAACTTTCCTTTGAAAAACAATGAAACAAAGCATTTAACACAAAAGCAGACAAATGTAAAGCAAAATACACATTAGCTCAAACTGCTATGATGAAATCAGACAAATTATAATGATACAAAGTCAAAAAACATGAATTATGATAAAACGTCCTTTTCTATATCTTAATCAGTCATGCACCACAAAAAGTAAAGGGGAGGGCACAGCTTTTAAAATACAAGAGTGATGAATATGTGTGTGTGTGTGCGCGTGCGTGCGTGCGTGTGCGTGTGTGTGTGTGGTTGTGTGTGTGGTTGTGCATGTGTGTGTGTGTGTGCATGTGCGTGTTTGTGTGTGTATGTTGTACGCGCATGTGCATGCGCATGCATCAAGCATTACATTTGTTTAAAAAAATAAAGCTGGAAAAGATGGCAAGGGAAGGGGAAGGAAGAGGAAAGGGAACACAACATATACAGCACTTCTGGTACTCACACGCAGGCTGCACAGTACATCAACAAACACTGATGCAGACGATTCTTGGAACAATTTACATATTATGCTCTCACACAACACAGCCTTAAGAAACTAACCACAGAATATGAAGAATTTGTCAGCAGAGAATGAAACAGCGAAATTCAAATTACCTAAAGGGATAGATTGTCATACGAGTGATCACCCAAGTGAGCATGAAGCAGACAAACAGGATGGTGCACAAAGCGTCCTTCTTCACATACTTGGCCATCTTGGCAGCCTGCCACGACAAAAACCAAACATCATCGTGTCTGATGATCTGTTCTGTAAATTTTATCTAACTTCTCTCCCCCTTCCTCCATCTCTTTAACACACATAAACACATCTATGAACAAAAATCATTGACCTTACACAGTCAGCTAGGAACAAACATTAGTGCAGTATAAACATAGTTCATCTAAAATAACCACATTGTTAATGTTGTTTAAAGCCCAGCCGACTGCGTAGAGCCATATCTGGGTTACAACCTGTTTCAAAATATACACAATACTGCAACAGGAAAAAAACAGGAAAGATAATTAAGTAAACACATCAATGCATTTGTGCACATAATCTACGATGCCCCAGGCGTTGACCACTCTATCCAATTTATCACACAGGGGATTTAAAAAACATACCTGAATACAAATTTAAACATAACTAAGGACACTAAAACATATATAAAAAGCCTACTAGAACAGTAATATTTTAGTGTGTAATAGTCTTTGCAAAGTCAAAAGCCTTATAGATAAGCAGCCACCTGGACAGTGAGACAAAACAAGAGGACCAGTGTTCAAATTCCCACTGGAAGGGATTTTTCTTCTCCTTTCACTTGACATGAGTGGTGATCTGGATGCCAGTTCTAGTCTTTGAGAAGAGATGATAACCAACATCCCGTCTGCAGCAGACATGTCATCATCATCATCATGTGCCCTGCCGATGGCATTGGCGATCATAGCCCTCCACATGAATTTATCCCCTGTCGCTGCAAGTACATCTCCCACCCTCCCTGTCTTCAGCCACCCTGCAAGTCTGTCCAATATTTTCTCCCTGGGTCTACCTGGTGTTCTTTCCCTCCAGCTTTCCTGTTGTGACCAGCAGACATGTAGCACACATGAAAGAACCCACAGCATCAGTCATGTTATCCTTGGCAAAATTCCACAAAAAAATCAACTCTGATTGGTAAACAAAAATGTATGCATACAAAAAAAAAAGGGAGGGGGGGGGGGAAGAGGTACGCTTTCCATACAGACAGATCTGCATTAATTGTGTGAAAAAATCCATTGTGACAAAGAAGATTAGTCTAATCCAAAGTGTCTCACCTCCATGATGGGGTCCACACAGTCATGCACAAGCAATACAAGTGTGCCAACACGGGTGAAGTTCACCATCCATGACAGAAACATCAGTCCCAAAGTAGCAAAATGGTGAACAATCATCTCCAGGAAATCCTGTAAGTACAACAGGTTTACAGTAGTAAACTGTACATGGGAACTGCATACTGGTTTTATATCACCTGTTTTGTTTAACTTACAAAAAAAACAAGAAGAAGAAAAAATCACTGCTTACTCATTTGAGCTGTCAGAAGTCGGAGAAATCAGAATGAATGGATTTCTAGGTTTTATACATATGTAGACGTCACAATTGTTATACATTTATCCCTGATATCTGTATGAATAATATTTTAATTGTATGTGCTTGTTGTACATCTGTTTTTCTTAAAGACATGAATATAGCGTTTGATTCAATTATGCTGTGTTTAGTAGTTTAAGATTTACTACGTTCTCGAAAAGAAACCCTATGATACTTAGCAGGTCAATGATCTGATGTCTGAAACCTTGTATGCTGTTTTCTTTTTCTTACTTCACCCACGAAAAGAAATTGCATTCCATCTACAAAATGTTATACTTTATAGGCAACACATTATTCCATCCAATCCACTCAGAATTCAAAATTGTTTCAAACTTAAGTGACCCGTCTTTTTTTTTCCCAGGGAGGACAGTTAGCACTTCTCCATTTAAGAGCTGTTGCCTTGTCCTAACAAAAGGGATGTTTTCTACTTTCCAGATCCTGAAGGCATCTAGAAAGTCATTCTATTTCAGTTCAGTGTAGGCTGTAAATAAAGTGTAGATACAAAATGTTAGAAACAGTGCTTTCTCATTTTATCTTACATACATAAAATGCTGCTTGGTTTGAATAATAAACAGTACAAGACTTCAGATAAATGATACTGTAGAGAGAGAAAAAAACCGGACTCAAATGTCTGTGGAAGTGCATATGTGTACAAACTGTGCCTAATAAGTCTAGCCATGCCTGTGCTCTACCTCTGCCTGCTATCAGCCAGAACGGACTACCTCTATTACAGTGGAGTACTTAATGACTTCTCTGTAGTCCGCAGAGGAATCTGACCCAATTTTTGGTGAGTGATAACTATAGGTGCTAGTCTGTGTTTATCACAGTACTAAACCCTTGCCAACATACAACAGGCACTTGAAAGAATATGTGAAAATGTACGCTCCTTCTTGTTGTCAATGTGTGATTTCTGTTATACTGTCTGTAGCATGGAATGCAATAACAGTCTATCGCATGCTGCTGCTTTCAGTTATTCCTGTCATGTTTATAGTCTAAGGACTGTAATTTACGGGTTAAGCAGTGATGCACTCCAAAAGATGAAAGCTAACGAACAATGAGTAGGAATAATACAACTCTCAAGTAACTACAGTTTGCCAGTGCTCAGAATTACCACTGCTGAGGTCGCTACTATCACATTACAGCAAGCGAGGCTGTGGCTCTGGGTTAAGTGATAGCGCATCGTAAGGTGATAAAAACTAAACAAGCCCCCTACTGCGAGCTGTGAAAAATGTCTGCCACTCAGCCTACTGCGAGTTACATCATGACAGTACAATCCATCACTTCATGATTCATCTCCACCAATACCACAAAAACTCTGGTATGCATCTTTGTCCTGTCAAAATTAAACTATTGTAATTCACTTCTATCAGGCTGTCCCAAACATCATCTTGATAAGCTGCACAAAGTTCAAAAATCTGCTGCAAGACTGATATTCAAGGCCTCTAAACATGATCATGTACAACCTATCCTTCAAAGGCTGCATCAGCTGCCTACTTAAGCATGGATAGATTACAAACTTTCAACACTATCTGGAACTGTTCTCTTCACCCTTCAAATCTTCTTTCTGTATCATATCACCAAGTCAGCTTTGTTCCTCTTCTGATTTAAAAAGGCTTCACCTTCCTCTTGTTGGATAAAGCCAATGTAAAACATTCCTTTCTGTTTGCATCCCCCAAGATCTGAAACTCCCTCATGAAAGAAGAAAAATATCATCAACTTGTGAGCACACATTATGTGGATATGAAATGATGTAGATATGGTGCAAGTCCAGTATATGCACACTATCCTTTCCAAATGTGGATTAATAAAGGAGTATTCAACTGAACGGAACTGAACATCTGTGAAGAGAGGAAGAGTTCAATAAAACAATTCTTAGTAGTGCTTGCCCCAACAATAAAACAATCTTACTCAAGTAACAGATTTCTGAGCAGCATTTCAGCAATTCATACGGTAAAGGGTCTGTGACTTAAATATTGAAAAATACCTTGTTTGTAAATGATCCTTGGGAGTACAAGACATGACGTCTAGAGTCCAGGCCCTTTGTCAATGACTTACCTTGCGTTTGTGGTCTGTAAACAGCGATAATGACAGAGCCAGGTAGAATCCAGCTTGTACTGAGTAGTACCAGTACACATCACTGCTGACATGCTGCAAAGAGGGACAAAATATGCAAGTCAAGATACAGCCTAACGATACCGTTTGTCACAACTGATTTTTTCCGCATTATGTGTATCATTACTATCAGCGTTTAAAGCCCAGCCAACTGTTCAGAGCCACATCAGGGCTTAAACCATCTCAAACAAAATACATACATCTACACACATTGATGATCCCGGAAGAAACAAAACTTAGAAAAGAAAACTGCATACACATATCACTGCATTCACACAAATAATCAAAGGATATGCCCCTGGTACTGGCCATTCTGCTGAATTTACCACCTGAAGGATTTAGAAAAACCAACCAACCAGATTATACATATACACAAAAAAACATACATAAAAACTGGCTGTAGTTACCTAAAATTGCCACTAAGCAATTCATATTTTCTTAAAGCTAAAAATGCAATTAATGTATGTGCCCAATTATCAATCCATACAGACTTCTGTCGGACTTGCAGAGTGGATGAAGACAGACAGGGAAATGTACATGCAGCAACAAAAGATAGATTCGTATGGGGGCCATGATCGCCAATGCCACATGGCAGGACACATGATGATGATGATGATGATGATGACAATACACAGAAGTATGGAAGGATTTATGAAAAACACAGGATAAATGAAAACAAGAAAGGAAAAGAGGAATGAAAACAAAAGGCAGAAACAAAGATAGTGACAGAAATGAAAAACAATTCTAGCACACAATCCCGGGCGGGGATACTATTAACACTGAAATACACAACCCCCCTTTCACATCCCTACAATTCTTTTTTTATTGTTTTTGTTTTTGTTTTGTTTTTTTCACATGAAATCTGGATTGCTCTTCAGGGGGAACATTGTTTGTTGTTGTCACATTATGATGCTATCCTCCGGGGTCAGGCTACCTCCAATGAGGCAGCGGGGCGACCATCCCCATCCCGGCGGGTCCCCAGGTGGCGGATAGAGGGATATCCCTTAGATATAAGGGTTAGCAGTGATCTAAGTCGAGCTTGCTCGGACGAATAAGCTGTCCCGGACCAACTGGCGGTGTACCTATCAGAGCGGGGTGGTCTACAGGTGGCACTGTAGGCTAACAAATGCCCTATGTGCTCATACGGGTGCATCACCCGAGGAAGAGGCGCGTCAAAACCTCTGCTACCTGTGCTCCCAGGTTTGGTCTTTTGACCAGGAGCTAAGGGTGGGGTAACCCTGACAGAAACCTCAAGTGCTGAAGCCGGCGGTACTGAGCGAGACAGCGCACTTTAACGGATCACGGTACCACGCAAACCATGCCATGATGACACGTCGGGACCAATCTTATCGATATGGTGTTCGCCCTGTGAGGACCCCCCAGGCAGGTGCAACGCCGGGCTCCAGGCCTCAAAGGAGCCCACCCTCAGCTACTGGAGGTCCCTTCGTCTTGTCCTGTGGAGCCAGGGGACAAGCAAGGAGAGCGACTGGCCGAAGACCAAGCAAGTCAAGGAGACCCCTGACATCAACATCATGCAATGGAATGCAGAAGGGGTCACCAACAAGAAGGAAGAACTCCAGCACTTCCTTCACAAGTACAGCATCAACATCTGCTGCATTCAGGAAACACATCTGCAAGAGGGAAAGCCGTTCAAGATCAGAGGCTACCAGGTGTTCCTGAATGGACGGAAAGGGAGATCAAAGGGAGGAGTGATGACGCTGGTTAGAAATAACATCAACGCCACTGAAGTCAAGAAACTCACGGGCGAAGCTGAATATATAGAAGTCAAGGTCGTCATCCAAGACAGCACATTTACCATCGTCAACTATTACTGCCCCGATGACAAGATGCTGTCCCTTGACACAATCCAGGTCCCAGACAGCGGCTTCCTCATCGCTGGAGACTTCAACAGCCGGTCCCAGAGCTGGGGATATAACAACATGGACAACAGAGGAGAAGAAGTTGAAGCCTGGCAAGATGAACACCACCTTATTCTTGCTAATGACCCCACGGACACGCCTACCTTCTACTCCCGCCGCTGGCGCACCACCACAACTCCAGACATGGCCTTCTGCACTGATGACATCCACAGAAAGATCAGCAGAAGGGTAGAAGAACAGCTTGGAGGAAGTGACCATCGCCCGGTTGTCCTTACCATGCGTGCAAAAGCACCAGGACAACCACAACATCCGCGATGGAACTATAAGAAGGCGCAGTGGGGATTGTTCAGCGTACGCACCAACGAGCTGACAAAGAATATAGAAGTTAAAGACAGGAACATCAACAATGTCATCAAAGATTTTACCAACAGCATTTCCCAGGCAGCCAAGGAGTGCATACCCAACGGCGCAAGAAAAGACTACACCCCCTACTGGACGAGTGAGCTGCAGAAGGCGCATGATGCTCTGACGGAGGCAAGAACAGAGGCTGAAAACAACCCCAGCCAGGAGAACAACATCAAGCTTCAAGAGAGAAAGGCAAAGTTCTTACGTACCAAACTGGAGAGCAAAAGAAGAAGTTGGAGAGAGAAAACAGCAAGCCTCAACATGGAGAAAGACACAACTAAGCTTTGGAAGCTGACAAAGGCCTTGAACGACGAAAGTACCAAAGGCCAGAAGATCACCCTGGAAGATGGAGGAAACATACTAACAGGAAGGGCTGCAGCTAACAACTTTGCAAGAGCATATGCAGCAGAAAGTAACACCACCATACCCCAGCACCGGCAGAAAGAGATAAGACAGGAAGAGAGGGAAAGAAGATCAGGAGAAAAGGAGGTACCAGACCCATGCACACTGACATCACATTGGCAGAATTAAACATGGCCATCAGGAAGTTGAAGAAGAGAAAGTCTCCGGGACCCGACAAGATCACAAATGAAATGCTTCAACATTTGGGTAACATCGCTGTTAAGAAGCTTCTAGATATTTTCAACCTCAGCTGGAAGCAAGGCCAGGTACCACAGTGCTGGAGAGAAGCCACTATGATTCCCATCCTCAAACGTGGCAAAAACAAAAGCAAAGCCCAAAGCTACTGTCCCATCAGCCTGACAAGTTGTGTCTGTAAGACCCTGGAGCGCATCATCAACCAGCGCCTACAACTCTACCTGGAGACAGAGAGCATCATCGCCCCACAGCAAGCTGGCTTCAGACAGTATAAAAGTACAGAAGACCAAACGACCCACCTCTCCCAGGTCATAGAGGATGCTTTTCAGGCCCAGAAAGCTGTCCTGACGGTCTTTATTGATCTTCAGAAGGCGTTCGACAAGGTCTGGAAAGATGGTCTCCTAGTCAAGCTCCTACGCTGCGGCATCGAAGGCAACATGTTCCAGTGGACCAAATCTTACCTGCACAATCGAAGAGCGAGAGTGTCGGTAGACGGTCACTGTGGCCAGAAGGTGCTGCTAAGGCAGGGAGTTCCCCAGGGAGGCGCCCTCTCACCCAGTTTGTTCATACTCTTCATCAACGACATTGTAGCAGAACTACCAAGAGGCATCAACGCAGCGCTATACGCAGACGACCTGGTACTCTGGTGCAGCGAGGAGTATGTAACAACAGCAACATACAGGATGCAGATCGCCCTGGAGAATGTTGCAGCATGGGCTGAAAGCTGGTGCGTGACAGTCAACAGGGAGAAATCTACTGCCACTCTTTTCACGCTGTCATCAAAAGCCAAGCCTGGAAAACTCACCCTGGGAAACGCCACACTGAAGTACGAAGACCAACAGACGTACCTTGGTGTCACCTTTGACAAGAGAATGACCTGGAAACCACACATCAACCAGGCAGAAGGAAAAGCCAGAAGGAAGCTCAACATCCTAAGGAAACTGGCAGGAACAACGTGGGGCGCAACTGACAAGATCCTGAAGTCAGTGTACCAAGGTACCGTAAGACCACACCTTGAGTACGGGTCTAGCTCTTGGATGACAGCTGCCAAGACGCACCTCCAGACCCTGGACAAAGTCCAAAACCAGGCACTTCGAGTCATCACAGGTGCCATGAAAACAACACCCATAGTGAAGATGGAAGAAACATCCAGAATTCCACCACTTACCAAGAGAAGAGAGCAGAAGGCAATGCTTCAGGCCAACAAATTCAGATGCTCAGAGAATCATCCAATGAGAGAAAGGCTCCAAATGTTATCATCAGGCAGACTACAACGATCAAGTTTTGCTGTGGAGACAAGAGCTCTGAATAGGAAGCACCAAGAGACCCTCCCTAGCCAGGTCCTTCCCCTCTCCTTCTCCCTCGACACTCCGCCTTGGGAAGACAGAGAAGAGACCATAACTGTCCAAACAACTATTCCCTATATCAGCAACAAAGGCGAACACAGCGACCAAGTCCTGAAGACACTGACATTGGCAACGCTTGAGGAAAGATACCCTGCAGAATCGTGGATCAGGGTGTACACAGACGGCTCGGCCACCAATGCCGTCAAGAGTGGAGGTGCTGGGGTCCACATCCAGTACCCCAGTGGAGAACGGGCAGAAGAGGCGCTACCGACCGGCCTTCATTGCACCAACTACAAGGCAGAGGTAGATGCGCTCACCCAGGCAGCACACACCATCGCTACGAGAGCAGACCGGACCACACAGGTCGTCTTTCTTACAGACGCGCTCTCTGTGCTGCAGGCATACAATAGCGACAGGCTACCCTCACTGAAGAAGGCCCTTAACAACATCAAGAGCCTTCGGACCGTGCTGCAGTGGATCCCCTCCCACTGCGGCATTGAGGGAAACGAGAAAGCCGACGATCTGGCAAAACTCGGTGCCGAGCAAGAACAAGACGACAACGCCGTAAGCCTTGCAGAGCTTAACACCATCACCAAAGCTCTGTTCCGAACCCCTGCACAGAAAGACAGCCTCCACTTGCTCACAAGACCTGAGCAGGTTACCATCTTCAGGCTGCGGACAGGGCACAACAGGCTGAACAAACACCTCCACTCGAAACTGAAGGTTGTGCCATCCCCAATGTGTCCCTGTGGAGAGGCAGAGCAGGACACGCACCACATCCTGCAAGACTGTGGGAACTTCCGGCGGCTGAGAAGGCAGGTGTGGCCGGAGCCGACCCCCATTGAGGACAAGCTGTACGGCCCAGTGGCGTCACTGCAGGCGACCACTACATTCATCGCTCGGACTGGTCTCAACGTGTGATGGCAACAAGAAGAAGAATGATGCTATCCTTATGTTTTTTAATATTTTTTTCCCATATGTTTTTATTTTGTTTACTCGTAAAAGCTAATGTTTGCAGTGAGATCTTTTACATGTGTACGTGAAGCTTATGTTGCTTACAAGACCTCTACTTAAAGTCTCATCTTAATAATAAGCATCTTGACTATCATTGATGGTCCTGTAGAGGTGGGATTGTAGAGGAAGGCAGAAAATCCCTGTCCAACTGGGGACTGATTCCACTAACATCTAACTTTCCAGGCACGTACTCTAACCAGCCAGGCCACCACTCACTATTTTTATGGTTATAGTTAAATACCCTGTTTTAACTTGATCCTGCTAACAGGCCATGTACACTCAGTCTTACAATACTGCTACTAATATGCAAAGGTGACAGCACAAAATTTTCACAACTGAACATAATCAACTGAAAGTATGAAGTCATGACACAAGTTACCTTATATACACACAGGCCTTTATTTTAGTATTTGTTTGCAATGCATCATTATTCTCCATGCAAAATACCTTTCCAACCTGAAAACAATTTACCCATACCTACCTGATTTCATCCATAAAAAAAATCAAAAGCCTTTCACTGTCAGATTTATTAACACTGCTGAACATATAAAAAATAACCAATAAAGCAAACCAGACAATACAAATATCTTTCAGGTAAGTAAGAGCTAGGGGTCAAACAAAGACAGGCAGAAAGTTGTTAAGAAACAACACACAGTGACTTATTTACTGATGCGTTCAGGGACAACAAATAAGACATGTTCAACTCATGTTCCAGGGCAACAATGACATAGCCAGGCACAACGCACAGTGACATGTTTTGACACACATATTCAGGGATAAGACATTGTGACATGTTTTACTCATATTCAGGAACAAGGGGGGGGCTGTCCATGAAGTACCTGACCCACTCAGACCCCAACACCAGTTACCTTGTTTACAAACCAAATGGCAAGGTGAGGAGATGACATACCCCGGGAACCAGCCACACAATAAACACACCTATTTGGTCCAGCCCAACTACCAGACCAAGAGATAATGGAAGAACCCTCTCTCACTTTACTTTGGGCCTTCATCTCTCTATGGCTCAGCCTGCCCAGCTGCAAACTTACATAGCTCAAGTTAAGGTTCATACTGCTTATAACTCAGCTGACTACTAGTGCCACATATGGCTAACACCACATTAAAAGCGGCACCCAGATTAAAATAAAAAGACAAAAGTAAAAAACCATGCTCACCATTATCCCTGCAAGTCTAAAATATATTTAAAAAATGACATACCTAAAATCATATCAGGTGAAATCTATTGATCTCTTATAAAAACTGGGAAACTGCATCTAGAGGGAAGTCTCTGAAGAGCTGCCAGCTCTTCTCCCCTTTCTAGTCTTCATCTTCAGCAGCCGTAAGCTCCCAATGTTGCCACAGTGACATGCTTAACACATGTAGCCAGGGATAAGACATAGTGACATCCTTTACTCATATTCAGGAACAAAACACAGTGACCTGTTTAACATACATGTTCTGGGATAAGACACGACATGTTTAACTTGCATGTGCAGGGACAACACATAATGACATGTTTAACTCACATGTTCAGGCCAGCCCTTCCAGCAGTAGCTGGTGTCCCACAGCCATGGCTTCTGAAACAACAATGGAATTTTCCTTCAACATTTACTGAACACAGACACTGTTTTCCAAACTGAAGCTTGACACAAATATTTTTCTCCCAGTCATATTACCATCTTCATCAACCTTAAATCACTTTTTTAACTCTCTCCATACGATGGAGCACTATAAGGCATGGTTTCAAACAACAGAACGTGATAGCGGTTTCGATGATTAAATATTTTTCGACACTTTCCTCGTGACATATCATGCCAACCGAAGCTACACTGGATATTGCAGACATGTCAAGGGTCAAGTGGAAAGTTACTTCGTTAGATTCCATAGCAATACACTCGTCGGGAAACGATTGACTTTGGCACCCCACATGACTGGCTAATCTGCATTCGTATCGAAAATGGCGTTGCAGGTGAGTGCGAGTTTTGGAGCAAAGTAGATCATGACAGTGGCATTTTACTGCTGCTGAAGTGATTGAAGTGCTTCAGACTGAAGGATCCAACATCGACGAGTATGATGAAGATGATGGTGATAGTGTTTCCAGTATGAAAGCTGCCAGCAAGAAGGTACTGACAGTGACACAGTTTCAGACGACGGTGAAGTGGGAGGTGGGCGTACACGTCACATGAGGAGAGCGGTCAGTGGGCATGTCCAGTGAGTCACATGTCTGATGAAGATTTCATTGACTTTCTTATGTGTGACTGGCATGAAGATTTTAGTTTTTCCCCCACTTTGCCTCCATTCTCTGGCTCTTGTGGCCTGCATGCCCCAGCTGAGTGCCACACCCCCACTGATTTCTTCAATCAGTTTGTGACAGAAGACTTTCTAAATTCTACTGTCATAAACAGATATGCATAAGAGAACTGAGTGGCAAGCAGAATGAGCACTTCTCCTGCCCTATGCCACCCATCCCTAGTGGCAGGAAGAACTATAGGAAGCGCCATGTATGTAGTGCTGGCAGCAGGAGACACCTGGAAGTTCAACTGCAGCAAACCCCCAAATGGTGTAAAAAGTGTGGGGTTGCCGCCCAACAAGACCATCACCTGCTTCCAACTGTATCACTCAGTGCAGAACTACACTAATTATTAGGAAAATAGTGCATAGGGACTGAAGCATCCAGTGTGCTCCTTTTTTTTTTCCCAAATTCCCCTGTGCAACAATTTGTAACATTTATTTATATAATGTCACTAATAATTTCTTTTTTTACCCTGAGCAAGGTCTATTTCATTCATGTTATTTTGTGCATACAAAGACCTTCTCACCTTTGACTGTGTGTTCATGAAGCTGATCAAAGAGTGTGACTGTACGGTGATCCTGACCATAAAATTGGGGGTATTTTCAACATGGCATATGAAGAAGAAATATTCAAGGAAGAACTTTAATATTTTGGCATGAACTAACCCAGCATGTAAATATTCAGATCTGAAAGTTTCATTTTGTTCCTTTATGTTTTTTATTTTTGGTGATTTTTTCCCTAACCCTTCAAAATGGGCCATCTGTGGGAAAAAGCAAGGGGAAAACCCTCCGTCCCTAGTGAGTTAACATTTAACAACAACAAAAATTAAGAAGTATTCAATGCACTGACATTGTAAATATTCTATTGTTTCATGTTTAAGGGATCTTACAAACCTGTGGACATCATTACACACCTTTTCCATTACAACACACACATAATAACACAGAATGAGAATTTTTAGATACAAAATAATGGAAACAGACAGTCTGCATGTTGTTTCAAATTACATTTCAAAGTATCCAAATGTTGGCATTTTATTATTTCCTCTAAATCAAGACCCAAACCAATTCATTCTCCCACCATAAGCAAAAGAAACAGGAGATGACAGCTTTACTGGGAAATGTAAAATTCTCAGTTGTACGCTTGCACAAAAGAGAATACTCCAGTTTTTTCCAGGTGAAACTAGGATCCAGAATTCCAGTTTGTCCTTAGAAAAACTAAGGTTCCAACTAACACTAGGAATATCACAGACATTTCCTGTATTTAAATTTTCCCTGTGACAGTGTATGATGATGACGCTGAACTTTACCACCTGGTGCAAGTGATGATAATCAGAAGGCATCCTGGTGCTTATCACCTGGTGTGGGTGATGATGACAAGCTGGCATACTGGTCCTTATCACCTGGTCCAAGTCTTCATGTGGTATATGAGACTGATACCCTGGAAGCACATGTTCTCCCACAGGTACTGCATGGGAAGGAATCCTGCAGGGTTTGGATTCTGCTCATGCAGGCCCATCTTTTACTGAATAGCAGCTATTCCACACTGTTCAAGTGTTACTGTGCTGCTGTTGCAAGCTTACTCTCTTCCAGGCAAGGCTTTCCCAGTTGTGGTGTTGATGCTACAGTTGATGAGATTGGTCTTTGAGTATCCTGGTATTGCTTTAATAGTCTTCCCTAATCACGATGTCCCCCCTTCAACTCTCAGGAGCATCTTTAGGATGTGATTGCCTTCCATATGGACAACATGTCCTCTTCAACCAAGCCGGCATCTGATAAGTTACTCTATGATCAGAACTTGAAGGTTAGATACCTTACCTCAAAAGATCAAGTGTCAAGCGACATGTTCCTATGTACATGAATACATGTATATGTATACATAATGTCACAGTTCAAATACCTGGGAACGGTCATTTCATCAGATGGCAGATGCACATCGGAAAAAGCCGGCAGAATCGGCCAAGCCAAAACAGCATTCAAGAAGATGACAAGCATTCTTACCAATAAATGCCTATCAATTACCATCAGGAAAAGAGTCCTTGAATGTTATATAGAACCAATACTGTTATACGGATGTGAGGCGTGGACAGTCAGCAAGCAAAGCCAGAGCAAGATTGAAGCAGCCGAGATGTGGTTTCTAAGAAGAATGTTGAGAGTTCCATGGACAGCAAAGAAAACAAACGCAACAGTCTTGATGGAGGCAGACACAAGTAGATCACTCAAAAGGAAGATTAGGAAAAGACAGGCAACATTTATAGGCCATTTTATGAGGAAGGGGGATTTGGAGCACCTGGTCACAACGGGAAAGGTGGAGGGAAAGAGAGCAACAGGTAGACCCAGGGAGAAAATGCTGGACGGACTTGCAGAGTGGCTGGGGACGAGGAGGGTGGGGGAGATGCTAGGGGCAACGAGAGATAGAGACAGATGGATGTCCATGATTGCCAACGCCATGCGGCAGGGCACTTGATGATGATGATGAATGTCACAGTGACATCCACCCCTTTTGAATTTTTGTGATGACTGGTTCTTGTCCTCTACATCACACAACATGTTGCACTGATGGACACACTTGGTGCTGTTGTTGCTGATTTGGAAGATCATAGTGATTAAATCAGTGGCTGATTAGAACCGCAGTCATGTTCATATTTTCCCCCTTTTCCCCCTTTTCTATTGTCCCTCAGCTCATGTTTTCCGTTTTTTTCAGTGGCTTTAAGTGCTATGCTCACAATGCAAGAATTATGCATTTCATCCTTGGATGGGCCACAGTTTCGTAAGAGCCCCAACTGAGAGACTGCGACAGGATGTGAAAGTAGGCATCCTTGGGCACAATGAGTATCATCCAGTCTTCCTGTCTGAATCCTTTATCCTTTATCTGGAAAAATGTCTCATCTTATCTAGAAAAATGTCACCATCTTGAAATGCACTTTCATGAGGAATTTGTTTACGGCACAAGATTCATCACTGGGTGCCAGCCATACTTTGACTTGAAGACTAGAAAATGTCCTCATAGATCCCCTTCCGACAGGTTGTTGTAAACCTCAGCAAAATCAAAGTCTAGACTATTTACTGGTAATCCCCAATTGTTCGCCCGACTTTAGTCTGTTCCTTTGTTCCCCTCAATCATCAGCAATGTTAGGACTCTCTTCCTGCCACACAAAGCTCTGCGGTTCAGTGTCAAACTAAGCAACAGTGCCAGAAAGAGCAAACCAGCACAGGGAGGTTGGCCACTAAAGATTTTAACTACTCTAAAAAAAACATCGAGAAAAAGATGGCATACTGATTCTGAGCTTGAAAGTTATCAGGTGCCGAGAGTGTGTGATCATGATGCGCCAAGTACACTGGCATATCATGACCACATACTGAATATTAGTATGTCATGATCACACTCTCTTGGTGTCTGTCTTCTGGCGCTGGATCATGTCAACTGACACTGGATTCCTGTGCCCCATCTCAAGTAAGTTCTAATCAGCCACAGACAGACAAGGAATAACTGACTCACTTCTTAGCACATGTGACATACAACGTATGCACATAAGCCCATATGACATACACATGTATGCATATACAAATGCTTGTATCAAGTTTACAGTCTTCTCATGACATAGAAAATACATTGTGTATAACCTAGAGACATAAAAGTTGTGATATATTATACTTACATCCCACAGAGTGTGAAGTCCATAGAAAAATATCACAGTGTAGTAAGTACACCTCCAGCTGAAACAGTAAATGACATTTCACTCTTTTAATTCTCACTGCAAACTGGTATTTTTAATACAGAACCAATATCAGTGGCCAAGAAACTATCTCAAAAAGATCTTACAACTTCGCAAATCTGTAACCTTAAACATAAATGAACTACACCCAAACTTCCCAAATACCACGTGAAAAAAATGTCCCACTCCAAGCTACTGATATGGTATGAAAGTTGACAACAGGGCAAAAATTATCCATTCATAAGCAAAATGTTCGACTACAATTTGGCAAAGCCTGTAAAATAACATGACAATGTACCACAAAACTGTGGTACAGACACACAAACATTTAATTATAATCTATGGAAAAAGGCAACATTCAACGCAAACACTGATTACTGATCGTTCAACTAATCACAATATCAAGTTGACTGCAAAGACAAAATTTCAGTATCTGCCTTTCTTCTTTCACCAATTTCAATTTTCTACTGTACCTTGATTCACAAAATTTCTTCATCACTGGTGTTCTATCCTGGTTCCGACGGATTCTGAACCAACGTTCCAACTGGCGTACCCTCAAGTCCGTTTGCTTTGATAGTCCCTGAAAGCATCAGTAACCACCACATCATTAAAGGACACGGATTTTAGTTCAATTAAAATAACTTAAAGAACTGTTGGTTTTCCTATTTCAATTTGTTTTATACGAAGTGAAATCAACCTCCAAACTGCTTTAAAATATCGGCATCATCGTGCTTTCAGCTGACAGTCGAGAAGGCACCTCTTACAGCTTCACCATGTTCATAGCTAACAGTACTGGTGACCGCATGACTGGTCACTTTCCTTCCCATGTTGGCCTTGTGCTTCTGACACCAGGAAACTGACACTTGAAGGGAGGACCTAGTTAACATTCAATGAGATACTCTTGGTAAAATCAAAATCAGGCAGTCCCTCTCTGACAAAGGAATGAGCGCAGAAGTAAACAGGACTACTTTCGTTCATGCCACAAAGCTTGCAAAAAAAATGGCATCGACCCATGGTAGCAGATAATTTTTTGGAATACTCAAAGAAGGAACTGTTATTGTTGTTTAAAGCCCAGCTGACTGCGCAGCACCATATCAGGGCTATAACCATCTCACATCATTCACAATATCTCATTGCATTTTTTTTTTTAATTTCTGTAAAACAAAAGAAAGAACATATATCAATGCATTCACACACATATCTAAGGATGTGCACCTGGTGTTGACCACTCCATTCAATTTATCATAAGAAAAAAATAAAAATAAAAATTCAAGGGTTGACAACCAGAACCAAGTATCTCAATTTTCTGATAGTTTATAGGAGACGATTTTTAACTGGGTTTTTGGGGAGAGGCTATATATCTACATTTTGAGAAACCAAAGTCCACCAAGTGAAAGATCACATCAAAAACAACAGTTCAGTATAAAAAAGTGAAAATTGACAAAAAAGTTAGATATTGGGTTCTAGCTGTCAACTCTCGAAATGTAAGCATAACTAAGGACACCAAACATACATAAAACTCACCTAAATTACACAATGGACCAGTGTTCGTTTCATATTTCATAAAGAACAATCTTTTTGGGGGCCATACATTTCAGGCCTATTTAAGGTCTACTATAATCAAATCTAATTTATTCATAGTAGAGTTTGCCCCCTTTTGTACACTCATTATTAGTCTTACTGCACTGAGTACATTCAACATATTACTTCTTGTTGTTCAACTGAATTCTAGTTGTTCTTAAATACACTGACTGAAGATATCTATCTACTAAAGTGACAAAATCAATATGGTACTTGGTAGTCTTACTTTTAAATTTTTCATAGTTAAGATGCACTATCAATAGTTATCACAGACACATAAATCATCATCTTTAAATTTTCTTCCTTTTGGCTGAACTTGATGGGTCTTAAAGGAGCAGGAGTATGCCATTCTGACGATTGTCTAATTCTGGCTCACAGCTTCTAACCCAGGTTTCACTGATGGCAACTACTTGATTTCAAAAGCTGTCACCTTCATTTCTGTACCTGTCTAAATAGTTTTTGCAACAGCACTGTGTGCCCATTTTTCATTTTCACTAAAAACTGATCCACGACTAATACCAATGTAATGACTGATCACTTCATGCATTATTCCCCAATCTTCAGTTAAATTTTCTCTCATTTTTCTTCTCAATAGCTTCAACTGCTGACACCCCTTCCCCTATCTGGACTATACTTGCCTTTTAACATTATTTTATCCATTTTAAAAGAATGACATCCATCTATTATTTTATATAAACTGCTACGTAGCCTGCACAAGAGCTTGTGTCCAACATACACTTAGCATGCAGTGTTTTAAATGCATCTGTGCCAAAATTTCCATTTAAAAGTCGGCTTCAGTGTATGCCTGCTGTTCTTCAAAAATATGGCCATGGTACTTGGAATGACTGTACCAAATGCGACATCATAACTAAATGAAGTGAAAAAAAATTTCCATTTGATTTTGTAATTAAATCACAAATTGGGACAGGTGTCTGAAAAGTTTCACAGCGCTGCGACAATTACCTTCATAAGTTATAAGGACATTCTCGCTATGCAATGGCTGACCCTCAAACCTGCTTCATCTTCATTTAAACTGAAGATGGGATCATCTTCCATAAATATTTTTCTTCTACTTTTTTCCTCCTGCATGTAAGGCTGAGTAAAAATCTGTTTGGTCCTTCAAAACTTCAAACAGATCTGCCAGATTCTGTTGCTTTTTCTACATGCGGATCCCCCCCCCCCCCCCCCCCCTTTGACCTATTTTGCTCAAGCCTTAATTTGTGCTTTTGGCCTTGTTTTCATTTTTCCGTATTCTATGCTAAGTTTTTACTGTTTGTTTATAAATAATGCTCGTTTTACATAATTCCCATTTATCTTGGGAACTCAGTCTACTATTTCTCCTTTTCACTTAACCACTCATTTAGACTGTTATCCATAAGCTGAACAAAATCTGGACCTGACAGAAATGAATTATTAAAGCTTTTGAAGTCTGGTTTTGTGATCTGAGCTGGCAAATGAAAAAAATATATGGTACATTTTTATCTACAAAATAATAAATTATGTGGTACATTTTTATCTACAAAATAATAATCAAGCTGACACGCAATAAAAGAGTTTGATTTACTCCAGCTCTACTCTTTGTTCGTGCCACTGAGCAATCTCTGAACACCAGCCAGGGTCAAAGTACCTGTGCTTTCATTTCGTTTTTAATGGATCTCAGTTGTATGCAGGTATATTATTATTATTATGAACATTTAGTACGCCTAATCAAATTAATGCCCTAGGCGTTTACAATGGCAAAACATATAACCAGAATCACAAGCACACACACACACGCCCACAGAAGCACCCACACACACACACAAACACACACACAAACACACACACAGCATGACATGCAAATACAATGACACATTGACACTAAGACACTATAATGTCACCATTACATTACATGGGGGGAAGGGGGCAGAGATTACCAGTTTTGGGAAACAGGTGAGTTTTGAGGGAGCGTTTGAATGTGGACAGAGTGGGTGAGTATCTAAGAGAGCGAGGTAACTGATTCCAGATGGTTGGAGCTTGATAGGAAAAAGAACGCTGCCCAAACCTTTTAGTGCGGACTATGGGGATACTATAGAGACGGGTATCAGATGAGGACCGCAAAGCTCGAGATGGCGTGTAGAGATGTAACAGATGGGTGAGATACTCAGGACAGGAAGACTCAATAGATTTGAAGCAGAGGCAGGCAATCTTGTAGGATATTCTTTGCTGAACAGGGAGCCAGTGGAGAGAACAGAGCAATGGCGTAACATGGTTAAATTTTGAAGAGCGGAAGATGAGACGGGCAGCATGATTTTGAACTTTCTGAAGTTTGTTAATGAGATGAGAGGGGGAACCAGAAAAAAGAGCATTACAGTAATCGAGACGGGATAGAACAAATGCACAGACAAGAGCCTTTGTGGTGTCTTCTGAGAGGAGGTGGCGGATAGAAGCAATTCGGCGGAGTTCAAGAAAACAAGTCTGACAGACGTTGCTCACATGCTGGAGGAAGGACAGGGTTTGATCAAGAGTTACACCAAGGTTACGGGCAAAATGGGAGAGAGGGATAGATGAGTCAACAAGTGTGACAGAGGTTGGAAGAGAGGGGTGATTTTGGAGTTTGGGTGGGGTGATCAAGATCAATTCGGATTTCTCTTCATTTAATTTCAGTTTGTTCTCAGTCATCCAATCCTTCAGGTCAGCTACACAAGATTGGGTTTTCTGGATCATGATGGGAAGGTCAGGGAGAGGCCCAGAGATATACAGCTGATTGTCATCCGAGAAAGAATGATGCTGAAGCAGGTGTTCTTGGACAATAGAGGAGACAGGGTAGGTGTAGAGAATGAAAAGTAGGGGGCCCAGAACAGATCCTTGTGGCACTCCGTAAGTCAGACAGGAAGGATTAGAAGAAAGACCATTGACAGAAACTACTTGCAGACGATTGGTGATGTAAGAATGAAACCAGTTCAAGACAGTATCATGGAGCCCAAAAGAGTGATGTAGACGGGAGAGAAGGATAGAGTGGTCAATAGTGTCAAAGGCAGCAGATAGGTCCAAGAGAGTCAAAAGTGATACGTTGTTAGAGTCGAGAGTAGTCAGTAAGTCGTTGCAGATTTTGAGAAGAGCAGTTTCGGTACTATGTCCAGAACGGTAAGCAGACTGAAGGGAATAGACAAGGTTATTGGAATGAAGGTGGTTTAACAGCTGGTCAAGAACAACTTTCTCTAAGACCTTGGAAAGAAAAGGAAGATTTGACACAGGTCTATAGTTTTTCAAATTCTCAGGGTCAAGAGTCGTCTTTTTTAGAAGAGGTCTTACAATTGCTGACTTGAAAGAAGAAGGAAAGGAGCCAGTTGAGAGGGAATGGTTAATGATATTGGTGATGTGAGGGAGAAGAGTATCGAGACAATGGGTGAGAAAAGAAGCTGGCAATGGGTCGAGTTCACAGGTTTTAATGCCAGATTTCATGATGATTTTCTTAACAAAGTCCTCAGAAACGGGTTGGAAGAAAGTAAGGGGGATTCCAGAGAAAGGGGGTTCAGGAAATGTAGCATGAGTGTTCGTCGTGGAATCGAGAGAAAGCCTGAGGTTAGCAATCTTGTTGAAAAAATAGTCAGAGAAAGCCTGTGGAAGATCAGAAGGTGGCAGGTGAGATGGAAGGAGAAGAGCCAGTTTTGCCAAGAAGAGTATTAGTTATATTATACAGTTGTTTGGAAGTGGAACAGGCAAGAATTTTAGCATTGTAATAAGCTGATTTAGAGGCATCTACGAGGCTATTAACAATTTTGTTGGCGGTTTGAAAAATTTGCTTATGAACAGTCAGACTAGACTTGAGCCACTGTCTCTCGGCTCTGCGCCTTTCACACTTGGCCGCTTGCAGCTGAGGCCCAATGGAGGAGAACCAAGGTGATGGTGGCCTCTTGGAAACAAGGCGGCCACTGGCAGGAGCGAACCGATCCAGGAGCCCAAGGAGAAGGGAGTTGAGGTCATCAGGTGTGGTTGGCGGGGAAGCAGATATGAGAGACTGAAGGTCAGCCTCAAAGACAGTCATGTCCACTGCAGAAAGGTGTCTGGCTTGAATGTGCGTTTTGCGGGGTGGAGGGCGGGAAAAATGAAGATCAGCAACAAGGCAGACATGGTCAGATGGGAGGGTGTGGTCGATGATGATGGAACTCACCACGGTCTGGTCAGTCCTGTGGATTATATTATCCAATGTGTGCCCACGAATGTGAGTGGGAGCGTGGACGCACTGAACCAGGCCGTAGCAGTCCAGGAAATCGATGACTTTGGAGGTGGTGGGTTCGGAGGGGCGCACCTTTCTTTTCCTTTTTTCTCTTTCTTCTTTTCTGAAGTGCTGCACTAATCTTGATCTTTTTCTTGTCTTTTTCCTTTGTTTCCTCAACTTCTTTTTCCTTCTTTCTTTAGGAGAAAGGGGGGGGGGTGTGCATTTTTTTCAAAGTACATTTCTGAATTCATTTGCGCAGATTTTTAAATATGACTAGTTGCAAAATACAGTTTACAATCGGTGAAAGGGGCAATTTTGACTCTCTCTCTCTCTCTCTCTCTCTCTCTCTCTCTCTCTCTCTATCTCTCTCTCTCTCTCTCTCTCTCTCTCTCTCTTTGCTCGCTTGCTCATTCGTTTATGTGATAAATAATTTCATGGTTTTCTTTTTCAAATCACTCATGGTTCTTTTTGCAAATCACTCTATCCTCCCTCTCCACCTTTCTCTCATCTCCCATCTCTTACCTTCCCCACTTCTCTCACCTCCCTCTCACTCATATTGTCTTACAAACAACTTTTCCAAGCTGCCTTTTATTTATGTTGTCTATGGTCAATAATGCTTTGAACCCCAACCCCTCCAACCCAACCCACACTCAACCAAGCAATGTTCAGTCTGAGTGCTTCGATGACATGACTTTTCATCACAAACATCACTCACCAAGTCTCACTTCTTTTAATTTTTTTGATCCAGTCTCCTTGTATTAGTTTTACTGAACTATAAAAGAAAAGAGGAGGGAAACTATATTCTGAAGACGTCAAATTAAAACATCTGATACATTCTGTAGTACTGTCTCAAGGAAATGCTGACATATTCTACAAATATGCCTAACCTAAAAGCTTCCTATTCATCGTTCACCAAGATGTGTTCTACTAATCATGTGTAAGACAGTACGTCACGACATCTTTGTGACAAAGACATGACAGGCAGCGGTTAGAACAACACACTTGCTTGGAAACATATAAACATGTGACAATTTTCTGACTTGACAGTTCATCATACACAGTCACAGTACATTCATGAACAAAGTAAATCAATTTTTGTGAAAATGTCTAAAATAATGCAAAATCCAGGGGAAGTTTTCCTCTGTAAAATACAAATACAAGAGAGTTAATAGTAAATTCTGTCATCAGTGCTTGTAATTACATATCATGCTTGGTTGATACTAGATTGCTTTTCAGATGCAAGCAAGATCTTAACAAGAGTCAGTACTGTTCCAAACAACTAAGTTTGTCTAATCATGGAATCTTTCCACACATAAGAAACAAGGTACATGGATTACACTCAGCGACCTGCAAATTCTCCCATACACTCCATACCACATTCTGAAACTTCCAACCCAACAACCAAATTTTTTCCCTTCAACGAATTACAATCTCTATTTCCATACATTATGTATACTTCAATGTTTCATAAAGATTCCTGGATATTGCTGCATTTAGTACCATTACATATCTGATACTCAGCACATATACTCCTAATCATAATTTAAGGGCCACTTCTTCCTTCCTCTCTAATTTTAAGTTGAAATAATTGACAATGTTTAGAATTGATTCTATGTTTTATTTCATCATTTCCACACCTGTTTTGGAAAAAGAAATTAGCACAATGACCCATTAGTGAACAGCACATGCATTTAAAGGAACATCCCCCCCTTTTCAAAAAACAGAAAGTGTCAGATTTGGCCCATCTGTTTTCAATATCGCGTGTGTCCGCCCCGAGCCTCGATGCATGCTTCACAGCGCCGATGCATCGACCCCACAAGGGTACGGAGTGTGTCCTGAGGGATGGCCGCCCACTCGATCTGCAGGATGTCGACCAGCCTGGCCAGGGTGCCCGGTGGGGGGTGGTTGTCCCTGATGCGCCTCCCGAGCACATCCCAGAGGTGTTCAAATGGGTTCAGGTCAGGTGAGCACGCTGGCCAGGCCATACGGACGACTTCATGCTGCTCCAGGAAGTCGGTCACAAGGCGTGCTCGATGCGTAGGTGCATTGTCGTCCTGGAAGATGGCGCCTTGACCAAGGTCCACAAGCGCAGGCAGTGCCACGGCCGCCAGAACCTCGTCCCGGTACCGGACCCCGTTCAGGATGCCGTCAATGGGGAGCAGGGGGGTCCGGGTACCACGGCTCATGCCACCCCACACCATCACCGACCCGCCGCCGTACCGGTTATGCTCTTGGACAGTGGCGTCAGCGAACCTCTCCCCTTGACGTCGCCACACCCGAGCCCGGCCATCGTTAAAGGTCAGGGTGAACCTGGACTCATCCGAAAACAAGACCCGGGCCCACTGTTGCCTTGTCCAGGTCACGTGCTCCCTGGCCCAGGTCATGCGGCGCACTCTGTTGACCGGTGACAGCACGGGTCGGACGGCCGGTCTCCGTGACCTCAAGTTTGCCTCATGTAGCCGTCTTCTCACCGTGTTGCAGCTGATGTTAGCACCTGTTGCGTCCCTCAGCTGACCCCTCAAGGTCACCGCAGTGGATGCCCTTTCCCTCAGGACGGAGAGGGCAAGGTAGCGGTCTTGCTGTCTTGTCGTTACTCTGGGTCGACCCGTGTGACGCCTTTCCTGGACTGCTCCAGTCTCATTGAAGCGCTCCAGCAGTCTTTGGATTGTGGAATGCGACACTTCAAGTCGTCTAGCAACTTCCCGCTGCGCTAGGCCTTCATCAAGCAGAGCGAGGGCTCTCCCCCGCTGCTCATCCGTCATCCGTCGTCTTGCAAGCATGGTTAAAACAACCAAGAACGGGTCCTTTTTATCCTCGTCTGCGGGCAACTTTGGATGGAGTAGTGTTCAAAAAGGGCTTGCCTTGCACGTGCAAAGCGAATTTTGTCGCTACCTTGCCTGCGTCGTCAGAGAGACCCTGCTGAAGATTCGACAATTTCGTGTGGAAATTGTCTTCCTTGGGCCGCCCATTGCAAATCGGCAAATCCCCAAACACGTGCCAAAAGGAAACTGCAATGTTGTCTGAGCTCTTATCCATTCAGTTACGGCAACGAATTGGAGAAAAGAGTAAGAGAAAATAGGTTATTTCTCCTTTCAAAAATTGACTCAAAAACGTTCCTGGCCCTTCAATAATGACGTGTAGTATATATATTCTGGAGGAAGAGTTCTCACCTCAAGTGTTTCATTGCTTGGTGACTTGTTCCGGGCATACACAGTCTCCAAGTCAGGATTGTGTGGAGCTTTCCTCACTTTGCTGCGTAGGTTGCAGAGCTTCCCAACGATAACTCCAACACATCTACACAAAATGATATGGAAAACCTATAATAAGAACCATCTTTTCTAAATGAAAAACAAACATTAAGGTTTATGCAACTTAAAAAAGTATAAAACACAGAGAGCGTATCATGTGATTTTGTGCAAGTGCAAGCATATATACATACATCATGTGTGTGTGTGTACATATAATGTATGGATGTATGCATACATTTACATGAGAATGTATCTGTGTATGCGTGTGTGCATGCATGTGTTTCACCAGCAGATAAGAGGAATCAGCTTGATCACTCATAATGATAAAGTCATATGTAGATTTCCTTCTCTGACATTTCAAAATAGTATGCTGTCTTTTAAATTTAACCAATTCTGATCTGTGTACAAAAATATAATCCTAATCTCATTTATTTTCATCAAAGATCAAAATCCATTTAGAAAGAAATTTTGAAATTGGTGAAAGGAACTGTTCTATGCTGTTTATCAACCCATCATCAGATGCTTGTTCATGGTGTTGGATCTCAGCCAATAACATTCAATATCAAGAATCATTTCATTTTCTCTGAATTTCAGTAATTTCAGTGTTTGTTAGTTCAGTTGTGAAACTATTCATCATGTATTGCTATTGTGTGTAGCTTCTGGAACTAACTTTTGCATCTTTGATGAATTATCTGTCTGTTCTCTCAAACCAGAAGAACAAGAAAACCAATGTAAGCGCGTCTCCAACAAGACAAAACAAAACAAGCGCAAAATTCAGACATGCCGTTTCATGTCTCTTCCTGTTCCCACGCCTACCAGATTCTTGGCACCGGGCACAATCTACTCCCTTATCTCTTGGCTCTTGCCCTGTGCCTTCTTCAGAACAGGACTATACCGATATAGCATGGCCACTTCTCAAAATTGCAGAACTCATCTCACTTCCCTTTTGACATCACAGTTGCCTCCCCTCTCCCCTTTTCTTACTACTGCTCATGATGACATGGGCATTCCATCTCTTACCCACTGGACGAGGGGCAGGGAAGTTTTTAGTCCCGTTTTTATTATCCATTGTTTGGTGTCTGTGATCTGTCTGTGACCGTGCATTCGCGCTTGACAAAGGCTAGTTGGCCGAAAATTTGCGCTTGTTTTGTTTTGTCTTGTTGGAGACGCGCTTACATTGGTTTTCTTGTTCTTCTGGTTTGTGTTTGCTTGGGCGCGGGCAGTCACTCTTGTTTTGGATCTTGTCTGTTCTCTGCTTACCTTCAAAAAGCACCTCAAAACACCTCTTTCAAAAATACCTTCAACATTCATGAATTAATGCTTGTGGCTCTTCTAAGTTCTATGTCCACTCATGTTGCACTTTGCTAAAGATGTGTGTGGGGCGTGTGTGTGTGTGTGGCTGGTGCATGCGTGTGCATGTGTGTGCGTATGTGTGTGTGCATTTGTGCATTCGCATGTGCACACAGCACATATGTCACATTATGTGTGTACGTGTGTACTGTCATGTGTGTGTTCATACATGTATACAATACAATCCGACACTAAAAAATCAAGAATATATCTAGTTTTATTTCTGATTCTATGCTTATGTTGCATTAATGTACTGGTGTATGTATCCAACTGTGTTTGTACTACACTCATCATGTCATGGCATCAAATTCCCTCCCCTCCCCCTTTTGTTGTTGTTGTTGTTGTTGTTGTCGATGTAAAGTACAAGAAGAACAAGCATTTCTGATATGAGTTGTTTGCACAATATAAATGGAATTATTATCAAATGGAATTATCAAATCGTTGATGAATGCTTTGAATATTTACAGAGCATTTTCAAATCAAAGATGTCTAATATTAATTATTAGTAATAATAATAATCACAATGATAACAAGAAGAAAAAGAAGAAGATTGACTATTCAGTATTTCTAACGCCTCATCTCACAAGAGGCCTAGGCTCTTCTACTGGATCCAAAGTAATCATGGCATAAGCCCTGCATTTGCACTTAAGCCCTACAAATTCGCAAGGACTTTGGGGGGGTGGGGGTGGGGGCGAGGAACTGGCAAAAGTGGGATACGAATGAAAAATTGAGTATATAGACTGTGCTGCAGTGTGCAATAACACCTGCACATCATAGACAAAAACAATATGCATACACGCATCCAAGAAAAAATGTTTCAAAGACGAAAACAACATAATCTATATCAATTATAACAAACGATTAGAAAACAGAAGTTATCCCACAACCTTGAGGTCATAGGGGGCCAGAATTCAACTTCTCTATCAGCCAACATAACACCCATGGTGCCCATCTCCTCCCTATTGCTACTTTATATTTCCCAACCCAAACACGATCAGGTATCCATTCAAAGATCTATAGGTAGACTAGAGGCCAATGTTACACTTTTTTTCTTTTTTTTTTTTTTGGCTTGAACAACATTCTAACCTGTACAAACCTATGCAACCTGACTGAATCTACTGGAAGATGGGAGGTCTACCTCAACAACAAATAAGAATAAAAAAAAAAGGTTAATTGAAGTGTCAACAAAACTGCTAAAATGAAATCTTACAACAATCATGACCAGTATCAACATCTCTCTCTCTCTCTCTCCCTCTGTGTGTGTGTGTGTGTGTGTGTGTGTGTGTGTGTGTGTGTGTGTGTGTGTGTGTGTGTGTGTGTTATTTGTGTGTGCGAGACTGAAACACAAGCCACATTAATTTTAACATCTGATATAGTGATACATCAAAATAAGTGTAAATAATTAAAAATTGAATGTAACATATAAAATGTGACTGACCTAACCATATGGAAAAAAAATCATATCAATGATGCAGTACTCATCAAAATTTGACTAACAGTAACACGTAACAGTAACACCAAAATTCACAGCTTCTGATCCTATTCATTCAAATTTATTTGTTTATTTACAAATTCATTCACCTGACACTGGCCTTACTTGTAAAGTTATGTTGGCTAACTGAAACTTTCTCAATTTTTTTCAAACTTCAAAAGACAAAAATATCAAACACTGCTTTAAAAATAATGTCAGCAAGATCAAACCGAATGTTAGCTAGGCCTATAGTATATGTTTATAACATTTAATGTAGGCCTAGGCCCTAATAAACATTATGATGCAACCTAAACCCCTGTTACCATTCATAGCGATTCAATGACAATAGGAATAGCCATAGGCTCAATTTCCGTTGTCAAGCTAAGGCAAGTTAGTTTACAGAGCGTTTACCTCTCAAACACAATTCTGATGACACAAATTACAGCGCACATGTACAACGGACTTATCAGATCTGAAAACTGAGGCTTGTATATGTTCAAGTTCGTGTTTTTCATGGAATCCCATGATAAATGTTCAGGAAGCCAAAACGTTTCGCTCCAAAACACTCGGTGGGCCACATCCCAACTCCAGCTAGCCATTTTAGCGTGAGCGAAGACTGTCACGTGATTATTTACAAGGACTATATACACATCAGCTAAATACTCGAGGTACTGTGTATATAAGGCTTAGCGTTCGTTCAAGCTTCACAGGACGATGAAATTTATTAACACTAAACGCAAAAACCAGTTTAGAATTCTAAAATGTGAGAATTGTGTATGAAACAGGAACACTAGTTCAATAACACCGGAGATGAGAAGCTACAATACCTGGAACTGGTGAAAGCAGATGGACAGGATCAAACAGACAATACTAACGAAACGAAAGAAACAGTATCATACTCGGAAAGAAACAACAACCAACTTCAAACTTCGAAACATTTAATTACTCAAGGATAGTACCATTAGTTCCTATTGGACCTGTCCTATAGCTGGTCCTTGCTATATTACACAGATAGCATAAACATTAAAAAATATTTTTTAACAAAGAAAACAAGGTGGGGGGGGGGGGGCAAAAGGAAAATAAAAAACAAACAAGGAAGGGGTGAAACAACATGTTAACTCTGACAGATGCACCATCATGAAGGGATAACCATCATTTCATTCTAAAACAAGGGAAAAAAGAAAATGTTTAATGGAGTTCCGGAAAACCTGCCACAGCCGACTCATGAAATTAGAATTTAAGGAAAACACATCAACATCATCATTATCCAGTCTATGCTCCTATAAACGACTCTCATGAAGATGGCAAAGATGTATTTCCCGACCAATTATATGCTGAACTAAAAGACACACCACAGAATGACTTAAAGATGGAAATGATAACACAAACTACTGAGAACTATCATAGCACGATGGAAAGAGAGGATTGCAGTACTGTGAATAACAATGCTGAAATGCTGCAGGAATTTTGTTCCATCTACAGCCTTGTCACTGGAGGGACCTTATTTTCACACATACATCATCCACAATCTTACATGGTGTTCCCTCAGTGAAAAACACTGAAAGCAGATCAATCCTATATAAATGATCAATGGTCCACGTAGACTATCACTACTGAACATCAGAGTAAGAAGAGGATCCAACATAGGGATGTGCAAGGACCAGCACCTGCCTGATTTCAGTGACACTGAAACTGAAGCAGAAGAAAACAGGACATAGAAAAAATGCATGACCTCGGACAGAACACTTTATTTGTTAAGTTTCAAGTGTTAGCATGTATTGAAGACCACACACAACCAGGTCCAGATGAAGCGAACACCAAATGGGAGCAAATCAAAACAACATGCTTCTACACCAATGAAGTTTGCCTGAGAATCAAACAAAGAAGATAAACAAAAAAATTGATAGTGGATTCCAACAGGCATTTGGCAAAGTCTATGAAAACAGGTCAGTACACAAGAAAGAAAATCATGGAGACCAAGTCATAGGGTCGAAAAGAGAGCTACAAAGTGCTATTCAAGGAAGTTTGCCAATCAGTAAACATTGTGGCAAAGCTGATCAGTGGGCGCGCACTGCAAATCAGGAAGAAAATGCAGCTAGCAGAGCAAAACAAGGGACAGTGTATAAGATCACTCAGATGGTCAGCTGCAAGTATTACGGAATCACCAACACACAGACCTCAGGCAGAAACAGACAGAAAGCAAAAGGGCCTGAACACGTTAGTGAAGTTTCAAATAGACCATCACCAACAACGAAAGTTAACATACAAGAAGCAAAGACTGGCCTTGATATTGATATCATACCACCAGAAAAGACTAAATACCCTCAGCCGTCTGATCGCTCAACAGAAAAGAAGAAGAAAGACACACAGAATGGAGAGGATCAGTATGGGTTTGAGCGTGATCTTGGTCCATACGGCTGCGGCAAGTGGATAGACAAAGATGACAGTTTTGTACAATTCTGTGCATTGCTTAATTGGGACGAAAAAAAAAGCAGATGACATACTCGGACCTCATGCCCTGGCCACGCCAAACGAAAGTGGGTTGAAACTTGTTCAGTGGGCACAAGTAAATGAATTCATACTAGGAAATGCTTGGTTTGAGCAGCGTAACAGAAGAAAATGGACAAGAATGAATCCAGGAGAACACACAAGAAATCAAACCGATTGCATCCTGATAAATAAGAGGTTTAGAAATTCTTTACTGTTAACAAAATCATTGCCAGGCGCAGAATGTAACACTGATCACAATCCAGCATTGGGAATAGTTATATTGAAACTAAAGAGAACAAAACAAACAAAAAACCCCCATCAAACTAAACTTAGACTCCAAAGGCAGATGAATCAGCTCGTGCAAAATTTAGCACATCTGTTCAAAACAAATTCAGTGCTCTGGAAAATGCTGGGGACAGTGAGGAACAATGAACAAATTTGAAAAGCTGGATAAACGAAGCTTATGAAGAAATCTATGCTGTTGGACAAAAAAGCAAAGAAGAACTGGATGACAAAAGAGATTTTAAGCTTGAAGGAAAACATGTAGCAAAAGTAAAGGAAGAAGAGGAGGAATACAAAAAAACAACAAAAAAAACAACATAAGGAAATCAGAAATAAGTGCATTGAAGCTAAGGAAGCCTGGCTGAAAGCAAAGTGCAAAGAAATAGAAGACCGACACAAAACAGACACCATAAGTTTATGTACAGAATTACCGAAGAAATTACTTACAGGAAAAAGACATGCACATCAACTGGTTCTTAAAATCAAAAGATGGTACAATTATTATGGCAAAAAATAAAATGTTTCCTAGATGGAGAGAGTACACTGATGACCTTTTTGGCAATAACACAAAGAAAGAAGACATGATTAAAAGGAACTTTGAAAGACCACCGGTAACGAAAGATAAAGTTACAGCAGCAATGAAAAAGATGAAACATGGAAAAGCCTCAGGACCAGACAATATTACTACAGAATTGATTGAAGCTCTACATGAATTTAGTACTGAAAAAATAACAGTCCTTTTGAACGAAATTTATGACAACGGAAAACTACCCACAGATATGTAAAAGTTCATTTTCAATGCTCTTCCAAAGAAAGCAGAGGTTATATAGAAGGTGAATTCCATTGTATAATCAACCTGATAAGCCATGGACAAAGATTCTATTAAAAATAATCATGATGAGGACAAGGAATAGAATAAAACCAGAAAAATAGCAGAAAAACAGTGTGCGTTTGTTGAAGTGAAGGGAACTGTTAGTGCATGTATATCCAAACAACTATCACAGAAAGATCAACAGAGTTGAGTAAGGATCTGTATTTATATTTTGTTGGTTATGCCAAGGCTTTTGATAGGATAAGACATGAAGGATTGATCAACCAACTGGAAAAGCTCAATATTGATGGAAAAGATCTAAGAATAATAAGCACTATGTATTGGGAATAAAACAGTAACAATGAAAGTAGAAAATGACATAATGTTTTTCAAAACATCAAGAGAAGGGTTAGACCAGGCTGTGTTCTGTCACCAGATTTGTTTTCACTTTATACCAAAATCATCATGAGAAACCTAGAAGAATGCCCTGGGATAAAAGTTGGAGCAAAAATAGTAAACACAAAAATAGTCAACAGTCTTCGTTTCATAAGACGTCGTTCTAACTGCAGAAAAGTGAAGAAAAAAAAAACAACCTACAAAATCTCGTGAATGTATTAGGAATAAACGGCAGAAATAAAGGGCTGAAGCTTAACAGTAAGAAGACTGAAGTCATTGTTATTAGAAAAAAAATCCCTTCATGTAAAATAACAGCAAGTGGCATTAGACTGAAATAAGTTGATAAATTTAAATATCTGGGAACAATTATTTCACCAGTTACCCAATGCACATTGGAAATATCCAGCATAATTGGCCAAGCTAAAACAACATTCCAGAAAAAGCATTCTTACCAACAAATGCCTATCAATGGACATCAGAATGAGAGCTTTTCAGTATTACGTAGAACCGTATTATTGTACGGATGCGAGGCCTGGAAATCAACAAGCAAAGTCAAAATAAGGTCGAGGCAACTGAATTGTTGTTCCTAAGATCCAAAACAAGAGTGACTGCCCGCGCATTGTTCTTCTGGTTTTTGTTGTTGTTGTTCCTAAGAAGATTGTTAAGAGTTCCATAGACAACAAAGAAAACAAACAAGAAAATCTTGACAGATGCAAACACAAAAAGAACATTAATGAAGAAGATTAGGAAAAGGTCAGCAACATATATCGGACATTTTAAGAGGCAAGAGAAATTTGAGCAGTTTCTTTGTTCACTGCAAGTGTCCCAGCTTTAGGTTACTTGAAAAGTTTCTCTCACTGCCAATGCCCAGCGTTCTGACTGTCTATCCCATGTAGTCATTGCTACAGTCATCACTCACTATATGTCTAGGAAAAACTAATTCTGTTAAGGATGAGGACATTTTATAAATCACGGCAGGAATAGGTATCAGCAGCATACATTCATTTATATTAATAATACCACCACCACCCTGAATAATTTTCATAGCTGATTGATTGATTTGGTTCAGTTTTTACGGCGATACCCACCTCAGATGATATGGTCGACGGGGATAACCATCCGTGGGAAGTGGGGGAAAGGAGACCTATCTAATCCCATACCGACACCACCCAGAACAACAATGATGTTAAGATGGGACAGTGAGAAGGCCAGTTTAATGTAGTGCACCCAGGGATTCGAACCCACAACCATTAGCATGTGAATCCGACGCTCAACCGAGAATTTCATACATGTTCGGTTTGATTTAGTTTTTAAGTCGGCACCCACCTCAGGTGATACGGCCGACGGTATTTCATACAGGTTGGGTGGTTTGGTTTAGCTCCGTTTTTACGTCGACACCCACCTCAGTTGATATGGCCGATGGGGATAACCATCCCAGGGAAGTGGGACAAGGGGACTTATCTAATCCTATACTGACACCACCAGAAAAACAATGATGTTAAGATGGGATAGTGAGAAGGCCAGTTTTAATATAGCACACCCCGGGATTCGAACCCACAACCATTAGCATGTGAATCCGTCGCTCAAACCAACTGAGCTACTGGGGCCCGCATTTCATACAGTTCTGTTTTGTTCCGTAGATTTTAAAGTCTCACCACTCTCAGAGTATACGAGGACTAGCAATAAAAATTGCTCTAAGAAGCCTTTAAATATTTTGGTAGCATTGTAAGATACTGGTGTTTTTTTATTTTTATTTTTTTTTCCGGTTCTCCTTGGATTACTGGAGGATGGACGGGTGATTTGCGTGCATGTCATACAGACTCATAAGTAACATACATTTCATACAGTTCTGTTCTGTAGATTTTAAAGTCCTACAACTCTCAGAGTATACGAGGACTAGCGAAAAAATTGCTCAAAGAAGCCTTTAAAAATCTTAGTAGCATTGTGAGATACCGATGCTTTATTCGGTTCTCTTCGGGTACTTCCTGGTATGATGTTTTCATACAGACACGTACATGCTGTTTTTATAGTCTGTGTACTTCCTGGTATGGTGATTTCATACAGACACATACATGCTGTTTTTATAGTCTGTGTTGTGTATCCGTTTCCGTTTCCTTTCAAAAGAGGCAAGTGCGTGAAAAGTACTAGCGGCATCTTAAATCTGAGGAATCTCTGTTATCTGTTCGATTTTTTATGATCTGCTCTTTCTTGAAACAAATAATACCACTCCCATATTGTCCATTTAAGTGATTATTGCCTTGCATTTCTGATGCTGTATTTTGTAAACATTTACATGTCTATTTTCGATTTCGTTAAGTCAACGTGAACAGAACAGTGAGAGTAAAGGCCTACCATTTTACTAGGCTTGATAAGTGTCTATTCCTTCCTTTCCTTTGGTGCCCACGATCTTGAGGATGATCATTCCGGCACATAAAAAGGGGGGGGGGGGGGAGTGTTGTAGACACAGTCCATTCGTAAGCTCCGATCATTTCACTATTCTCATTGTCCGTAGACATTGCTGAAATCCGTTACCGAAAGGGCCACGTGGTGTCCAGAAACTCACTGTTGGGCGGAGGCTCGTGACACAAAAGCATCGACTGTTGCTGCCTCTACTGTTTCGTTGGGAAGATGGTTCCAGTCCCCAACAGTCCTGGGTAGAAAAGAGCCACCTCTGTACTGAGTTCTGGTGTTGATGAGGCAGAACTGCTGGTTGTGGGTACAGGCTGTCGTGGTGGGGGTGGGATAACTTGCTCCTGATAATTGGGCACTGGATTAGTCTCTTGGTCCTTTGTATGTAATCTGCATGACATCGACTCCTATTCAGTAGTGTTCAGTACCGTAGCGAGGGACAAGAGAATAAACTGCACGTTTAATACCCCAACGTTTCACAGATTTGTTAAAAAATTTCAGACACCGTGGTGAATGTGATGTATATTTTCATTTTATGAGATCATGACTAGATGTAGTCAGCGTGTTATATATATATATGTCATGTCACATTGTCTCCTTCGCTAACGCAGATCCCTTGTTTTAATCCTGTGTTGGAATGTAATATTTACAAAGCGTAGATCATGATGACTTAGAATAAAAAAGATTAGGGCCTATTTACATTGGGTAGATTTATAATCTTTTTTATTCTAAGACATGTTCTAAGTCATCATGATCTATGCTTTGTTTACTCATTAAAATGTGATTTATGGTTTTTGCTCACTAGACATCAGTTGGTGATTGCATGACATTGGTGATTACAGATCTGCCACCATGGGGAAGTTTATGAAATCAGGAAAAGTGGTCCTTGTTATGAATGGTCGTTTTGCAGGCCGTAAAGCCATCATTGTCAAGGTAAGCAAGCTGAGACTAAATGAAATACTTGTTTACATAATAGGAATGAACTTTTTATATATATTATATATGGTAATTTAAAGGGTAACAAATACGTAGGTCTTACGTATGTTATAAGTGACTTCTTTAATATTAGGATTGGCTAACAATTATTCTTGATGCTTTAGTGATGTTTTAATATAGGTGCCAACATTATCTTGGTGTCTTTACAGTTAGTATATAAGGTCCAGCTGACGTTTGAACAACAAAGGTGGTTGCCTTATATTGCCTAAGAGCCGTCCGCTGACGTTGCAGGAGTTTTCCGATTTTTCGTTCACAACTGTGTGAGCCAGTAAGCACACAGGAACGCTGCACACTGAGCTATGTGTGTCTACAATATAAAAATAGAATGTAAATTAGGATGCGTCATAGGGAAGACACCTTTATTGTCGCTAATGATTTGGTAACTGGATCTCGTGAAGTGGAGAACAATGGCGACGCAACCTTCGACAAGCCGAACAGTGTCTCACGTCAGCGGACTTTCACGACTCTAGAGGCCGTTCAAATGATTTTACAGCATGATGACGATTGAGAGAATTTGTTATCTGATGATTCGCTTCAACATGAGGGTGGAGAAAGTAACAATGACCACGCCGACATTCAACGCTTGCTGGCTGAATCGATGCAAGCAGACGATAACAAGTACGAGTCAGACCGCGACTGCCGTGGTCAGTGCGAGTGGCGAGCGCGCAGGCCGTGACACTTCAGGACTTTGGACCCAACAGCAGTGAACGTGATGGTACATGGTGAGATGGGTCACGCACGTGTTCGTGGTGTGGGAAGGGGGGAAGATGAGAAGGGGGAGAGGGACAGGAGAGGTGCAGAGGAGCTGTGGCCCAGTTAGACGGCATGGCAGGGGGCGTGGCGATCAGCGAAGTGTTTCGCTCACTGAAAATCTGTTGGCCTCCAAATGGACAACAGTCAGACATTCCTCAATTTTTATGAAATCCAGGATTGAAAGTGGGAACTGGTGACGTGTGCTATGCTTTTTCAAGCTGTTTCTGACTGATGAGCATGAGCTGATTGACTTATTTGAATAAGGATTCTGATTCTGGGCTTATTTTCTCTTGTTTTGATTGCAGAACCTGAAGAACAGAGAGAACCAATTCATGAGTGTCATGTAGTTTGACTGTTCAGTGTCTGAGTACACTGACTGTCATGTAGTTTGACTGTTCAGTGTCTAGTACAATCACTTTTATGTTTACCGAAACCAGGTCTATCATTGATGGGATGGTTACTTACTTATTTGTCTGCATGGGTTTAGTATCGTTTCATGAACATTTTATGATGTCATATGTTTTGTTTTCATTTATGTATGTAAACTGACAACAAACAAGTCATTTTCAGCTGTTTTTTTTGTTTGTGAGTGTGTTGGGTATCAATCTGTAGAGATGGAAACTTACTTTTTAGACAACACAAAAAATTATTTCCACTTTGGAATGCCTGGACAGGTCTTTGCAATCAAGCTAAGAGAAAAATAAGCCCAGATTCAGAATCCTCGTTCATTTTCCTTCAAAAAACACTATGTTTCTTTGTTGTATCTCTTACAGTTTTTGCACTAGAATTTTTTGTTAATTCTCACCTGTCTCACCTGTCGGCGTCACCGGGAACAGTGTTGGCCGCTGCACATGATGTCCTCACAAGTTGCCTCCAGCACTCTCGATCTTGGCTAAGTCTGACCACCTCCTGGAGTTTCTTGCCACTAATGTTTGTGATGTTTCTAGCAAGTGATGCAGGTGGCCGTCCTCTGTTTCTCTTTCCTTCCACTTTACCTTGGAGGACAGTGGACATCAAGTCTGTTCTTTCATTACGGATTGCGTGTCCAACATATTTCAGTTTCCTCCGTTGTATGAGTACTAGGAGCTTGCGTGTAGTACCCAACTCATTCAGTATGCTTTCATTTGAGCGCCTATCCGTCCATCTGACCCTCAGCAGTCTTCGGTAAAACCACAGCTCTGCTGCTTCCACTCGTCTTTCATCCTCTTTCTTCATTGTCCATGCCTCGCAGCCGTATAACATCACTGGCCAGACAAGACATTTTAAGAGTTTTATCTTAAGGTCTGCTGTTATGCTGTGGTCTTTCCAAATATTGTTCAATTGAACCATACTGTTCTTGGCCATTCCAATTCTCATCTTTATGTCTTTTGAGCATGTTCCATCGTGTGTCTTGACTGAACCTAAATATCTAAAGTCCTTGACATTTTCTAGAGGGACTTGGTTTAGCATGATCTGGTCCTGTCTAGTGTTATATTTGCCTGCAACATGCATAACCTTTGTCTTCTTTGAATTTAAGTCCAGCCCAGCTGCCTTTCCAACCCGGTCTACCCTGTTCAGGATCCTCCTAGAGCCTGTAATGTTGTCTGCCAGTAATCCTGTGTCATCTGCGTAGCGTAAATTTGACAGGTTTCTACCACCAATATTTACTCCCATGTCTTCTATGTCTGCTTCTCTCATAATATGTTCAGTGTATATGCTGAAGAGATGTGGAGACAGGATGCAACCTTGCCTTACCCCTTTAGTGATGTTAAAAAATTTGCAGTTTTGATTATTCCATCTGATTGTTGCTTTTTGATCATTATATAATGAAGCTATGAGGGAAACCAGATGTCTTGGAAAACCCATTTTGATCATGAAGTGGAAAAGACTTTGGTGAATCACGCTATCAAACGCTTTGCTGTAGTCAATGAAAACGATGAACATCTCTTGGTCTGTGTTTCTAATCTTTTCTATCAATATCTGGAGTACAAACAGCATATCTATTGTTCCCCTGTTTTTCCTATAGCCTGCCTGACAGTCGGATAGCTCTTCCTCTACTTTTGGCTTTAACCTGTTTAAAATTATTATCAGCAGTATTTTACTGGCATGACTGATCAGTGCAATTGTTCTATAATTGTTGCAGTCTTTGACATTTCCACTCTTATGTAACATGACAAATTCTTGGAGCTTCCAGTCTGTAGGCCATTGACAAGTCTTCCATATCTTGCAGCATAAGTGATGCATTACTTTGAGTCCACCATCACCTGAGTGTTTCAACAACTCTCCAGGAATATTGTCAAGACCAGGAGACTTTCTGCATTTTAGATCTTTAATGGCAGATTCAACTTCGCTGAGCAGAGGTTCAGGTTCCGTATCTCCAGGGGTCAATTCCAAATTTGGCTCTAAATTATTTTCATGGCTGTCAGGCTTGCCAAAAAGTGATGTGCCATATTCGTTCCACCTATCCAAGACATCATCTGGTTCAGTCAGAGTGTGACCATCCTTGTTGTTGATGCATTGGTTTGTTGCTTTGAAATTTGTTTTTTTCACTTTTTTTATTTGTCTGAAGAGCTCCCTCGACTTCCTGTTTTCGTTGTGTTCATTGATTTTACTGCATTCTTGTGCCAGCCAATTTGCTTTGTCTCTTCTGACTTTACTTTTTATTTCCCTTTTCAGTGCTGAGTATTTTTCCCGCTCTCCCTGCTTTCGAGCTTGACTTTTCTTTTCTGCCAGATCTATCACTTCCTGACTTATGTAGGGCTTAGCTTTTTTCCTTTTCTCTTCTTTTCCTAGTTTTTCTTCAGAGATTTTGGTCAGTGTGTTTTTTATGTCTGTCCAGATTTCATCAGGATATGAGTCATTTTCATCCCAAACTTCAAGTAACTTTAAGAAACGATTACTTGTTTCTATACTAAATTCTAACGCCAGCTCAGGGTTGTCTAATTTTGATATGTCGAACTTTGGCGTCGATTTGGTTTTAGGCTTCTTCAATATTTTCATTCTTAATTTGGTTGTCACAAGAATGTGGTCCGTGTCGCAGTCTGTTCCAGGCTTTGTTTTTGCATTGAGGACAGTTGATTTCCAGGATCTGTCAATGATAATATAATCAATCTGATTACGACACCTGTCTCCTGGAGAGATCCATGTGTATCTTCTGCGCAGTGGTTGTTGGAAGAAAGTATTTGTGATGTTCATCTCATTTGCCTGACAAAACAGAGCCAGCATGTCACCTCTCTCATTTCGGTCTCCTAAACCATATGGTCCTATTCCACATTCTGTGTCAGCCCCCTCTCCAACTTTAGCGTTGAAGTCACCCATCACAATGCATATTTCCTTTTTGGGGATTTTGTTAATTATTACCCTCGAATCCTCAAAATTCCCCGGCAATGGGGAAGCACATGTTTACGTTTTTCTCTGGCACTGAAAGGGTTAATATAGGTACCATCATGAGCTTTAATTGAACCTAAATATCTAAAATCACTCACATTTTCTAATGCAGTCTTGTTGATTTGAATATCTTGATATGCTTGACTTTATTTTCCTTCTAATGCATTACCTTTGTCTTCCTGGCATTTAGATTTAGACCTGCCTTCTTGCTTGATGCATCTACTCAGATACAGAATTCTTTGCATTGTCCAACATCAGTGCAGTATCATCAGCATGTTCAGTATAGTATCATCAGCATATTATACATGTGTGATGTTTTTTTAACCACCAATTTTTATTCAGTATCTGCTTCTCTCTCAAGCTACTCCATGTAGATGATGAAGAGATGAGGTGAGAGAATGCAGCTGATGTACTCTTTTCTTATGCTAAGATATTTGCAGTTTTGGCTGTTCCTTCTGATTGTTGTTTTGGATTGTTGTATAGTTACAGTTTCAGTTTCTCAAGATGATGTCTCTGCGCTCAGAATGAATTCCACCTGCACTATTGTCACAGTTGCCATGTGATGGAGAAAATCCACAATGATCATGGCACACACTTTAAGCTTGCACATAAATACCCAAGAGCTGGCTAGGTCCTGAGGTCCTACCTAGATAGTTCCATAACCAGAGGTTGTAGGGAAGTGAATTGGCAGAGACCTCAACTTTTCTGTGGGTGGCGCCCATCCCCTCTCCTTCGATTCAAATTCATATTCACATTTTTTTAAAGCAGGACTTCAGAAAGGCAAGAAGGCTAATTGGTCTTCAAGGGGTTGGACTTGGGAAATCATCTTATCTCACAATGCTTTATCCCAAGGCAGCTGGGCGATGCCCTGCTCTTCACGATTTTCAACTGCTGTGGGATCTTTAGCGTGCACAGCCAGAAGGCACACGGGTCTGACTCGTTTTTGGTCTCCTTTTGAAGGACTAGACTTCAGTTCAATTTTTCGGTCAAACTGAGGATAAAAGTTGAGGCCTCTATGGGGAGCAAACCCTGGAACTTCAAGTTTAGTTATTGGCAGGCGAATGTCTGAAACATTCTACCACTCTTCTCCCTAACTAACAGTCAACTGAAACTGAAACTGATTGTTGTGTAGGGCCGCTATAAGAGAAACTAAATGTTTGGGGAAGCCCGTCTTCTTCATGGTATCAAAAAGATATGGTATGCTTTGCTGAAAATCAGTGAAAGTGATGAAGGCCTCTTGCTCGCTGTTTCTGATTTCTGAACATTAATGCTACTTCACAGAAACTAGTAAAGCAGTGTTCTTATTAGTGACGCAGTCAGACTGAAAATCTTGTTTTTTAAGTGATATAAAACATGTGAACACCCCCCTTAAGAAATTTAAGGGAACTAGTAACGTTACTAGTGTGAACTATTTGTACAAGTTTAAAAATGAAAATGGGATAGTAATGGCAGTGTTGAGAGTGACAATCTCATTGAAATCTTAATTTTATTGTGATTTCAGAAAGTGCATGCTCCTTTAGTGTTTATAAAGTGTTTACCATTTTTCATTTATTCTCTCTGTGTGGTGTTTGCTTTCTGCAGAACCATGATGATGGCACCCAGGACAAACCATATGGCCACTGCTTGGTAGCTGGAATTGATCGCTATCCAAGAAAAGTGACCAGGTGCATGGGCAAGAAGAAGATCAAGGACCGCAGCAAGATCAAATCATTTTTGAAGGTTTACAACTTCAACCATCTTATGCCTACCAGGTAATTTTGAAGCAGAAGTTTATCCTAGATCACAGTTTTAACAGAAGTATGTGTTCTGTTTTCAGTTTGCAATAGAATCTTTTCCATTTTATGTTTGAGATATACTTTTTATCATTTATGAGTTATAATCTAATCTACAGAATGTTCTTGAAGGTAAAACTAAAATCAGCAATGAGTACACATGGTGCGAAGAAGAGTATCTGCAGTTTTCAGGAAGCCTTTCTGAAAATTTTACTTGTGATTTTATAAGGGCGTATAGTGATATGTATACACTCTCTGTGTGCATGCACACTTGAGTCTGGGAAAGGAAAGAACTCTGTCACTGAATAGTCATTTCCAATCTACTTCATTGGTCAGCAATCAGTTTCTTGATGGTCAGTTTGGTTAAAAAATAATGTATAAATCATGAAGATACACTATTAGAATTGTGCTAGTCAGTAGGATTAGGTACCGGCAGCCTCTCTTCAGCAATGCGGGAATTGTGTCAGTCAGTGGAAAAATTGCACATGTTTATCAGTCAAATATTCTTGCAGATGAACATGAATGACAAAGTTGTTATCATGAAGATAAAGATTGTTCTTTCCTCTATCAATCTGTGCTGTTTGTTTTTGTTATAAATGCACCCATACGAAAATCTGCGCAAAAAAACCCACACAGACCGACGAAGTTTCTCTGCATGTGACGTAATGGCAACTGGCTCACGGCAATGCTTGGGGTGACCGGTTAACGGCAACTTAAATTATAGGGTCACACAGGACTACCTTCATGCAAATTAGTACAATTGACAGGTCGAAACCCTGTCCTTCATTCCTGTATAATATTTATTTTATAAGATTATTAGTTTGTTAGTCTTCTAAAGGTCGGAATATTGGCAAACTTTGAAGAAGAATATCTGTGGACCTCTTTGATATATCAGATCGCGTCCACAGATGCGTAAACAGCTTAGTTTTTGCTGAATTTAACCGTTTATGGAACTATGAGATGTGACCTGTACCGGATGTGCGCGAACCTCCGAAGGGCGAGTATCCGTGATCTGCCATTTTAGCATAATATGGGAACCTCGAATCATGGCGGCCTTCGAAGCGATTGCTGAAAGTCCAGTCAATGAATTTCTACCTGTGATCGTCAAGCTGAAGGACAAACATTGTAAACATTGACTGATTTTTCATGAAAATTGACTTAGAAGTTTGATTCAGTGAATTGTTTTTAATGTTTCTCTTTATTTAGAAAGATTTTAAAAGAAATCCGTGGCAGGTATATCCTGCATAAGCAAAGAATAGAAAGTACGATCTCCGGTTTGATGTTTTATCGCCATGGGATTTTTTTAAGCGACCTGGAACTAGTAGAAGTAAAACTGTGTGAAGTGACTGCTTTCCGAAGGTGTTTATATTGCTAGTATTTAATGAATACGATGGAATTTTGTTTTTAATACATCGAAATCATAATATTTGTGCTAGTACTTGGCCAGAAATTCAAACCGGAAGTTAGTCAGCGAGTGCATGTCTCGTCTATTGGATCAGATTCGACAATATTCATCATCGCAAAGAAACAGCAAATAGCGGTTTTGCACAGTCACACACGCACGCACGCGTGCACGCAGGGACGCACACATTATCAGAACACTATACAGCATCAGGCAAACATGGACACATAGCTCCACAAAGTCCAATGAGCCTTTCTATTGGCAAAATACGAGGGTTGTTCAATTTAAGATGACACTAGGCTTGCCGTTTGAAAACGAAGCAACGCACAGAAAAATGTTTATACCAAACACAACTTTAAAGTTTACCTGATTAGCATGCAGAAAATAAAGTTGACATCATGACGCAACTCGGAGTATGACGTAATTACAAATGTGTTTCAAATAGCTGAGCCTGAAAAAAATGGACGTCACCAATGAGCAATTTCGTTTCTACACTTTCACAAGGCTACAACTTGGTGACGATTGTAGGAAGATACACGCAGATTTGCAAGCTGTTTACGGAACGGATTGTGTGTCTTACCGCACAGTTTGCAGGTGGGTCAAACAATTAGGAGCAGGTAGAGTGCCATCTGATTGGGGTAATCGTGCAGAGCGAGCTTTACCAGCTCGGAACGAACAAAACATTGCATATGTGAAAAGACTGATAGAGGAGGATCCACATTCGACTGTGCGGGAATTAAGCGAGGCATGTGAGCTTTCAATTGGCACCATTAACAACATTCTGCACAAAGACCTTCACATGAGAAAACTGGCTGCAAGATGGGTGCCACATCTCTTAAGTGATGATCAGAAGCAGCAGCGGGTGGCATGTTCACGCAAACTGCTCGATGAGTTTGAGCCCAACGGGCCAAAACGACTGTGTGACTTAGTGACGGGAGATGAGAGTTGGCTCACATTCTACGGCATCCCCAACAAACGCTGCAACCGCATGTGGGTTGGCCCTGACGGAGACCGACCAGTTGTTCTTCGCCCAGGATTCCAGAGTCGCAAGCGACTGTTTTCTATTTTTTTCAACACGCAAGGCCTTGTGGCAATTGACATTTTGCCTGAGAAATCAACAATCACTGCCTCCTACTATACCCAAGTTGTGCTCCCCAAAGTTGTAGGAAAAATCCATGAGCAGCGCCCAACCGTCGGCACCCAGAGGACCCTTCTTCTGCATGACAATGCCAGTGCCCATAAGGCGAAGGTCACCACAACCTTCCTGAGCGAGCAAGGGATCCAAGTTTTGGACCACCCACCCTACAGCCCCGACTTGGCCCCATGCGACTTCTGGCTGTTCCCTGTTCTGAAGGAAAAGCTCGCTGGGCGTAAGTTTGACCGGGTACAAGACCTCGCCAAAGCCGTAAGATCAGAGTTGTCTGGTCTGCCTAAAACCGACTATCAGAGGGCGCTTGAGAATTGGCGTAGGAGGCTTGAACTTTGCATCCTAGCCAACGGAGAATACTTCGAGGGGATGTAAAAGTTTCAAGTTGCTGAGATGAGAGGTACGTTTTTTAAGGGGGTGGTGACATCTTAAATTGAACAACCCTCGTACAAGAATACTTTACTCTCAAAAGTAATAGCTGGCACAAATTAAAGAAAGCACTTGAGAAGAAATTCGGATTTTATTTATATTTGTTTTCAAGGCAATCATGATTTTTTGTGGATGAAATTAACCATCACTGCCACCAAAATTTCAACAGCAGACACTCACTAATAAACTACTTCTACAGTTAAAACTGTTGAGAACTGAGTGTGATAAGTCTCGGGACGAAAATACGGCTTTTAATTCAAAAATTAGTAACACTGATTAAATTAATCATCACCTCAGGGGCTAAACCTGAAGACAAAAATTGAGACAGTTTTAAAAGAAGCAGAGAGATTTTCAGTAGATAGACCAGACATTGAAAATTTCTTTTGTCTGTAGATATGGGAAGATGCATGTTACTGCGAAATAACTGATCAAAATAACTTGTTGATAAACATTAGGAAAGAGTATAGAAATGGCTGTAAGTCATATACTGCATTGCCAGGCATGTATCTTCTGCTGTTACACATTTTAGTTTTATAATGTTATTGAGAAGGATGTCTTTCTGTGCTAGTATGATACAAAGTCATCTGTGGATCACATTATTTCAGACTAAATTAGTACATGCATACAAAATCTTAAAATCTCGTATATTAGCAACATTTGCCTGTAAAGAGTGAAGCTGTAGCTTTAATTTGATTCACATGCAAAATTTCAGGAGATTCCATCAAGACATAATGTGAGTTATGTCTGTTTTAAGGGGATGATCACCTAAACATACTAAAATCTGCATTTTACATGCTAGGCTCATTTTTTATAGTCTGATATGTTAGTTTGAAGTAGGAGATCAGAAATATATCATTGTTTTTTGCATGTCATTATCGGTTGCCATGGAAACGGCAGCCATATTGGATATGTTTCATGCAGATTTTCTCAGTTTCCAATAAAAATTAAGCTTTCTTCTTTTGCACACTCACACATCCATATATCAACTAATCTTTGTCAGCCTGGCTTTGCTTTGTTGTCAATATTTACTGAGATATTGAGATTTGAAATATCATACCTAAAAACAGACAGCGATTTCAATAAAAAACAAGACATAAGATGTTACAATTCAAAAACTAATAAAGGTATCCACATAACAAGCTGACAAATATTAGATAAATGTATAATGAAGAACCTGACCAAATTTCTTTCCAATCTGACCATTAGTTTCTGAGATAATGTGCATGAAAAGTTGGTTGTTGGCTCAAAATAAAAAAACGGAGAAAATTGAGTTTGAAAATTGCCTTATGAAATCAATGTATAACTCAAGTTTTTTCACCTCATTCTTTGTAATATTTGGACAGCACAAGGTGTCTACTCACAGAAGCCTCTATACACCATCAAAACTGGCCTGCAGCATATGCAGGACCACCTTCAATCCTCAAAAGCTCCTCTTGCTGCTTGGCTTTCGCTGCTCGGACAGTTTCTCTTCGCTTTTTACTTTTGTCACGAATAGATTTTAGGCTCTGGCTGATCCTCCTTCTCATTCTTGTTTCCCCTAGCCTCTTCATATGGTGCCCAGTGGTGAAGCCAAAGAAATTTGCAGTGTCCTTAGCAGCAGATGAACCATAATTAAATTCTCGAATGGCCGTCACCACTGCAAAGTTCACACGTTTGCGTGAGGCAAACTTCACTTTAGAGCACCTTGACCATATGAGGCTGTGAAGGGACTCATTGGCATTTTGAGTCTTGCCTGATACACATCTGCTCAGGAGTTGTGAATCAGACAGTCTCTGGTAGATGGGGGACAGGTATGGATCCAGCAATGCAAAGTTCAATGGTGTGTGGATCAATTTTTCATGGGGTCCAGGTACCTTGTGTTGCGCCACAGCAGCCTGAAAAAAACACCATGAATTCTCCCCAGCAGGGCACAACTCATGTCGAGGATTCTCATCTGTGGAATAACAGTAAAAGAGAGAAGCATTCACTGCTTTCTTCATGTCCTCCACGCTGTTTGAGCCACGCACAGCTCTGCTGTAGTACACGGTCAGTTTTTTTATTGTGTTCTGAGTCAACTGACCTCTGCCACGTCCACCCAGAGTCACCCCCTTTTTTCTGCAATCTGCAACCACATTTCGCAGGGCTGTCCCAAGACGTTTGCTCACGTGATTGACACATTCTTCTTTGGTGATTTCGATGGAATCCCCATAAGGCTTGATGGCAGTTAATTCGTTGAATGTTTTTGCGTCCCCATCTGAGAGCAGCACTGTATATCTCAATTTATGACGCTCTTCAGATCTGCGCCACAGGACCCGAGCAGCCTCCACTTCCATCATCCCAGATGAGCCTGAGGAAAAGAAAAAAAATCATGATATCATTGTTGAGAGACAGTGGAGAGAGAGAGAGAGAGAGAAAGAAAGAGAGAGAGAGAGAGAGAGAGCAATTGATAGGGATGTCTTATGAACAGAATTATGGTTTTATGTGGTTTTATTGATGTAACAATGACATGCATCACCGTCAATTTTATTCTAAGTTTTTGAAATGGTATGCAATTTAGGTTTATCTAGTTGACTGCTTTTATTTTATTTTATTTTATTTTATTTTATTTTATTTTATTTTATTTTATTGTCATGTAAGCATGCAGAGCTGTGCGTTATAAGGACAAGTATATATATGAAATCAACCATTATTATCAGTATCATTATTGTTTTATGTCAGTCAATGCATACAATTATCTGATATAGTTTTAGAAAACAGAAATCTCTCTCTCACACACACACACACACACACACACACACACACACACACACACACACACACACACACACACACACACACACACACACAGTGATTCACTCACACACACACAGTGACTCACTCACTCACACACACACACACACACACACACACACACACACACACACACACACACACACACACACACACACACACACACACAGAGTCAAATTCACACTTTTATTCTGGTACTTACCATTGAAATTCTTGTCACAGTCTTCTAGGTGTTGGGCATACCATGCATCATACTCCTCTGGTTTCTCTTCTTTCATTGTTTTGCCAGTTGTCTCACATGTTTGACAATATGTTGACATTACGTGGGTATCCAAACAAAGGCCAGTGAGTAAGTCCACAACACACCCAACACCAACATGAGATGTGTGACCCCGAGTTAGCCATGTGCCATCATAACTCACTGATATATCAAGCACATCATCATCAGAAAGGTCTACACCCAACTGTTCAGCATGTACTTTGCGTACAAATTTCACAGACTCTGAAAACACTTCATTTTCTAACTCTTTCTGTCTATTATACAAAAGATGGGCTTTTTCATGAAATGTCTTTGGGTGTAGCCCTGGCAAGTTCATACATTCACAGAATTTGTTCAGGGTTCCAGCACCCAAACCACAAACTAGTGAGGCAAAAACTACCTGCTTGTTCAGCACAAAGGGTGGTTTTTTGCCCTCTCCTCTGGAAGCTAAAAAGCGTTGACACACTGTCTCTTCACATGATGAGCAGTACACTTCTGCATAAACAGCAAGGCCCTTTGATTTTTTTGAATCAACTTTCAGTGTAAGAGATGCTGTTTTACACTGACTGCAGCAAAGCGATTTGATTAGCAAGTTCAGAGCAGGAATGTCAATAATAGCTCTATCTGCTTCAGCTAGATTGCTATGAGTATCACTGGTACACGTGGTAGTTGTATCAGCAGGCGTAGGCCTATCCTTTTTAGTGCTGATAAATTTTTCATAGGCATCTTTCTTGAATTCTGAACGAGATTTCTTGCCAAGAAAAGATGTAGGCCCACCAGTCGAGGTGCTTGGAGTTGGATCCGATGTTGATGTCGATGGCACAGGCTCGTCGAGTTGAGTTGGGTCCGATGTCGATGTCGATGGCACAGGCTCGTCGAGTGAAGGCGTGGTATGAATTCTTTCACTTTCCGACAGGCCTTCGGCAATTTCTTGGCTAGTTGTTTGCTCCTCAGAACTTATTTTTGTTCGTTTTCTTGCAAGGGCTAACTGCTGCTTTCGACTGCGTTTGCCTCTGGCAGATGAACGGGCCGATGAACTTGATTTAGGCATGATTACTTTCAATAACAATACGAAGGTTGGAAACAAAGAAACTGAGTAATGGCGAGAGCACGCTTTGACGGAAACAGACGCATTCGGCAACCTGAAGTTCAAGGCCGAAGTTCACGGCTTCGGCAACCAATCAGATTGTTGATTTCGGATCGTGAGTTTTACGGACTTGAGTTCATAGGTGACTCATTCCAAATAAGGCGCACACTTGCGTAAGCTGTTCCTTATTTGGAAGTTCTCGTAGCGTTATCTGGTTCCAAAAACCGGTTGTTTTCCGAATATCTGCTCCGAGTGCACACGAACAAGCAACGCATTCGCTCAGGGGAGACGATTTCCTTTCCAACGGTACCAAATAGTACACGTTTTGAAAGATCGGCAGGTGTGTTTCGAGGGTTTGAAAATCGCGAATTTTATCAATTTTTCCAAAAAACAAACACAAAATACATATGGGTGGGGTACTTGATGGAGCATTTTCACCATGAAATTGTTATATTTGCTCATAACATTTATTTTCTAAAGCATCTAGAGAGACTAAACTTCCTGAATATGCAATAAAAAAAATTTGGTCAGACAAAGAGGAAACTAGGTCAGTGTGTATTTTGGGGTTTTTTGCGATCTCCCGATCAAGGCCTTAAGTTGGCCCGACACATGGGCACTCATATTATTTGCGTGCAAATGCATACAAAATATCTTACATCTTGAATATAACTAAACTTGTAAATAATTTATTGGTAGCTTTCTGTATATTTGATTCACATACAAAATTTCAAGGAAATCCATGAAAAAACAAGCGAAATATGTGTGTTTTAATTTGGTCTGGTACGTGAACCGTGCTTTTTCCATCGTTCAAATGAGATATTTTGCCATTTTTGGTGCCACATAACTCATGACTTTGTAACTTTACGCTGCCCCCCAAAATTTAAGTTTCATACAATAACATTGTTTCTGAGAAAAAGTGAACTCTAGCCAATTCTGTCTTCTTATTTTTGTGTAATGGGGGTGCAAAAATGGCTTGTCATGCAATTTCAAACATTGACAAAATGGTATATTTATGAAGTTTGCAGCACTGCTGTGTAAATGTATAAACAGATCTGCTTGTATGCTTGCTTTTTTTATGTAGTTTATGTTGTTAAGAAGTAAAATCAGGAATGACATTCTCTGAAGGAGGACTTCTGGAAAATTTAGGTTCCTGCAAACTTGCTACATTTTACAATTGGCAAAAACGTACGTAAACTGCTGTTTTCAAAGTGTGTTATCTCTGGACCTAATACAGCTCGAGACTTTCTTTTTTTTTTTGCATTGTGCTTATTTTTTCTTGTACTTTTCAGAAATATAAGTTTTAATAACCTTTTCAGAAGTTTATGTTTTGGTTGCCGGTATCTAGAAGGATGAATATGTAAATTGTAAACTTATCTGTAATGTTAATGAGATCAGTTGCCTGAGGATTCAGGAAGCTCCTCGAAACATCATACCAGTGACTATGTAAGAACAAGATCTACCCCTTGGTGGGCCTACAGGATATTACAAGATCCAAAACAAGTATATGTTTCTGGTAGCTATGAAGTGACACAAGCTTGCTTAGATTGGTAAATCCAAGATCATCCTTCAAGGTACCCTGGAAGGAGGCTGTTCTTTAGGTTGATAGAGGAAGAGCTAGGCATCAAATAACAGGCCATAATTGCTTGTTACACCCCAGAGACCAAGATGGACTTTATGGAAGATCCTGCTAGTTTTCCTAACCACAACATTGATAATGGATTAGGTGATAATGATGAATATGAATCATTGAAAGTCCTAACACTTAAAAAGAATTATTTAGAGATTCTGAAAACATCAGTTACTATGTGTTAGCAAGGATAGGATGTCTTAGCAGTTGACAGATAAATTTTTGATGAAATCTGGATAAATCTTATGGCGCAAAGGTACAGTAACATTTTGATGTGGTTATCAGTCATCCTTCAGATTCAAAATTCAGTGATCTTAGGAACTATCTCCAGATTAATGTGTGTGTTTTTGTGTGTGTTTTTTTTTGAGTTAAGCAATTGGTGAATTTCTTTCACCTGTTTGAAATGAGTCCCAAGAAAATTTCACCAGTCCAAAGGTAAACGGCACATACAATGAAATAAACAACTAGATCAAATGAAAATGATAACATTTTTATTAAATAATCGAATAAAAAGTTACAAAAACGAAAAGATTTAGATGTAGTCTGAGTCAGGAGAGACAAGTGTCAAAAATCAACCTTTCAGTTTCAACCGTAAACAGCTATCATTCACTAGCTCATATTGCTTGCATATATAAACCACTAACAGATGAGAAAATGCACATTGCCATCCAATGTAATGTGTGCATCACCATTATTCACAAACTGAGGAATTTATATTCTCATTTTTCACAAATGAAAAAACATGCTGCAATACATTATCTTGAACACTGTATTATGAATATTACTGTTTCATGTAGGCCTACTAAGTTCAGGAAATAAGAAACTGTAGATCCAAAACAAGTGTGACTGCCCGCGCCCAAGTAAACAGGAACCAGAAGAACAAGAAAACCAATATAAGCGCGTATCCAACAAAACAAAACAAAACAAGCGCAAATTTTCAGCCAACTAGCCTTTGTCAAGCGCGAACGCACGGTCACAAACAGATCACAGACACCAAACAATGGGTAATAAAAACGGGACTAAAAACTTCCCAGCCGCCTCGTCCAGTGGGTAAGAAATGGAATGCCCATGTCGTCATGAGCAGTAGTAAGAAGTGGGGAGAGGGGAGGCAACTATGATGTCAAAAGGGAAGTGAGATGAGTTCTGCAATTTTGAGAAGTGGCCATGCTATATCTGTATAGCCCTGTTCTGAAGAAGGCACAGGGCAAGAGGTAAGGGAGTAGATTGTGCCCAGTGCCATGAATCTGGTAGGCGTGGGAACAGGAAGAAACATGAAACGGCATGTCTGAATTCTGTTGCGCAATGGATTACTTATGGTTTGTCATTAAGACCATTTGGTTTGCGTGTTCCAAGTTTATTTATGAGGTGGGATTCTCTGTCTTTCCTGTCTATGGTGCTGTTATTGTATAGAAGCCACAGACCTTTCACTCGGATGTCATTGATTGAGTGGTCTGATTGGTTGAAGTGATTGGGGATAGTTTTATCCCTTTGGTGGCGGATATCAGCCAAGTGTTCTTTGAAACGTGTGTCAAGGGTGTGTCCAGTTTCACCAATATACAGTTGGGAACATTTGGAGCAGCTGATCAAGTAGACAATGTTATAAGTTTGACAGTTGAAATGTTTTGTAATTCTCATATGAGATTTGGGGCCTTTGACTGTGGTGGCTGTGCACAAGAAAGGACATGTCTTGCATTTAGGTTTGTTACATGGAGAGGTTCCTGGAGGTTGGCTGACTGGTTTGCTGAGATTTGAATGCACCAGCAAGTCGCGGAGATTTGTGTCTCTCTTGTAGACGATCAAAGGGCGCTGGTCAAAGGTTTCACCTGTAGTGGGACTGTAGACTGAAATAGAGCATGATTTGAATAAAAAACACTTGCTGTGACTTAGGCTTTCTCAGCTTTTGAATCTTGTATATGGACTTATTCACTTAATAGAGGGGCCTACCAGAGTAGGCAGTTCACATCTGCATAGATAGTATTTGTAAAAACATTTAATAGAATTCCAGATTTTGTGTTTTCTGTTTGATGTTTTCTTGTTTGTGTAAAGGTACCCATATGCCCAATCTAGCATCAGTAAAAACTAAGCTTGGTGTTTTTATGACTATAATGACTTAACCCTTTGACTCCCACACCACTGTCCCTCAGCATTCTGCATTGTCTACCATGCTAGCAAAGTAAAACTTAACCCTTTGACTCCCTCACACTGTCCACTAGCTTCCTGCAGGAAGCTGGTGGATAGGGTGAGGGAGTCAAAGGGTAAAATTTTTGCAGTTGATGCATAGGGTGTGGGAGTCAAAGGGTTAATAGCATGAGGGAAGTTTCTCCATCTATAGAGTGAATTCCATCAAAATGAGTTTTGACTGAACTTCCGTCAATTAAAAAAAAACAAAAAACATCCTGCCGGCTTCACTTTTCCGTGTCTCTGTCCAATCCATATTTGTATCTGTTAACGTAAGTAGCTATCTGTGCACGTCTGGTGTGTCCACAGGTCTTTTCTTTAGAATCTTTCTCTGACTGCTGAGGCAAAATTTTGCAAGGTGATTTTGAAAGTTAAGTGATCATGGCTTTCTTGAAAGAAGGCGATCCAGTGACATCCATCGAGAGGCGAATTAAGAGTAATGGAAGTGGCAGTGGCTAAACAAAACAGGCAAGGATGACAATGAATATCACATGTGCAAGAAACTGAATATGGCAGGAATGTGTTTCTATATCGTTTCTTCGAAAACAATCTCCTTCAGAGTAAACAGAAAAAAGAAACTCTGATACCATGCTGATCACCCAGATCACAAGAAAAGCTTAGAGGTGATTTTACGGTTGTCTACCTTATTTACCAAAGTGTTTCATCAATTAGTAGATGGGAAGAGTAAGGTGGGAAGGGGGTTCCTGTTTTGTGTGTGTGTTTTGTTTTCCTACAATTGAGACTTTGGCTATGCTGTAGTTAATCTTTTTTTTTATACAGGAGAGTCAACCTTAAAAAATCAAGAAAATCCATTTCTTCCAGGGGGTTTAAACATTTGGGCCCCCCAACTGGGCTCTGTACCTGCACCCAGCTAGGGCTTAGGCAGCACCTGCACCCAGGTCTCATTACAGTCAAGTCAGTTTTCAGAAATTTCACCCATGGTATAGGCCTATGTACTGTAATCAAAAGCCTTCAAAACTGTTGCAGATATTCTGTTGACATCAACTTTGAGAAGTCTCTTGTTAATAAAGATGCGTTTAGGGACCCTGCCCTGAAGAGCAAAGCCAGGAGAGATATCAAGGCCAAACTGGAAGAGAGGTATTGCTTCTGTTCTTTTGTTTTTTCCAATTATGTTTTGTTTTGTTTTATTCTATTTTTTGTTATGTTTTATTACTACGGTACTTTGTTTTTCTTGCTGACTTGAGTTTGGTTAATATTTACAGTAGTTGATTTCGTTACTGACCTGGAGAATGGATAATGTTTACAGTACATGATTTTGGAAATGAGTGAAACGTTTTTCCTTCCTTTTAAAATGAATAGTTCTTACAACAACAAAAAAAAACAACAACAAAAAAGAAAAGAAAAGAAACAAACAGTAACAGGAAGCATTAAACGACAGTAGCAGTAACAAAAAACAGGAAAGTCAGATGAAGTTGCAGACATGCAAATGCTGATTCACAATGGGTAAAACAAGAGAAGATAAACTGAAAAATGAAGTAACTGAGAGGAAACTGGAGGTGGCTGAAATAAGTGGCAAGCTGAAGGAGAAGAGTTTGAGATGGCACTGACCTGTCTTATGGAAAGAGGACAACTCTGTGCGAAAAAGAGGAAGGAAAGTGACAGTTGGGAGCAGAAAGAGAGGAAGGCCAAAGAGAATAGACACAAGACTATCAGGCGAAGAGGTGGAGCAAACAAGAGTGAAGGAGGAGGATGCCACAGACAGAAAACTTGGTCGAACTGGAGACCCATGAACTAGTGGGAAAAGCCTGCAGAAGAAAAACAACAAACAAACAAACGGTCTAAAAACTCATTGAGAACAGTAAACTTCCACAGACCTGAAATATCATTCTTCCTTTGTGTGAGGTTACCTCTGCACTTTTTATATCTATCTTTATTTTTAGAAAAGGATGGAGATCTGTTTTGCACCCTGTATTATTGACTGATAAAAGAGATCTTTTAGTGAATTAGGTAACAAGATCTCTTTGGGATGTTTTTTAAAATTTACTTCTTTTATTTGGTTTGGTTTTTTTTCTTTTATTTTTGTTGTGTTCCACCTATAACTGTTTCATAATTCTTATTTTCCCTAATGCTACCCATTCTTAAGCTACCTTTGTGATACATGGGCGGATAACCTCTGGGAACTTTTAAATAAACTTGTATTCCATTGAGTGTGGCTATTTCAGCAACTGATCTCAGTCATGTTTTATGATGTGATAATAATAAATTGTAAATAAAGAAGTTAATATCATCATCTAGCACATATTCATATTGTGTGTTTCAGATACAAGACTGGTAAAAGCAGATGGTTCTTCCAAAACCTTCGTTTTTAGATCTTTATGTGATTGAATGAAGTACTAAAATAAAGAGGAAGAAAACCCCACCAGTTATCTGTTTTATGTTTGGAGAATATGTGTGAAACTGGATTGCGTTTATAATATGATTTATATTTGTTTGTGCAGTTCAATGGTCAAACATAGATTGTGTGGATATAAGCTGTAGTGCACAGTGACAGCATACACACAAGATCTATATATCTGTATCTCTCTCTCTGTCTCTCTATTTATCTCTGTATGTATGTATGAATGTATGTGTATGTGTGGGTGTGTAATATATATATAAACATATATGTATATAAATATATACCTGTGTACATGCCATTTACAGGCACTGAAGAATGACGCTTGTGTGCTGGCATGCACCAATCAGGGCTCCCAGGTTTCCGATTTTTCTTGGAAATCCGAGAAATTCCGCAGGCTACATCTGAGAAAAAAATGTGCTTCCTAGAAAATAAACTAAATTGACTGATGATTTTTTTCTGCGAACAGTCAGCTGTTTCAGGCTGTTGAGATTTCTAGCAGACGACGAAACTTCGAGAAGGGAGATAAATCCGGTATAATTCCCCCCCCCCCCCCCCCCCCCCCCCCCCCCCCCCGAAGTCACTTCCAGCGTGTTTTGTCTGTCACGCTGGGATTGCTTTCAGACTTGATGGCAAAATTTTTGAAGAGTGTGATCATGTCTTGGGCCGATGTTCAGGAGAGAGGGTCTGCCACAGCGAAAACAGTTTACAAATACTCCAGATATAAGTGGTGATGGGAGTGGATTTCACGAAAAGTTGCCACAAACTTTCAGACCATTTCAAGTCATAGACGTAGCAGACGAGGCAGAACCTTGAACAAGTTGAAGCTGTTCAGTCTAGGTTGTTGTTTAATTAATGTTTGTTAGATCATAGTTTCATATGTTAGGAAAAAATTCCAAATTATTTTTCTTGAAGTCTGACACCAATGTAGGGATGTGACAAAAACAATTTTTTTTTTACATAATTGATATCAGCATTAAGAGCAAAAAAATTGCTTTACAATGATACATATCTTAAGAAGATCAGTTAATTGTGCCGAAAGTTATGATTTTTTAAAGAATTAATTTTTATAATAGGCTCATATATAACTATATAAAATATGAATTATAAGAAAAATGGTGACCACGTTTTTCTGTTTTGGAGATATAATCGGGGCTGGCGAAATCCACCCGCCAGGTCGCCTGAGGCGAGTATAAAAGCCTGTCGACTGAGTCAAAATGATTAGTCCGTTGGGCGAATGACAATTCTATCGATTTTTTAAACTTTCCGATCTGCCGATTGATTTCGTCAGCAATGATCGAGTCTGCCAACTTTCGCGCGAAAACGAAACTATCCAGGGAAAGGCAACTCTTGTTTCCCCGTAGGCTTGTCATGAAGGGAGTCGGTGCGATACAATCCAGTGTTTGCAGATCAGCGATCTTTCGCCCAATCTGTCAGTTTTGGACGAACGGTTAGAAGCTTCTAATTAAGTACGGAAACCAGAGAAAGTAATAGAACATATGTCTTATCCAGATCAAGGGACGGGGAGGGGAAGAGAATGTGTATGCTATTGGCAAGGACATTCGAGAGAGAAGAGCAAATTTGATGCATCAAATGATCAATTGATAAGATGATCGGCCAAAGCAACTATTTTAGAAGGCGCAACTTGACTTTTCTCGCATTATCTTCACTTGTCTCCCAGGAAATAATTTCAATTAGGGTGGATTAAATAATTTCAAAGTGTTTTCCCTTCACAATGAACTGCAGAAATCAAGAAAACGCGCGCACACACACGCACGCGCGCACACACACGCGTGCGCACCATAAACCCACTAAAGATACAAAATATTTATACAACAACAAATAGAATCTAGATATTTCCGGGGAAAAAAAAACACACACACTAAAAACCAACAACAAAAGCAAACAAAAACCACACACTTTTATATCCACCAATCAACAAAAGCCAGCAGATACGTAGTTCAGTACCACTACAGACCTAGCCAACGGATGAAGTGTGGCTGATGATCCAATGGAAACAAAACGATTTTCTTTAAAATGCTGCAAACTAACCATCTCTGTGTATTATTTAAACTGCAAATTGTTCTGCTAGACTTGCTTTTAATGAACCTACTGCTTTTAATGAACCTATCTAGGCCTACCAAGTCTCACCAATGCCAAAATTTCTCACGATTTGTGCTACATGGGTGTTATACACATGTATACACACACACACACACACACACACACACACACACACACACACACCACACACACACACACACACACACTCTCTCTCTCTCTCACTCTCTCTCTCTCTCTGCGGTTTCAAACTCTGTCTCTTTCTCACTCTCACACAAACTCAGACTTTTAAAGTAAGTGATTAAAATTATGAAAGTGGAAAATATTGCGAGATGACAATGAAGTAATTTGCAAAACATAACAAATGACCAGTTGGACTGAAATAAACTTCTGCTGCGTATACAAAAAGATAATAATTATGAATGTAGGCCTATATTAAAGAACTTACACATAGAATCTCTGTAAACTTTAGTTTTAGTTCAATCATCTGCCTTTCACAAAACCTTCATGTTAACACTAGATCTCCCGCTGTCCACCTCCCCTGACACTGATGAAAAGTCTCTAGAAGGAAGTTTGCCCATTTTTGTTGTAACAATGGCTTATTGTGCTGAATAGTTTTGGTCATCATAATAAATTTTTACTATTTTTGGTGCAACATCTTGGACTTGTGAAAATATCTGCGGGCTAGTAGATTTTAAAATCCACTAGCCCGGCTGGCTAGGACGTGGAGAAAATTTTACTCTTCTCCAGGCCTGTATAATGATGCACAACTTTGTCAAATCTTGATCTGTAAGCAAAAAACAAAATTGAGTACAAAGAGCTTGGTCAGCCTGAGCTAACTGGCAATTTTGAACTGATATTTAAGAGATAATTAACTAATCAGTTACCTTAATCGGCTTAATGTTTTTCCATCTGTGAGCATGAAAATTCTAATAACTTTCTCATTTGCCGTCATATGAACCTGAAAATTGCTGTACATGTCCTCCAGACAACTTTCTTGACATCAGAAGTCCCAGTATGCTTTAAAGAAACAATGAAAATTATATATTTTCTATAAACTCATATCCTTTGTAACTTACAACTAGTTTTGTTATCATTTAAAGTTTATGGTAGTGATTACATAATGTGTTCATGAGTATTTCAGTGTCATTTAGTAGGAATCTGCAACACAAACATTTGAATGAGAGTACTGTATACCTAGTAAATGTGACATTCAGTAATCAATTATTTCTATCAACTGGTCTGCCAAAAGAACCACACACACACACACACACACACACACACACACACACACACACACACACACACACACACACACACACACAAACACACACCACATGTGTTCTTGAGCGCGCGTCTGCACACACACACGCATACACACACACACACATTCTCCCTCTCTCCCCTTGCACCTTATGTAGGCTACTTTCTTTGTGATTTCTATGAAATAATTAAACAACAAATCTAAAATTAAAAACTTTGTTTTTTTATAATTGGAAATTTTCCATCAGTGGTGTGTGTGTGTGTGTTCGAAATACTGAGTACACATTCAGATTTACAAACATTGAGTCTACTAAATAAAAACGATAAAAAAATTAGTTTAAACAAAGAGTGACACATACTCATCGCTAAATGACAAAAACAAAAGACAAAATAAAGGAAAAAAGAATGAATTGGGGCAATGAAAATGACGAAAAAGTTTGCTTTCAATGATAAAACTGAAGACAGAAAGATTTTGTAGGCCTACTGATCTTATTTAATCAATTTACGTTAACTATTAAAAACTAGCTGCATGGGCCTAAGCTCTACACAGCATGTAAACAGTGCAGCATATCAATCAAAAGGTGGGAAAAATACCATGTGGTGGGCAGACACTTTTGAGCAGAGGACAGTATACCAAATAAAACATTAAATACTCCACAAAAGCATGTTCAAGCATAATCCAGGTTTAACCAAATTATCAAACATTTCATAAATTCACGTGTTAAAGCAGACATTTTTCTGTTAGTCCTGATCAAGAGATTTTCTTCAGCCGACGTATTACAACAACCGGCTTGCCTTCTTCCTGCTTTCCGACATAGATCACGAGAACAGTCTACTCCTTGCGCGCCCTACAAAATAAGTGCAAATATAAATCTGTGCATGAAAATTTGCAGACTAATAAATGACTGTCCAGTGCATATAATGTAGGCCTATATGTTTCAAAGGCCAGAGCTTCTCATTTTTAATGATTATTTTATAAGTTTTCTTGAGGGCAAAGCGTTGATGATCAATTCTTCAGCTCTGGGTGTGAGTGTAAAAATTAAACAGGATAATGTAGAGCAACAATCTCACGACATTACACGAACTGTGGGTTTTAGTACTTCACTAGCTATGACGCCTAAACAAGTCTCCAAATGGTAGGCTCTACCCTACTGCAAACGACATGGAACCACGGGTCGTCTATTTGGTTATATGGTGCGAATGGGAATCATCGAGATTGTCACATCCCTAACCAATGTATTAATTAATTGCTTCAGAACAAAGGATCATAAAAAGCCTAAAGTTGTACCAGATAGCGTCAGATTGCAATATTTTGCATCTATACTAAAAAAAAATTTTCTGGGGGAGCACGCCCCCGGACCCCCCTAGATTTCTGGAGTTTTTTTTTTTCATTTGGCATTGGGAGACCTGATCCAATACACGTCACAAGATGAGCTCCGTTTCAACTTCACAAAATGTTGCCTCGATTACTGGGTGCCACACAAACTGAATGAAAACATACCCATGCTTCTTAAAAAGGACTGTCACTGTCTATGTACTGGGTGATAATTCACCTTTCTGCCAGTTTGTATTGCAGAACTCGCAGGCGTACGCTGTGTGTAAAGATTCACCCATGAATTTTCCTTTTCAGAACTGTGAGGGCCATATAGTAGCTAGCCATTTCAGCATTGATGAGTTTAGATAAACTCATTGGCTTGCCAGTCAGTCTCTCATGTTCATTTTGCTTTGATATGTACAGCACACACACAGAGTATGTGCGTCTCTTTGTAGGAAGAAATGCATCAGGGAAGGAAAGCGAATACAGATGTATTTCATTCTTCCTGTTGTATCAGTATGAAAAAAAGATTTGATAGAGAAGATTAGAATCCACTGGCTTCCCAAGGTTGCTGTCAAAGGGTAATTAGGGAAAAAAGAAAAAATTTAATGAGAAACTGTTGCAAAACATTAATGACAAAGAAAGAAATCTTTGAACCTTGTGCTTGAGGATCCAAAAGTATGCAAGGGAGGTAACAATTTTGTAAAAGCAATGCAACAAGGGTCAGTCAAATACATGCATGCATGTCTCTACATGTTTGTGTTTTTGCATGTGTGTTTGCACAAGCAAGCGTGTGTGTAGATGGAAGAAATGAAACTATTGAAAGGCTGACAGTCCTCCAATGTAAATGTTAACATCAACTGAATGAAGTGACAAGCACTGAAGTCTGTTCTATTGAGAAACATAATCACCTTGTGAGACGAGAGAGATGGTGTTTACGTGTGTGCGCATGTGCTTGTGCGTATTTGATTTATGTATGCCACCTGAATGTGCACACCTGTGTTATAAGTGTGTGACTTATGTATGTGTTCATGTCTTCTATGTCTTATTTTCTTGAGACATGCTGAAATTGGGGGGTAATTTATAAATGTGTACGTTGGTGGGTTTTGTTTTGTGTGGGGGTTGTTCACCACTAACTTTACCCATGTTAGACATTTTGTCATTATGTGGTGTGAATGAAATGCATGTAGGCCCTACTCATTAATTGTTTGTAGCCTACTGTAGTCTTCGATTAACAAATGGCTTCCAAAGTTATCGACTTTCAAAATTAGAGATCACTTTCATCAGCCTGTTTTACTTGGTTGGGATGGTCCAGAACCACTAAGATGAACAGAAATCATACCTCTGCATTCTGTTATGTCATTTTCCACTAGAAAAAAACAATTGCAAGTGGTCATATTTCTGGCCTTAAAGTGGACCTGGCGGCCATTTGGACCAAAATGCAACCATCCAACCTGCCCTTGTGACACAGCTTATTAGGTTATTTCGAGCATGCCAAGTCCAAATTGACCATTGAAATTAGCTTCGGACTGCCAAGTGTCGAGACTGAACGGGGTTAATAGGGCTAGCGGCTGTGCGAGTTGCCCTTAGGGGCCCTAAGTGAGGTGGGGGAGGGGGGAGATGTCTTCCATTCTCTTTTGGTCCAGTGTCTGGGCTGGACCAGGCTGATGCGCAATGTCTGGATGTGTCTTGTGGTTTGTCATCTCCCTGTCTTGTTCGGTTTGTGGACAGAACAGCTGATTGGGTCTGGATGGGTCATTCAGCATGTGGACAGCCCTCTTTAGCTTGATGGGGTGGCTATCATGTGACGTCAGGAGCTTGGGAGGGGTGATTGCTGGGAGAGTGGTGAGACATTGGTGCTCTGGGTCCTATCCGGTACCCTTGGTTGTTTCTTGTTAAATATGTTCACATTTTAGTGGAACATTTGTTATACACACTTTTTAATCTGTGTCACCTTTAATAGAAAATATGTAATTTACATTATGTTATCTATATTCACGCTTAACATAGTAGATTTAATACACACTTTAGTCATTTTAGAAACGGTGGAAGATACGAGTCAGATGAGATAACCAAAATAGGCTATATGAAAGACAACCAAAAATATACAGATTCCTTTGAATTGTCTCAATACAGTAGAACCGGAAATGACCTGACACTTTGGAGCCTTCAGAAAGTGTGACCATATGACAGGATTTTTCAAAGATCCAAAGGACATTTATGATTACTGAAAGTTTTATAAGCAGTTTATGAAAAGATCTGTATCAAAATTGGATCACAGATTTGGGCTAATGCATGTAGGAAGTCACAAGATTAGAAGATTTTTCGAATGGGTCGACCGAGTTTTAAAATCACAGTAAGTAACGTTATTAAGTATTTACGCAGGGAATTTAATATGTTTCCCAACGGTTGTTAATCATGATCAATAATCATGATTAATATTTGACCTGAAGTGAAAAGTGTTGCTGTTAGTGCATTGTCTATCATGTTGACATGAAAATGAAAAATGTCTGAAGAAGAGAACATAAAAAAAGAAAAAATATATGCATTCTTAGCTCAGCTTTAGCTGTAGTTTATCTTAGTTTGGCTTTAGTTTAGTTTAGTTTAGTTTAGTTTAGTTTAGTTTAGCTTAGCTTTGTCTAGTCTAGTCTAGTCTAGTCTAGTCAGTTCAGTTTAGTTTAGTTTTTAGTTTAATTTGTTTAGTTTAGTTTGTTTTAAACTTTAGCTTAGCTTGGCTTGGCATGGCTTGGCTTGGCTTGGCTTGGTTTGGTTTGGCTTGGTTTGGTTTCGTTTGATTCGCTAATAATTGTTCTGTTGTGTTGTATTATAATTTTTGTTAATCTCTCTCTGCATACCTATTTATGTCTGTCTGTCTGTCTGTCTATCTTTGTATCCATCTCGCTCTGTCTCTGTCTGTCTGTCTTTTATATTATTTAGTTGTTGTTTTTTCAGATCTGTAGTTCAAGGTAGAAGTGTCGATTTACAACGGTAAATTTGAAAAGTGGCATTCAGCTAGATCTAATAGTTTGTACTGTTGGAAAACAATCTCTCTCTCTCTCTCTCTCTCTCTCTCTCTTCTTTTTTTTCAAAGATCTTCAGTTCAAGGTAGAGATGTCAAATTACAGTGGTAAGTTTGAAAAGTGGCATTCAGCTAATAGTTTGTACCGTTGGAAAACAATGTTTCTCTCTCCCTCTTTTTCAAAGATCTTTAGTTTCAAGGTAGAAGTGTCAATTTACAACGGTAAATTTGAAAAGTGGCATTCAGCTTATTGTTTGTACCTTTGGAAAAACAATGTATTTCTCTCTCTCTCCCTCTCTCTCTCTCTCTCCCCTTCTGAATCAAAAGAAATATAGTTTATACCAGTGGCACAAAGAATTTTTAATCACACTGACATGTACAAATGCGCAGCGATTTTTACACATCTGGTTATTAGAGTATCTGAATAATTCAAACATTATCATAGACTATAAGTCAGCATACAGTTCGAAAGAAAAGGGATGAATCTCCTTATGTTCAGTATTTATAAAAGAGACTGACTGCCAAGGACCTATTGTCAAATACAGTAAATGTGGATAGACTGTCACAGCCCCAAGAAGGGGGGGGGGGGAAGGGTTGTCTCCCCTGTTATGGTACAGTGGAGACAGAAAGCCGCAAACAAGCGAATAAAATAGATGTTGAGTAAAGATCTATTTCATCCACTTGTTTTTGGCCGTCTGTGTACCATTGCAAGGGAGACAATCCTTCATTCTCTTTCTTGGGGTTATGACTGTCTACATTTAATGTACGGTATGTGTAAATATTTAAAACATGATGTCTTCTCTTGACACTCTGTGCAATGGGAATCTTGCTGGGGTTATTAACAAAGTATCTATGGATGTACAAGAGGTGTATTATAAAACAAAATACCTTGTTCAGTATAAACAAACTATGTGTATAATACAACAAAGGTATTTTCTGATCGAAAGAAAAATGTCCATTGTCACACTGCCTGGGAAAATGGATCTGATCTGATGTTGTATGTGATGCCCAGGCAGCATGATTAAGTCCTGTGCTCTTTCTTATGTAATCTTTTCAGCAAACTTATTTGGAGCTGTTTTGAAAAACACCACTGTGGAAAAAAGCAGTAACAAGGTGCATCATCTGCCTTTTAATATCACTAAACAAATAAAAACGACATTGAGTGTGACATGCATTGACATATTTTTGTAGCCCACAGGCACAGCAAAAGCTGAAAATAAACAAATCAGTTAGCAAATCTTTTAGCTCAGCGGATGATGTCTGGACGATTTTGTTTTTCTTGAGATATTCTGCACTCGAGACCAGGGAAAGCAACAATTCACAACATCATGGCAATGATGATATCGACTGAAAGCAACAGTGTTATCTGACTTGCTTCTGTGATCTACAAAAGTGTGCATGTGGATTACATCTCCCCACCTCAAATAACCTCAAATACATTAATACATAAATAATTGAATGAAAAAGTATATCTCTATCTATCTATCTATCTATCTATATATATAAAGAACGAAAAAAATCATCCAAACCAAACCAAAACAAAATCATGATCATAAGAGAAAACACAAAATGAAAACCAAACAAAACAACGAAATGAAGAATAGTAAGAAACCGAAGCAGAAAGGTTATTAAGAAAATATAAAACTCAGAGCCCAGAACACAATTAAACAGAAACAGTTACATAATCATCGAAAACAAGGACAGGCGCAAACAGGCAAATTTGAACCAATCAATCAATAAGTGAATAAGTACAACTATGTAAAAGTAGGTAGCAAACCGATAACTTGAAAATGTCAAGAATAGCGTTCAACTGAAACAGCAATTTGTAACAAGCCTATAAATCAAGTGACTTATGTAGCTGGTCTGTGCTTTTTACCCGCATTATAACGCTTTGTATATGGCTATGTTTAAATATACTTTTGGAAAACATCAGTTAAGGACGTAAGTAAATAATTTAAGTGCAGTGACTACTTCTGTTTGTTCTTCCTGGGCAGTTATTCTCAGCTCTTGTGTTCCAGCTTCCAAGGTTGACACCAACTCAGCGATGCTAATTTCACATCTGTATCCTCAAGTGCTGACTGGCCATTTTATCTTCAGCGGACACAGTTATACAGGCTGGATGCCTTGGAGTCTGGTATATCTGCCAACTGCGGGTAGACATATCGCCACATGGGCGCTACGTTATCTTAGTGAATAGGTCACAAAGCAACAATATTATATCTTTTTCCAAAGGACGCTGCTCGACAGTAAAACTGGCCTTCTTACTGTCCTATCTTAACATAATTGTTGTTCTGTTGGTGTCCGTCCCCCTTCCCCCTCTTCACTGGGATGGTTATTCCCGTCGACCATGTCACCTGAGGTTCGTGCTGATGACGTAAAACTGAATCAAATCAATCAATCAATTCCAAAAGGACTGGTTTTCCATTTTGTTTGGCAGTCATTACTCGTACAGTTAGATACGTTTTCAGGCCTCAGTGCTACCTACCCCTTGATTTAAAGAATGTTTTCATGCATTTGATTTTGATTTATCTGATGCAAAACCAAATTCATTCAAATAAACCAAAACATCAAAAATAGGAAAAGGAACGAGTTCGTGATGGTAAGTGATCCAGATAAAATATTTTTGTACTAATGTGATAAAAAGCACACATCTCATACCACTCAGAGCTGAGAAAAAAAATATATGGCATAGTGTGTATGTATTAGCTAGGCCTAGAAATCAGGGCGCCCAATTTTCCAATTTTTCTCGGAAATCTGAAAAAATCCACAGGCTGCTTCCGAGAAAATATGTGCTTTCTGAGAAAATAACAGAATTCGACTGATAAATTTTTTTCCTGCTGCGAAACGTTCGGTTGTTTGTCAGTCTGTTGATATCTTGTAGCAGACAAAACTTCGGGAAGGGGGATAAATCTGGTATTTTCAAAACTTTTTTTCAAACTTGTTTTTAATTCGTTTTTTGACAAAACACAAATAAAGACAATGATTGCTGAACATTATTACAATATCACTGACATGAACAAGATTTATGTACAATGGATCGAGCAAAACACTTACGTCATATCTACTAGTCTGTTGTATGTTTTTAAACAATATGAAGTCATTTAATTTACACAGTTTTAGATTTTAGTTGTTGCTGTTTGTTTGTTTGTCTCTTTGTTTTGAATTTATTTGTATTTGTTTTCAGCAAAATTTAATGATATACATACTAGCAAAGCAAGATCATTTCCATCAGACTTACGTTTAAAATACATGCAAAACTTTGACATCTTCAACAAAGGTTCTATGTGCATGAATTTACTCATTTTGAAAACTTCATTGCATGTGTTATGTATCCACGATTTTTTTTTAATTGTAACCAGCCAATAATTACTAAATTTATAAGACAGTGATTTTGGTACCTATTTCTTGGTAGTACAGAAGCCTTGAAGTGATGGATTTCGTTCACTGGGCTGTCTTACCTGGCCTGGATTTCCTCCATCAGTTGTATCTTAAGACCTTGTTAGTGCATAGGGCTTATATGCAGGCTTATAGCTTATGCCATGACCATTTAGGAGCTTCTCCATCACACAGCATCGGTGGCGTCAGAGCATGTATGGAATTTATTCCGTGCTCCAAGATGCTGTCTTGAGAAACTGAAACTGAAACTGGTTCCTCTGGTGTGTTGGCAATACGGTCAGCCCCTTGAACGTAGACTAAGTCAACATGAAAGAAGTGTGAGAGCAAAAACACAGAAACTAAAAGAACAGATAAAGAAACACAGAAGAAGGAAACAGCTCACGTTTTGTTGAATTTCTTTCAATGTTAAATTGAGACTTTCAAAAACAACAGGGTAGTAGTAGTAGTAGTAGCAGTAGTAGTAGTAGCAGCAGCAGCAGTTGTAGTAGTTGTTATTACTAGAAGATTTATTCATTTTTAGCCCCACAAAACTAAATCAAACCAAATACTAAATACAGGTACTAGATAAAACACAGCATCAAGGAAATCAAAACCAATAAACAAAATATTTTCAAAAATCAAAGCTACAGATTCGTATTTTACAAATTACTGTATCACTGGAACAATTCATTTCACAAAGGTTACGAAATGGAAGAAGCCACAGATCCAAATCAATATGGCAGAGCCTGTTCACCGTTGCCAAGGACTTGCTGAGCCTTTGTGGAAGCGACAACCCGGTTGTTTGCCGCCAGTCTGGTTCACAGGGTCTTGCAAAATGGTTAGGGGTTCTATGCGTGCTGTACGAGCTGACCGTCTGGACACCAGCTTGACACAAAGAGCTAAGGTCAGCAGCACGCACGCCGCGCTAACTGATGCAAGGGAAGCAACTATTATTGTGTTTCTGCTGGTCCAGCAAGCAGAGTTGTTCCTCTCTAGTGGTGGTGCTCTGCGGCCGACGGTACCTGTTGTGAGCAGATAGTGGTTAATTAGTTAGTTAGTCAGTTGGTCCGTCCGTCCGTCCGTCGATCGGTCAGTCAGTTAGTTATTCATTTGTTTGCTTATTCATTTATTTAGTTATTCGTTTTGTTAGTTTCTTTCTTTGTTCATTTATTTATTTATTTGTTTGATTATTATTTTATTGTTTGTGTCTTTATTTATCATATGTCAGTATTTTCATTTATTTATTTGTAGTTACCTTTTGTACAGTTTATTCTTTTGGGTGATAAAAGTTGCATATGTGTGCATACGCACGGGTGGGCACACGTAAACACATTCAACATAGATTGGATGGGCGCTTAACCACGCAGCAACCCACATGTTTGTTTCCGGAACTAGTAGTAGTAGGCCTCCTTCGGTCATGACTGACCATGGACAAAGTACATCCGTTCTAATGTCTAGATGGGCTGTCTGCTTGGTCCAAGCAGCGTCGCCTGTGACTGTACAGACCAATGCGAGAGAGGCAGTCTCTGTCGCAGCGGTCCCATGTGTATGCTGATGCTGGTCTGTTGGCTCTCATCCCTTTTCTGCGAACTCGCTTTTCTGCTGCAGCAGCTGACAGTTTGTCCTCACCAATCCGCAGCTGTTTCTTGAGAGTAGTTCTCCAGCTGTTGCGGTCGTCTGCGAGGTCCTCCCAGGACTCAGTGTTGATCTCAAGCGCCTTCATGTCACGCTTGCAAACGTCTTTGTATCTCAGCTGTGGGCGGCCAATGTTTCTCTGCCCTGTGGCAAGCTCACCATAAAGGATGTCTTTTGGGATGCGACCATCTTCCATGCGGCAAACGTGGCCCAACCAGAGCAGCCGACGCTGTCTCAGCATGGTATGCATGGTTGGGAGGCCAGCGCAGGTTAGGACTTCGATGTTGGTCACCTTGTCTTGCCAGGAAATGCCAAGTATGCGCCGTAGGCTTCTCAGGTGGAAGGTATTGAGCCTTTTCTCCTGATGAGCATGCGTGGTCCACGCCTCGCTGCCATACAGCAAGGTGCTGAGGACACAGGCGTTGTACACAGTCATCTTTGTCTTTGTGGTCAGCTTGGGATTTGTCCACACCCTTTGTGTGAGGCGGGCTAGTGTTGTGGCTGCATTCCCGATCCTCTTGCCGACCTCTGTGTCAAGGGAGAGGTTATCGGTGATGGTGGACCCAAGATATGTGAATTGATGGATGGCTTCAAGCTCGTAGTCATCAATGGTGATGGCTGGTGGAGATGGCGTGTCTTGGCCCAGGACGTTTGTCTTCTTAAGACTGATGGTCAGACCAAAATCTTTGCAGGCCTGGGAGAAGCGGTCCATTAGTGACTGCAAGTCCCGCTGAGTATGGGTCACAACTGCGGCATCGTCGGCAAATAGCATGTCTCTGATGAGGGCTTCACGGACCTTTGTCCTTGCTCTGAGGCGGGCGAGGTTGAAGAGCCTGCCATCTGATCTGGTCGCAGGTGGATCCCTTCTTGCGCTGTGCTGAACGCATGCCTCAGGAGGAGAGCGAAGAAGATTCCAATGAGGGTTGGGGCCAGGACGCAGCCTTGTTTCACACCGCTGCATACGTCGAAGGGCTTGGAGAGGTTTCCGTTGAACTGCACCATCCCTTTCATGTTTGAGTGGAAGGACTCAATTAAGCTGTGCAGTTTGGGGGGGCAGCCGATTTTTCGGAGAGCCCTGAAAAGGCCATCTCTGCTGACTAGGTCAAAGGCCTTGGTGAGGTCAGTGAATGCCACATACAGGGGCATCCGCTGCTCTCTGCACTTCTCCTGGATTTGGCGAAGGGAGAAGACCATGTCTACCGTGGATCTCTCTGCTCGAAAACCACACTGTGATTCCGGGTAGACGCGTTCAGCCAGTTTCTGCAGGCGGATTAGGAGGACCCGAGCATAGGCTTTGCCAACAATGCTGAGGAGCGAGATACCTCTGTAGTTGTTGCAGTCGCTCCTTTCGCCCTTGTTTTTGTACAGGGTGACGATCTTGACGTCCCTCATGTCCTGTGGTACAGCTCCCTCATTCCAACACTGACAGAGAACTGCGTGTAAAGGGTGCAGAAGAGAAGTCTTGCAGTGCTTGATGAGGTCTGGGGGAATTCCGTCGTTACCAGGTGCCTTCCCTGATGCCAGGCTATCAATGGCCTTGCTGAGTTCGTCCGCAGTTGGCTCTGCGTCAAGTTCTTCCATTACCGGCACGCACTTGATGGCATCGAGGGCTAAGGGGGACACCATGTTCTGTGTGGAGTAGAGGTCGGAGTAGTGTTCCGCCCATCTTTCCATCTGTTGGCTAGGATTGCTGATTACTTCCCCAGTGGAGGATTTGAGGGGGGCGATCTTGCTCTGTGTTGGTCCCAGTGCCTTCTTGATGCCATCATACATTCCTCGGATGTTGCCTCTTTCAGCAGCACTCTGTATCTCTTCGCTGAGCTCTGTCCAGTACTCGTTTGCGCAGCGCCTGGCGTTAAGCTGAACCTTACTTCTGGCAGCCCTGAGGATTTGCAGGTTCTTCTCACTGGGTGACCGCTTATACTTGGTGAGTGCGGCACGCTTGGCCTCAACAGTGGGAGTCATCTCTGATGATTTGGCCTCAAACCAGTCGTGGGACTTCACAGTTTTCTTCCCAAAGGTGGCCATAGCAAGCGGTGCATGGTGTCTCGTAGCGTTTCCCATCTCTCAGTGGCAGAGTCTCTGGGCTGCAATGCATCGTTTCTCTCTGAAAGGCCTCTGCGAACTGTTCTACAAGATCTGGCTGAGACATCTTGCTGACGTCAATGCGAGGGTTCCCTTGTTTCTTTGAGCAGTGGAACTTCTTTGGTTGTAGCCTGATCTTGCAACATACCAGAGAGTGGTCTGTGTCGCAGTCTGCGCTGTGATAAGAGCGAGTGTGGAGAACGTTTTTGATAGCGGCACGTCTTACTAGGATCAAATCCAGTTGGTGCCAATGTTTTGAGCGAGGATGCCTCCAGGAGACTTTGTGCTGAGGCTTCGTCTTGAAGAAGGAGTTGGCGATGCATAGTTCATGGCAGGCGCAAAACTCAAGCAGTCGCTGTCCATTCTCATTCATTTTCCCCACTCCAAAGGAACCGAGGCAGAAGGGCCATGAGTCATTGTCTGCACCCACTCTGGCGTTGAAGTCGCCCAGGAGAACAAGTTGTTCTGTCCTGGGGATGTTCCTTATGGTTGATGCAAGATTTTCGTAGAACTCATCCTTGGTGTCTGGAGAGGCGGACAGAGTTGGGGCATAAACGCTGATGAGAGTGACATAGCCTTCGGTGGTGTGTGGCGGAGAGTCAAGAGTCGTTCTGAACCGCCGCTGCCTGGTTCAATCATGTTCAGCAGGCTGTTCCTTACTGCAAAGCCTACTCTGTGCTCTCTTGGGGCATCAGAACTCTTTCCTTGCCAGAAGAAGGTGTAGTCCCTTTCCTTTAGTGTTCCTGAGTCAGCCAGCCGTGTTTCCTGCAGAGTGGCAATGTCCACATTGAGCCTCTTTAGTTCGCTGTTTATGACGGCGGTTTTTCTGGCGTCGCTGATGTCTTGCAGATCTTGGGAGAGCCCAGGCATCATTGTTCGGACATTCCAACAGCCCAGTTTCACTGCTGATCCTTTTCCTGATCCGTTTCTTGAATTTGAATTTTTCTTTTTGTTTGGTGCGGTAATTAACGACCTGCTTGTCAGATTTTCTCCTAATCTTCATGCACCCAATGAAGAAGGCAGGTCGTGGCGGGACAGCACCTAACTGGCTGGGGGCTGCCCAGCTTAGGTGGGCGGTAGCTGTCCAGTAAGACACGAAGGTCTCTCCCACCGTCAAAAGCAACCCCTGGCGTCAGCTCTACGCCAGTTGAGCAATGACTTATCACCGGTATCTGTTGCTTCCCGTGTTGTGCCGATACTAGTGTTAGTAGCGAGGCTGGAGTGTCCTCTCCAGGTCGTAGGTGCAGAGTGTTTGTGGATGAATGGACGGATGTAAGCCTGGGCAGTGTAATATGGAAGACAGGCTGTTGCCCATGCAACTTGTCCCCCCTCTCCACCTCGCTGACAGATCCAAGGGAACAGCAGGGCTGTTACGTTTTGGTGCCAACGCGGCCGCAGGAGCTGCCGGAAAGTGACAAAGTTTGCCATCCAACCGCCTTAGGGGCCCCACACCGGATTTACTGTCAGGGTTTACTCCCTTAGCTAGATGGCCGCGGGTAGCTCTCCAGAGCTGGCGCCCTTTGATGGATCTAATTTATTTCCACCAGGGTTTCTAGCCACCCTCCTCACCATCCTCCTGAGAGGACTGGTGGGGTTGCTGGTTTAGTCGCCAGCAATTCGATCCTGTGACAGGTAGTACTGGGTTCCAGGTTACCAGTAGCGGATACATCTATCCGACCTGACCACATTTCCGGAACACACAACCCAATATATATGTATATAAATATATATATATATATATATATATATATATATATCCTACACACACACACACACACACACACACACACACACACACACACACACATATATATATATATATATATATATATATATATATATATATTATATATATATGTATGTGTGTGTGTGTTTATAATCTATGTAATTATTTAATATATACATACACGTATACTCATACATACATGCATACATACATGATATAGATAGATAGACCGATAGACACACACACACACACACACACACACACACATATATATATATATATATATATGTGTGTGTGTGTGTGCGTGCGTGTGTGTATGTTTGTGTTTCTGTGTATGTCCGTGGACATATATATTCTGTAATGAAAAGTAAAATTGAATGAAAAGGCAAGAACATAAAACTCGAGACAATTTTCTCAATTTTCGATGTATAAAAGTAATAATTCTTAACAAGGCGACAAAAAGAAAAAAAGGAGGAGCGCAGAAGAAGAACAAAACAAAAGAACCCTCTCACCTGAGAGATCTTCTGAAGCGTCATAACGGATCGTGACATAAGCAGCAATGACGTCAGACGTAAATGTGTCGTTCTTGATGACGTCACGCTTTCGTCTGCCATTGGTGGTTGTACAGTGAGTCTGAAAGTTTTAAAAGATTTATTTCTCTCTCTCTCTCTCTCTTTCTCTCTCCTCTCTCTCTTCCTCGGTAATCTTGTAGAATAGAATACGAAAATAATTGGAGCTAATTTGACGCACTTATACGGGTGTTTTCGGTTCTGCTCGATGTAAAGAGACGTAAGACACCCTTACCTACTCACTTTGACCAGTCCTTCCCCACAAACATGCACAAAATATCCCTGAATGACTGGCGACCACAGCTCCAGCAGTCACCTGCTCGCCATTTTGGTTGCACAACGTCATCACTAGTGGGGAGTTGTTGTCTATAAATATGGCGTGCAGGTGACTGCTGGAGCTGTGGTCGCCAGTCATTCAGGGATATTTTGTGCATGTTTGTGGGGAAGGACTGGTCAAAGTGAGTAGGTAAGGGTGTCTTACGTCTCTTTACATCGAGCAGAACCGAAAACACCCGTATAAGTGCGTCAAATTAGCTCCAATTATTTTCGTATTCTATTCTACAAGATTACCCTCTTCCTCCCTTTCTCTCTTCTAATCTCTTTGAAGTTGTGCACAATTTCTCATTTTTTGTACAAAGGTCTGAATTTAGAGAAGCATTTGTTCTATAACATTGGTCATTATTTAGTCACTGTCAGAACTATGTTGTCATCGTTCAGAATGTGTTTCTTGTAATCACTCAAAAGATACTGCTTGTAATCACTTGGTATCATGGTGTATGTCGTTCACATGTGCCTTCGTATATAAGAGTTCATAGCCTATAACACGAATAAACCATCTCTCTCTCTCTCTCTCTCTCTCTCTCTCTCTCTCTCTCTCTCTCTCTCTCTCTCTCTCTGTGAATATCAGCAACGGACACGCAAAAATTGGCAGCAAGCAGGACATCTTTCATGTTTCATCATCTTTAACAGCAGCAACAACGAGATAATCAGCGACAGTCATCATAAAGACAGTTCAGTATTAACAAACCAGCAAACCGTCATGTATCTCTAAAAAGCAAATAAGCTGAATACTACCTACCCCAACACAAGTCAGATTGTTAACGCCATAACAGAAGTCGGCCAGACACTGAAAGAAAACGGTGTCATGGCCGGTAAATTTGAAGGCCTTGAAACTACCCGTCACTGCCTGTGACCCGGAAGGACTTTGGCCGATAAATGGCGGAACAAGGTTATTTCCCATGGAACACCTGGAAAACCAGGGTGCACAAGTGTTACATATATAGGCCCACATTACTGTTGCAAGGTTGCTTTTTACAACTTAATGAAAATAAATGCAAGGTCTGTGGAGATTGTAGACCGCAAGCTTTCGGACGCGTCTAAACACGATGGAAGTTCAGAGGGATTATCCGCCCTCGGACAATTCCTCGTGTGCTCTGTCTATAATCTTCCAGTAATTATCTGGCAGACTCAAACGAAAAACACAGTTGACTGGAAAGATATCTGGCAGACTCAAACGAAAAACCCAACTGACTGGAAAGCTTTTTAAATGAGGAGGGGTGGGTGGAAACGTACCTATGAAACAAAGATCTGACACCACCAGAAAGGTTGGAGCATTAAGATGGTCAGCATGAACAGGATAGTTTTTACATTGCGGACTGGGGTTAAACTCGAGACATCATGTCTTGATTCCATGGTTCTATAAACACAGGAACCAGAAAAACTTGAACTTAGAATCAGAACGCGTATATTTAATACAACCAGACAAGACAGGCGCAAATTTTCGACAACTGGCCTTTCTCAAGCGTAAAGTAAGATCACAAAAGAACAAGCACCAAAACTTCAAAAATTAGGAGAAAAAGACCAAAACTTCCTTGCTGCCCCGTCCAGTAAGAGAAGAAGACTGGAGCCTGTCTTGTCTGGTTGCATTAAATACACGTTTTGATTCTATGTCCATGTTTCTCTGGTTCCTGTTTGCTTGAACGCGGGCGGTCGCACTTGTGACGAGGATAGAACCCATGGTCTCCGTGATGTCAGCAATGACGACGTAACCAATTGAACTAAATACATATTTGAAAAGAAAAACAACAACAACAACAACAAACAAACAAACAAACAAAAAACACAAAAAGTTGTGACCGGCATAGAGGGTAGAACTCAACACCTCCGTGTTATCAGATAGCGCTCTAACCAGCGTAATGGACCACCGTACACTTGTGGCACGTCTGATGGTCTAACTAACTAACTAAAGAGGCCTTAACTCCGTAAGCTTGCATGTGAGATATTTTGTTTATTCTGAATGTTAAGGTTAAAAAAAAAAGCCTTCGTGTTGTGACACCTCAATTTTTTTTAAACATAACTGTAGCTGAGCGACGTGAAATTATTTAACTTTCTTTGTTTGTGTGCGTGTTGTTTTGTTTGTTACTTTTGTTGATTGGCTGGTTAACGTGCTCCAATTTCAATCCAGCTGCACATCAATTCAATTCAATTCAGTTCATTTTAACTACTTTCGTACTGGCAAGAACACAAGCAGTTTAGTTCATATAACTGAAATTTCTTGTCAGTTCAATTCAATTCAGTTCAACAACCATTTAATGTCAGTTTCATTAATGTTGTGTTGACAAAACACTTACGTTTTAAAGGCACTAAAAAAAAACTAAAAAAAAACAAACAAAGGAAATGAGCTGTAAGCATGTAAACAAAACAACACAAAATGTGGATGCGGGGAATAATAGGATAATCTGATTTCAGTCCGATTTCATTGAAATTCTGTACCAGTTGCATTCTAGTTCAGGCACTCTTGCTTACCCTTTGTCATCCAGAATGGACAGTGCTGGTGTTTGACCGGGGCCAGGACTGGCTGTACACTGACGTATTCGTAAACCTGTCGCAGCTGTACATACCCACAACACAACCTCTTTAGTATAGTCAGCAGTCAGGAAGAAATTTTTAGTTTCAGTTTCAGTTTCGGTTTCTCAAAACTGCATCTTCGTGCTCGGAATGAATTCTTCATGCACTGATGCCACAGATAGGTAAGATCCAAAATGATCATGTTATTAGCCCTATGCCTGTGCATGACCCCTAAGCGCTGGCAAGGCCTTGGGTTCTATTTAGCATATTTTTTCTTATGTCTATCCGTACAACAGCGGAAAATTTAAAACGAATGAAAAAGGAAGGAAGGACAACAAGAGACTAGAAAACAAAAAGATAGAACGAGGGTGAGGGAGCCAGAGAATGCAAAAGGAAGGAAAGAGGAAGGATAGCAAGAAACTGAAAGAACAGAAAGAACGAAGTTAAGTGGAGAGAGAGAGAGAGAGAGAGATCGGGGTTGGGAGGCAGGAGGGGGAGAGTGAAGCACTTCATACAGCAATAGCCGTCTATAAGTTTCGTGAGGGACACGTGCTTCCGTATTTGCTGAGCATAGGACATGGATGTTCTTTCTATATGTGTTTGATGTATGACATGGATGTCATTTCAGCGTGAGCCTGGCGTAAGATATGGATATTATTTCTTCATGTGCTTGCTGCAGGGCACATGGATATCATGTAAATCTACAACCTGGCGGAGTCCGTTGTACCTGTAGAAGCCAGAGCACGAGTAACAAGTGGTGCCTTCGAACCAGACTCCCAGCTGTGGGTAAGTAGCACCATTTCCTTGTGGGTATCTTGGGAGAGACCAAGGCTAAGGGAGTAAACCCTAACAGGAAAAAAAAACAACAACAACAACAACAAAACAAAACAAAACACCACTGCCTTGTGGTTATCTCGGGAGAGATTAATGCTAAGGGGGTAAACCATGACAGAAAAACCGATGAAAACACCATCGTATATTCCCAAGTTAATCATGGTAAGCTAAGGAAAAATGGAGTCAAAACAGAGGCAGCTGAAATGTGTTTTTTTATGAAGAATGTTGAGAGTTCCAGCAAAGAAAACAAACGAGACAGTCTCACACAAGAAGATCATTGATAAGGAAGATAAAAAAAAAAACACACACACAAAAAAAAACAAGCAACATTTATAGGACATTTTATGAGCAAGAGAAATTTAGAGCACCTGGTCACAACAGGAAAGCTAGAGGGAAAGAGAACACCAGGTAGACCCTGGGAGAAAATATTGGACGGACTTGCAGAGTGGCCGAGGACAGAGAGGATGGGAGATGTACCTGCAGCGACAAGGGATAGATTTGTATGGAGGGCCATGATCGCCAACGCCATGCGATAGGGCACATGATGATGACAGTTCAATCATAAAGGCGAATTCCTACTTGTCTCTGTGTCGCCTCTTTTTGAGACTATTCTTTTCCTTCATTTTAGATCGCAGCACCATTCATTTGAAGATTTTCCTCCGTTCATGTCCTGTCTGCTTTGTTTGAAAATAATTATTTCCATATACTTATTGTTGCCTATATGTTCTTTCAGGTAGTGTTTGCAAGTACCAAACATTGTTTTCACGGAACAAAAATTCTGCTAAAACTACTCATGACACACATACGATACATTATTTTGTTATTTCTGTTTAAAGCCCAGCCGACTGCATAGAGCCTTATCAGGGCTTGACCGTTTAAAAACATACACACTACTTCAACAGAATAAAAAGTAAAAGTAAAATAAGTACATGTATCATTGCATTTGTGCACATAATGTAAGGAGATGCCCGTGGCATTGATTACTCCGTCCAATTTATCGCACAGGGAATGGAAAAAAAATATACCTGAATTCAAAGTTAAAGAAAACTAAGGACACTAAAACGAAAATAAAAACGGACCTAAATTATCTGAAATTGCTTCTGCATATATCACTTCCCTAGAGCCAAAAATGCATCTAATACATGTACCCAATTATCAATCCTAAGAGAAAGTTATCAATCCTAAGAGGAAGTACATAAGACTTTATCGAACACATACAGGTGCATGGACCAGCAAGGCAGAAAACGATAGGAAGAAATGACAGCAAAAAGCAAAAGAACAAGGCAGAAACAAAGAGAGTGACAGGAAAGAGGAAATTTCTAGCACAGAAATCCCGGAAGATGGGAATACTATTTGTACTGAAAGAGCCCTCGGCATCCCCACTGGGGGGTGGGGGGTGGTGTGTGTGTGTGTGTGTGTGTGTGTGTGTGTGTGTGTGTGTGTGTGTGTGTGTTTTGTGTGTGTGTGTGTGTGTGTGTGTGTGTGTGTGTGTGTGTGTGTGTGTGTGATACAATACGTGACATGCATGTGAAGGACCAGGACCCTATGCTGGTCCCTAAACGGTAGCAACCACTCACGGCCGTCCAGAAGACGAGCGGTAAGCTTGATGGCGTTACCCACAGCCAGGGAGGAGAGGACAGAGCCAGATGATGACGACACCACGTACAGTGAGGCTGTTGGCTGATTCTGGCGGGCCGTACTCACTGGTATATTGCTAAATTCAGATAGTGATAATGATCATAATAATGATGATGATCATCGTCATCATCATTATAGTGAGTACATCAACAACAATGACGACAACACACAGCAACAGCAACAACAACAATAGTAGTAGTAATGGTAGTAGTAGTAGTTGTAGTTGTAGTAGTAGCCACAATGGAAAAGAAATGACACAAAAGAAAACAAGAAACAAAGTATAAGAATGACAAGGTGATTTATTACTATTACTACTACTATTTTTATTTATTATTATTATTATTTATTAATATTATATTATATTATTATCAATATTATTATTATCATTATTATTATTGTTGTTATTGCAGTTATGATGATGATGGTGATGATGGGAATGATGATAATGATAATTATTATTATTAGCGTGTTGTTATTATCATCGGCGCCATCATTTATCATTATTGTTCTTCTTCTTCTTACTATTATTATATCGCTGTTATTGTTATCAATATTATTATTATTATGATCATTATCATTGCTGTCGTGGTCGTTACTCATGCTTCTGGTGCCATCGTTGTTCTTGTTGTGTACACTCACCTGCTTGCTGTCACGTCAGACGAAGTAATGACCTGGTTCGCCAGTGACGTAAAATTGCACGTCAGAGCGTAAGGTACGTCAGAGCTGGTTATGATGTCACGAATTTGTTGCACGTACATCACTACGGAATATGTGTCCGTGCCGTTCAGCTGAGATAGTGGGTAAAACAGTATCATTAGCCAAGAGACAGATAGTTAATGTTGTTGCTTAAAGCCCAGCCGACTGCGTAGAGCCATATCAGGGCTATAACCGTTTCAAAACATACACAATACTTCATCAGGATAAAAAAAAAAAAAGGAAAAGAAAATTAAGTGCGCATATCAATGCATTTGCGCACATAATCTAAGGTGGATTTAAAGAACATATCTGAATACAAATTTAAACATAACTAAGGACACTAAAACATCTATTAAAAACAGGTTTAAATTACCTAAAATTGCTTCCACATATCTCATTTCCCGAGAGCCAAAAATGCACAGACAGACAGATAGACAAACAGACAAATAGTTAGACGGACAGACAGACAGATAGATAGATAGATAGACAGACAGCTAGAAAGATAGACAGACAAACGATAGATTAGATAGATCGATAGATACATACATACAGACAGACAGACAGACAAAAAGACAGCCAGACAGCCAGACAGATAGATAGATAGATAGATAGATAGATGGATAGACAGACAGACAGACAGACAGATAGATAGATAGATAGATAGATAGATGGATAGACAGACAAACAGACAGATAAATAGATAGCTAGATATACAGACCGATAGATATACAGACAGACAGACAGATAGATAGACACAACAACACACACACACACACCACACACACACACACACACACAACACACACACACACCACACACACACACACACACACACACACACACACACACACACACACCACACCAACACACACACACACACACACACACACACACACACACACACACACACACACACACACACGGGGTTTTCGCGAGGAAGGGACGTTGCAACAGCACGCCGCGATTTTCACCGGTTTTTTTTTCTCTGCTCTTTACCAGAAACAGTGGAGTATTTTTTTTTTTTTCTAACAAAACTTTTCCAAGAACAATTCTTTTGCTGACGTGGGAATTTTTACGTGCACTAAGACCATGTTGCTCAGGAGACCTTGGCTTATCGCTTTATCTGATAGATCAGAACCCAGACCACTGAAGGTTGATGGAAGGGAGATGGGGAAAGAAAAGTCCCTGTCAGACCAGAATTCGAACCCAAGCTTCTCGCGTCATAGGCGGGTATGAATCCACTAAGCCACACACTCTACTTAGTAGGAGGGTGTTCATCTTCTAAGCCACACACTCTGCTTTTTCACAATAGTGAGGGATTCTAGTTTGCACCATCAAAATCTTACCCAGAACTGAAGAATAACTTACAGTGACTCCACAAACATTTGCTGTATCACTGGTGTCGATCTGCAGAACATACGGGTCCCTAGCCGTACCGCTGCCTTTGCCCTGGTTGGCTGAGAGCGAGCACGTGGTCTCCTTGCCAACAGCGTAGATGTTGAAGGGAGCGGAGGTCTGGGAATAGGTGAAGGCGATTGTGGATGGGGCCTGGCACGTGTAGTTGGCTGACTGAGACGACTACACATATAGACAGAACAACGATTACTGTTTTGTTTGAAACAGGAATTTTCCGTAATGTTCGAAATTGAAGTAAAATGGGAAACAAGAGGTCAAGCCATTCCAATAAAATCTTTTTTTTTTACATAAAAATTGTTACAGAAAATCCATATTTTGTACTTTTCATGGTAACCGTGATCTTCAGTAAACTTGAGATGAAATATAATTTGACGTGAAGCGAGGACAACAGTAGACTGTCATAACTGTGACAACCGAATCAGAACATTTTCAGAATTTCTCTAGAAAGTGCTGTTCACACACCATTCTCAAAAAGTGCTGCTTTTAGGTACTTTAATGCTCCGTGTAACCTTTATCTTGGCGCCATAACTTCCAAACGTATGCACTGGTGACTACTTAACAATCTGTTCCTTAACAATCTGTTCCTTAACAATCTGTTCCTTAACAATCTATTCCTGATTGGGAAGATCTTGCTGACACGTTTTTGTCACAGAAATAAAGACACAAACCTGTACAGACATAAAGTTACACAAAACGGGAAGAGAGGGTTGAAAAGGGTATTTCTGCTTGACTGGAACAACCCTCCCCCTCTTTTTCAATCTGTGTTATTCATAATTATTCAAGTTGGCGTTGATTACTTTCATATGTGCCATATATTTGTGTCACTACTGAATTTTATCTTTTTTGAAATGATATAC
>CM060309.1:37726424-37756424 GCA_030674185.1 Monoplex corrugatus
ACCATCTTCCTCTTGCTGTTTTCTTTCTATACTCGTCGTTAATATCGTTGGACGTCTTGTCTTCAGTCATCGTCGTCATCATCGTCGTCATCCATTATCATCACTATCACTCTTCGTCGTTATCGTCACTATCACTCTTCGTCATCATCATCATTGTCATCGTTATTGCCGGTGCTTCTTCGTGTTGTCTAGAAATTATGTATTGTCATGTCCGTTTTGGTGCTGTGTGTTTTGCTACCTACATAAGCAATATATCAAAACAACAATCTGACGAGCAGCCTCTAATCATCACGAAATGACGATGGAGATGATTTGGACACATCACCTGAAAAGAGCAAGACAACATCACCCTGACTGCCCGTCATTGGACACCAGAAGGAAGACGTAAAAGAGGAAAACCCCAAAACACCTACCATTGACACACAAAGGAGACCTTACCGCCTTGAAGCACAGTAAAGGTACTTGCAGAGGCTGGCCCAGAACAGACAGAAGCGGAGAATTTCGTTGCTGCCTCACAGGCCACTAGCATGATAGGTAGTAAGTGACTAAGTCAGTAATCTCCAATGAACATTTCAGAAATTGTCATATTTTCTCACGGGCATTAGTTGTGCCAGTTGTCGTTGTGTTAATTTTCTGCTGACTGAATCAACAAATCTTTGCTTAAAACTTGATTTCTTTGATCAATAGAAACGAAGACAAATGTATTCTTTATAAGTCGATACAAAATGGCTTAGCTGTCAGTTAATTCTAACAACTTCAATGAATAAAAGCAAAAGCCTGAAGAAAAGGTAATTTGTTCTGATACAGCAGTAATTGCGCAGAGTGTCCCTGCCAAATAATACTTAGTTTATTCACAGTGAGAACGTAACACGATCCGATGTGACATAACAAAGATATAATATATCAGCTTAGCTAGCTCTGTTTGTTCAAACTAAAGGAACCAGTCTTCCAACAAAATGTCTTATGTTTAGAACTGCATACTATACAAAAGCGTGCACAATTTTATGGAATTAAAAATAGGGATTTTTTTGATAACCTGAACTAAACGATTGCTTCATATATCTTTTACCTCCATGGATGCAACAGCGCTGAAAAGAATCACAAATGCATGTGTAAGTTAATGCATGAAAATGTATAAAGCGTATGAAAGTCCACACAACGAATGTGCTCAAAAGGCTTCTTGTCTGGAATAGTAAAAGTATTCCACAAATCGTACGGTAATACTCTGAACTTAAGCGAAACAACTTTTTTGTATTCTTATTTCACTTTGAAATCAAACAATCATCACATGCATACCTTGTGTAATTGTATCCAATTTCAGTTGGATTAATGAATCATATTTTTGTTGCATGAAATTTATTTAATTTTAATAAATTGCTTTGCTATTTTTGATTTGTTCTTTGTACTTTAACGGTATATTCATTATCAATTCTAGGTTTGTTCATTATTTCTTTCGTTTTCAAAACAATGTCAGTTTGTGTCTATGATTAGGCCTATTCGTGTCAGTTCTTAAAATGTCAGGAAACTGTAATGTGAAACTGGTAATGAATGGTTTGTGATGATACCTTTGTAGCGGTGTGGATGCTCCAGTTGAAGATGATGGACTGACTGGTGGGTGTTGTCGACGTCTTCTTCTTATATACGCACTACTATTACCCGCCTTTGGGGATGCTGGTAAGGTGATATGGTTGTAAAGGGGGGGGGGGGGAGAAAAATGAAGGGCAGGAATGGAAGAGGGAGACTGGTGGAAAACATATATGAAAAACACTCAGTGACCCCTAAATCATTGTGGAACATAATTCAAACTAGAGAAACTCAGAAATTTGAAAGGGTATGTGTATATATGGGAGTGGTTGTGGAGAAGGGTGTGCGTGCATGCGTGCATGTGACCATGGGTGTGTGCGCTAGTTCTCAAGCTGAATTGACGCAATAGATGATTGTGTTTATGAGCTATGCTTGTGTGGCTGGATGGGAGGAGTCCTGTGCAATACATCCTGCTCTTTCTTTAAGTCCCCCGGATTGTTTTCCAGTATCTACCACAAATACATTACCCCGGTAAGTAAAGGCTGAATTAGGGTTTAGCTGCTTCTGTTAAACATTGTTAAAAAGCAAAAGACATTCATCTCGTTTACAATAGAAATGTATTTTCAGGCAGGTAAATTAGACGTCACTTGTAGCACTTTTCCACCAGCTAAATGCCAGGGTTTTAAACCCATTTAATTCTGAATATACATTTCCCAAGAATGTTACATAGAACCGATACTGTTGTACGGTAGTGAGGAGTGGACAGTCAACACGCAAGTCAGAACAGAATTGAGACAACTGAAATGTGCTTTCTTAGAAGAATGTTGAGAGCTCCATGGACAGTAAAGAAAACAAACGAGACAGTCTTGAAGGAGGCAGACACAAGAAGATAATTAATAAAGAAGATTAGAAAAAGACAAGCAACACTTACAGGACATTTCATGAGGAAAGGAGAATTAGAGCACATGGTCACAACAGGAAAGTTGGAGGGAAAGAGAATACCAGGTAGACCCAGGAAGAAAATATTGGACGGACTTGCAGGTTGGCCGAGGACAGAGAGGGTGGGAGATGTACTTACTGCGACAGGGGATAGATTCGTATGGAGGGCCATGATCGCCAACTCATGCGGCAGGGCACGTGATGATGATGATGAAATGCCAGGATTTTAAACCCATTTATTTCTGAATATGCACTTCCCAAGATAGCCCAAGGCAGCGGCATAACGGAAAGGGAAAGTCTGATGACATGTTTTTCAGATAGGATTGCAACATCAAGCAGTTTCCCCATATGAGATTGGTCCATTCTTTGATATTTGCCGCCCTGGTCTTCTTGTGTCGATCTCAGCAATGGCTTTCCAGAGTAAGCTGAGGGATGCTCTTATTGCGGCGTCGATTACGGATGATGTGCCCTTGAGTGTCGAGTCGAGTTGACGCCTCTGGAGCAACGTCAGCTGTGGCTGGTAAGGCCGATGGCTGGAATGGCAATCTCTGTGACATTGGATGCATATTTGGACGCTGGCCATGGGATTGCTTTCATAGGAGCTCGCTTTCCGCCTGGCTCTCTTTTCCTCAGCTAAGGTGTGGCCCTGACCTGAGTTGTTTCTGGAGCACACTGTGCCATCTGTTTCGATCGGCTCCTGTGTCTTCTCAGCTGTTGATGTTCAGAGCTTTCATAGAGCGCTTGCGGACATCTTTGTATCGTAACTGGGGGCGGCCAACAGATCTCTTGGCGGAGACGAGTTCGCCGTAAAGGATCTCCTTTGGGATACGTCCATCTTCCATCCAGCACACATGGCCAAGCTAGCGCAGCCTGCGTTTTTTGAGCAGTGTGTGCGTGGTGTGTGTGTGTGTGTGTGGGGACCAGCGCATGCTAGGACCTGGGCGTTTGGTATTTTGTCGCTCCACTTGATACCGAGGATGCGGCGAAGGCAGCGCAAGTGAAAGCTGTTCAGCTTTAGCTCCTGTTTGGCACATGTTGTCCATGTTTCGCTGCCTTACAGTGAATGACGTGCCAAATCATGCAAGCTTGCTTCGTTTCTCAGTTACCAGAAGAGGTTACTGTGGGCCCACCAAGATGTTGACTTGGTCAATACACACTCGCTGTTCTGTTGGAGATAATAGTTACTAAACAATTTCCTCACGTTTTGGGTATCAGAGGTCTGAATTCTTCTCCTCTGAATCAGCCGAAAAGAACGATAGGCTACATGTACTTTGTACGGTCTGTCCTCGATAATGAAGCTCACGTCACTGCTCGCCAGATTCTGTTCGATCTTGTCATTACTGCAATTGCTGTTGCAAACCTGATCTGCCAATCTGCCTTTCTGCTGTGAAGTTGTTATCTTTGGTCAGGGTGAACTCCTGGGTATTCGAAACTGTTGACGTCTTCCAGTTTTTGGTCACCCAAGTAGGCTTCTGCACTGGGGTTAGTTATGCTATATACATACTTTATGAAGTCCAGCTAATTGCCCTTCTCATGCATTACAAATGTTTTTTTATAAAGTACTATAATGTCTTGTCAGAAGTTCATGGGTTGGGTGTTCTTGTAAAGGCCTGCCACAGCCTCCCTGAAGGAAAAGACATGTGACCTCGGCTCATCGTATCATTCTTAGGACACACAGACATGAGGCGTAGTGGAATATGAAGGATACCTCTGGTTCCATCAGTCAGTTAAAGCCATGAGTTCTTGCAATCTAGTCGAGCGCTTTAACCGCGAGGCCATCGTGTTTTTGAAGATGTGTTTAGCAATCATCCCGCCGAGGCTTTCTTTTTTCTTTTCTTTTCTTTTTTGTGTCTTATTTATTTATTTATTCTTTTTTTTTTAGCGCTTTCAGCATACAACGAGGAATATTCAGAGACAAATACAGGTACTTCCTGTGGCCTTTCGTCCATCCAGATTACACATGGCAAGAAAATGTATTATACGTTAAGTTTGCCGATGTATATTGCTTTCAGAATTGCGGCACAGAGCCTCTGAAAATGGGGACTGGTACACCCTGAGAGCAAACTTTCATATAATTCATCCAGATTTAAACAGAAAAGAAAAGAAATGAATTATACCTTTCATTTTGCCGACATCCAGTTCTAGCAGAATAAGAAGGCGGAGCATCTGAAAACAGGGACAAGTAGGCTACACCCGAACACACTCTAGTCACCCGTCCACCCTGCAGCCCACCTGTATGTGTTTTTTTTTCTCCCACTCTACGGCTTCTACCCCTGGGATTTTATTTTTCATAATTCGCAGTGATTTTCAAAATAATCCACCCAGGTGTAGGTAAAGCTAACCTCGAGATTTTACCTCAGAAGTTGACCCGTGTATGACGCGGACAAACTCAAAATATGCTGAATTTACCTACCACATTTTCTACCCTTTATCAAAACACATAACTCTTCGTTAAGCTCAGTTTTACGAAGCGGCCGGTTTGACAGTTGGGTGCCATCTTCTGAGGCTTTGTGAAGACTGGGTTCAGTTTTGGGTCTGATGCCATTGTTAAGCTGCCGATGCATGGGTGACAAGTGGTTTGTTCGCGCCTTTCTTTGCTCATTATAGATGTGAACTTGCGGACTGCAATTGAGGGTCTGTTTGCAATTATCGGAATACTGAGTTACGGAGGGTTGCCAAATCAACAACTGAAGAGAAAGACCTGTGAAATGATTTTGTCTTCTTCGTTTATCTCTGTCTTTTTTAAGTCCACTCCCCGTACATCTTTTGTGGAAAATAGGAAGCTGTGATGGGAGAAATATGTTTAAGAAATGTTTAATGATAAATATTTTTTTTAATCGTACTCTATGTCTGTTCTACCCCTCCCCCCCGCCCATCTCTCTCTCTCTCTCTCTGTCCCCCCCCCTCTCTCTCTCCCTCTCTCTCAATCACAATCGTTTGCTCACTCATTCCTCTGCTTTTTCAAATTCATATGAACATAAACACTTGCAAATTTCAGTCAGTCAGTATTGCTTACGACGAAACCCAGAAATTTGTATATGACATAAAAAAAATGGAGGGAGCATTAAGTTTGCGATTTTTAGGAGAAGTTTTATTAGTCTTATTGAGTTTGTTGGAGTCGAGTGACTGCTGGTTTGGGGACAACTCATTTCGCTTTTTCTCATATCGCTTTTTCCCGTCTCGCTTTATCCCATTCCACCTTTTGATTCGTCACTGTTTTAACTGAGACCCATTTTTGCTTCAAAAGCATTAACCTGTGCATTAGCTTATTTACATGTAGACATCTACACACATCAAACACAGAATGATTCAGTTGAATAAGGTTGCATTTTCTTTAAATTCATTCTCCCTATGTCTCCCTTTCTCAGAGACTCATGCACACGTAGTAAGTAAAATATAGGACGCAAACAAAGCGAACTGGCGTTAAGTGCATAAAGCCATACGGTCCCTTTGTTCACCGGTATGTGTATGTATAAAATCAGAAATCTCTCTCTCTCTCTTTGTCTCTCTGTCTCTCTCCCTCTTCCTCTCCCCGTCTTCTCTCTCTCTCTCTCTCTCAGCACACACACACAAACTCACACACATGCACACACACACACATGCACACACACACACAAGCACAAAGGCACACCGCATATTTCTAAATTCACATTGTTTAATTAAAAAAACTACGGGGATAAGGGGGGGGGGGGGGGGGACCAAAAAAAAAAAAAAAAAAAAAAAGACTCAGACGCATGTTTGGACAGAGCACGTATGAAAACTGAGCGACTGTCATCGCTAAACCTTCGGAATGAGACGATAAACTAAGATCCCAGTATAGCATGCACTTAGCGCACGTAAAGGATCCCACGGCAACAGAAGAACAGTCCTGGCAAAATCATGTTGAATATTGCATTTTCATAGGTCAGCAAAATACATGCCTAACAGAATAAAGAAAGAAATGGGTGGCATTGTGCTATGGCGTCTGCTTTCCTCAAGGAGAACGGCCCGTATTTCATGCAGAAAAAGTCCGTCTTGATAAGAAACTGAATCTAACCCATTGCACACACACGAAACTGCGTACGCATAGTAAATTCTGCACTTAAATGGTAGATTCCGATTCTAGTTCCATAAATAGGACCAATTTGATTGCTATAGTTTAAGCCTTTTTCTTTTTTTAATTTACACTTTTTTTTCTTTAAAAAGGGCACTTTCCGGTTTATTCCCCATTCTTTTTCGGGGGGTGGAGTTTTTTTTTTTTATTTGCTTGGTTGGTTTGGTATGGTTTGGCTGATTGGGTGGTCGTTTATTATTAATTATGGCTTGGTCTGCCAAAATGTCTCAGTTGCTGATCGAAAACATCAACCGTGAAATTAGGCGAGGGGAAATGCAAATGCAAGAAATTCGATATTCAATACAAGGGGGACAACACCTATTTACCATTCATGACTAACAAGAAGAGGTTCTGTCCCGTTAATTTAATTGAATCGTCAGTTTTAATGAAGTCCCCGACCGTTCCAATTACGAAAACAAGTCATCAATGCACATTTAAAGCGATTCACTCGCCTTTTATTAATAACGAAAAGAATCAGAAGAAGAAGACCACCACCGTCATCATCATCATCATCCATCATCATCATCATCATCGTGAGCATATCCTTCATAAGACTGAGGGTGGGAACGGTGTCTAGGTATAGGACCGTATCGAAGACCTTCCTTGCAGAAGACCTACAGACTGAGAACGTTGTTAGGATTTTTCTCTTTGCATTTCTGTCTTTGTATCGTTTGTACTGCACAAATTTCTGCCTCAAAGACTCTGTGTGCATGTGTGTGTGTGTGTGTGTGTGTGTGTGTGTTGTGTGTGTGTGTGTGTGTGTGTGTGTGTGTGTGTGTGTGTGTGTGTGCGTGCATGTGTGAGTGTGTGTGTTTGTTTGCTTATTAGCTTCTTTGTTTACTTTCTCGCTTGCTTGCCTTTGTCAAGACCAGGCAGTTATCCTGTCTCAAGTTCTCTCTGTTCGCGCTAGACAGAAGCAGAAGCAGATAGCCCTGCCTATTGTGTCGTTATTGTGGGTGTTACGTCTGAAGAAGCTATCATCTTGGTGTGTCTGTCGAGTGGAGAAGCTTAGGATAGGTACTGCGATAGATATGCTGAGGAGTGAACGAGCGTTTATTTGTTTGTCTGTTTGTTTATTTGTTGGTTGGTTGATATTTAGGTGTTATTGTTGCTGTTGTTGTTGTTGTCGTTGTTGTTTTTACCTTCTACTGAGCACGGTCAGAGGTAGTCTGCTCATATAAGGAGCTTCCATGGGTTCAGATGCTATGAGACATTCTATAAAATGATCTCCCAAGGTCGTTGATGGATACTTTGAGACAATCTTTAAAACGTTTCTTTTTCCACCAACTGAGCGCTTCCCCTGGCTCAGCTCTTCGTACACAAAGTTTTTTGGTAGTCGATTTTTAGACATTCTCACCGCATGTTTTGGCCCATCTTACTTGGACTTTCTGCAGGAGGGTATGTATGCTGAAGATGCCGGCTCGTTCCAGGATTTCCGTGTCCGGGATCTGACCGTGTAGACGTCAAACGAGAGAAGAAGAAAAAGTATCAACTTAATTAAAATGACTTTGTCACAGTCGTTCAGACATTCCATCCTTCTCGCTAGCTCACAGCATTGCAACGGTCTTGTTTTATTCCAGCCATGATGTCTCAGTACCCACCTTCTCTTCTTCACACCTTTAATATTACATTTCACACTTGTCTGAGCATTTCGATTTGCTTGGAAGTAGGCTGTCTTGACTTGGTAGAGGAGGCAGACACGGTAATTATTGTTTTTCACTGGGAGAAAGGGAAAGAGCTTTTCCAGCCAGGCGGGTAATTTGATTGGAGGAAAAGGATGAAGCTCAACTAGACATCAAATTGTCATTGGTGAATGGGACAGTGCGATGTTGCCTGGGGGCAGATTCTATTGGACGCAAAAGGAAACGGCCTAGCCAATCAGTTGTTGTGTTGGATCGACTCTCTCTCTTCTCTCTCTCTCTCTGTCTGTCTCTGTCTGTCTGTCTGTCTGTCTCTCTCTCTGTGTGGTGTGTGTGTGTGTGTGTGTGTGTGTGTGTGTGTGTGTTGTGTGTGTGTGTGTTTAGTGTTATTTCCCGTTCTTATTGTGCTTGCATCATCACCATAAACTTACTGTTCTGGCAGATACGATATTTATGCAGAGAATAAAACATGCGTGTTTTTCGGCGTCTGTTGATGTATAATGAAGAAGAATGCTTTTGCTTGACTTTGAAGTCATTCTCTCTGTTCTGTATAAGTAAGAGAGATTGAGAAAGATCCAAAAGCAGACCATGAGCGTGCTAAAACAATAAGCCTATGAACAACCACATAAACCATGCGTTTGAACCAGGGATTAAACCTCCAACTGCATTTCACAAACAAAAAAGAACAGACTTTAAAATACCAGTTAACATTGGTAATTTGTTATCACCAACATGGCTGCCTGATAAAACTGACCATGTTTTTTCGATGTTTCATTCATCAAAAACTACAACGTCAAGACCGCAACTGCAATATCGCAGAAAGTATGCAAGACACGTATCTACTACACTTGTATCAGCTATCTCGGCCCACAGCAAAGGAATAGATCACTACTGTCGTTATGTACACATCAGTTAATCATTTTTTGTACCAGGGATTTGCGCTAAAATAATCCAGAATACTTCAGGTGAAAGGAAGACAAACTCATTTTTTCTCACGAGGTGACAGACAATATTCTAAGCACGTTTCTTAACCCTTACAGTGCCAGATGATGTAATTAAAGTGTGCCTCGCCATTGCCTGGGCGCATTTTGTGAATTGGGGTAATAATTCATAAAAAATTCCTGAAGCTAAAGGAGACAAAATAGACAATAACATGTTGAATAAAGTTTGTAGCAAAATGATTCCTCTTCAAAATGACACTCACAGAAAGACAAAAAATGAACATTTTAATTTTTGGTGAAATATTTTATTTGTACTCACCAAATTTGCAGAAATTTTGCACTAAGTCACGTGGCATGATACATTCCAAAGTGAAACAAAAAGCAACCCTAAATCCATGTTATTTTGAAGGCACACCAATTCAAAGAGAAGAGTTCCCATCACTGAAGAAATAAAAAAAAAGGCACAAACAAAACCTATTTATAGATTATGGATGTCCGACTCAACTACTGTCAGTCTCCACAAACTAATCTTCAAGCCAGTACTTGAGTTTTGTGTGGTACTCCATGAAACAAGGAGAAGCACCTTCATGTCCCCTTTTTTGGTGACCTCAAGGTCAGTCATCTCCTTCACCAGTCTGTTGGCTTTGATGGTACCACATCAGCTGGTGTTCTGCCTGAAGAGGTATCTGAAATCATACACACAAACATACACAGCAATAAGTAACATGTGACAAAATATATAACTGCACCATAAGCTGGATGAACAAGCAAAATAAGTAACACACACACACACACACACAACACACACACACACACACACATAATCACCACCACCCACCACCACCCCACCCCCACATCACCACCATTATCACACACACACACACACACACACACACACACACACACACACACACACCACACACACACACACACAACACACACACACACAACACACACACAGTTGGTAACAGTCCGTCCACTGTCTCAGTGAGCTATGTTTAGAAATTCCCCCCTCCTTCTGACTGGCAGCCGTGATCATCTGCTGCGCGTACCTATTGGTCTCAGTCACAAGCCTCTAAAGGAGATCTTGTGTGAGAAACAACTTGAAATAATCTACAGCTCCAAAGCCCTCAGTTGATACTTTGATGCCCGCATCCCCTGTAAACTCAAACGACACAGGTCTTGTGTTTGTCCCATCGACGAACTGACCGTCGAAACGTGCAGTTCCAGTCACTGTCCGTCCTCTTCTCGCACCCCGGACCCGCCCCCTCCCCTGCCCCACCCCCCTTCCTGCTGTCCCTCTTCTTCGACCTGCACCCCTGCTTTCCGAAACTCTAGAACTTTTCCTGCTTAGTACTGGCACCCCCCACCCTCCTCATCACTATCGCTTTCAGTCTCAGCACCACTCACCTCTGTCTCCGCCGTGAAAGCAGGATCAACAGTCGAGTCGTGACTGACTGACGTATCACTGTCGAAGTCGGTCAAGGCACGCGGTGCACTTGTTCTGGCCACATCATCGCCATGAACATCACTGCCCTCGCTAAAATCATCCAAAGAATCAACTGATTTGATGTCAGAATCATTTTGGAGCACAAGTTAAACGGCAAGGCAAAGTGGAATGGAAGCGCGTCGTCTGCTTGAAGTGCTCGGCTCGGCGCTGTCGGCCATTTTCGCTGTCGGAGTATTTACGTAAACGGGGTCCCCTACTAATTGCTTTGTTTGCAAACTTTGGGAGGAACGTCACAGAAACTGCGTAGTATCTCATTATCGGGGAAGGATTGTAGAATGTGTATCTGTGTTCTACGTCACTTCTGCTTGCCGTAATTCCCCATGAAAAATGCTAAAAATAGACTCAGAATATTCGGTCGCTGGCAAAGAGGATGACACGGAGAGCCGACCGAATATTCGGTCGCCGGCGCTGAACGGGTTGAGGTATTTTACAACGTGTGCCATCAGTCTTTGATAGTACAAGTCTGAATAGTCTTGAAAGGTGTCTCACGCTGCCGTGGTCCACACTGTCCTTATTACATACAGTGCACGTTGCGCACGTGGCCTGTGTCTGGGGGTGGGGGAGAGGTTGACTAAGTAAGATACAGTGGTCGGACCTGTCAGGGCATGGCTGGCGGCAATGGCACAGAAGTGTAGGCGTCATCGACAGCGGCGAAGAACAGGGCCCCCTGTTTCTTTCATGTTATAATAGGCGAGGTTCTTGCGAGACACGCTAACAAGGGGCGCTTGTTTGTTCCATTCTCGCAGTAGGATACTCGCTAGGTAAGGCCAGGTGACTCGAAGAGGATCTTTTCTTTTCAACGATGTAAAGATGGCAGTCGCTAAAATCCACTTCCGCCTCGAGTCTATTTCATTGCACACATTCTCTTTTTCTTTTCTTTTCTTTTTTTTTTTTTTTTTCTCCGCTCATATCACTCGCTGTCTCACCGCTTCCGCGCGATCATGCCTGCGCATGAAAAAAAACAGGCCTCTTGTCAAGCGCGGTATTCCCACGTGTGTCGTATGTCACGTGTCGATGGTATCCTGGCAGAACTTTCGTCAAGTAATTGTGATTTGAATCTCCTGTCATCACATTGTCAGCAACTGGGGTCTGAGAATCGAGGTCTGCAAGTGCAAGCATGTATGTAGGCCTACGACTCGTTTTGCGTCCGTTGAGTGAAGAGGTGTTAAATGAAAGAAAATACGGTGCATGTGTTTGTTTTCTTTCTCGTAAAAAGAAAAAGAAAAAAAGACCTCTCTCTCTCTCTCTCTCTCTCTCTCTCTCTCTCTGTGTCTCTGTCTCTGTCTCTGTCTATCCATCCATCCAGCTATCCATCCATCCATCCATCCGTCCGTCCGTCCGTCTGTCTGTCTGTCAATCTCTCTCTCTCTCCACACACACACACACACACACACACACACACACACACACACACACACACATATATATATATATATATACATATATATATATATATATATATATATATATATATGTACATATATATATTTGTATATAAAGTCATCATAATTTCATTTGTTTTCAGTTTCAATTTTTGAAGATGGCGTCTGCACGCTTGGAATAAATTTCACATGGACTGACGACGATATCGATGCCATGTGATGGGGAAGACCCAGAACGAACATGGCATAAGCCTTAAACCTGCGCATAAATCCTACACGCTGGCACTAAGGTCTTGAGGTCCTTCTTAGCGTTTCTGCGTCTATCCATGTACCAATCTGTCATAAAAGTAACTACGACTGTCATCATCATCAACATGTGCCCTTCCGCATGGCGTTGGCGATCATGGCCCTCCATACGAATCTATCCCTTATCACTGCAAGTACATGTACATCTCCCACCCTCTCTGTCCTCAACCACCCTGTAAGTCTATCGAATACTTTCTCTCTGGATCTACCTGGTGTTCTCTTCCCTCCAACTTTCCTGTTGTGACCAGGTGCTCTAATTTCTTTTTTCTCATACAATGTCCTATAAATGTTGCTTGTCTTTTCCTGATCTTCTTCATTAATGATTACCTTGTGTCTGCCTCTTTCAAGACTGTCTCGTTTGTTTTCTTTGCTGTCAACGGAACCCTCAACATTCTTCTTAGAAACCACATTTCAGTTGCCTCAATTTTGTTCTGACTTTGCGTGTTGACTGTCCACGCCTCACAACCGTACAACAGTATCGGTTCTATGTAACACTGAATAACTCTCTTCCTGAGGTTAATTGATAGGCATTTGTTGCTAAAAACACTTCATCAACTACGACTGTATTGCAGTAAAATGCTTCTCTTTCATCTGCCCTGTCCTTTTTTTTTCAACGACTAATCATGCTTAAAAAAAAAGTGTTGATGAAAAGTCCGAAGTCCTCAGTGACAATGTAGGGTCATGACTGTAAAGAGGGATACACAGAACTCTGCAGTGGATGTCCTCAGTGTGTAACAACCCGACAATTTCTCTCCATTCCTTACACGCCTGGTCGTCAAGCAGTTCAGGAATGAATTCATGAGGGGACAAACGACTTTGATTTTGATTTACTTTGACCACTCTCTCTCTCTCTCTCTCTGTCTCTCTCTCTGTTTTGTCTCTCTGTCTTCTCTTTCTCTCTCACATTGGATAAGTGGCCTTCTACAATACAATCGTTATGCTTTCTGAATGTCTTTATTTTTGTTTTTATCGGAAAATAATGTTTCATTTGATCTCTCTCTCTCTCTCTCTTCTCTCTCTCTCTTCTCTTTCTATCTTTTCTCTCTCTCTTTCTCTCTGTCTCTGTCTCTCTCTCTCCTCTCTTCTCTTTCTCTCTCTGTCTTTATCTTTTTTCTCTCTTTCTTTCTCTCTCTCTCTCTCTTTCTCGATCTCTGCCTGTCTGTCTCTCTTTCTCTGTCTCTCATTCACTCTCTCTCATTCACTCACACTTTCTCTCAGTGCTTTACCAGCCCTTTACAGTCCCATGTAGCTATATACTTTTGAGTGAGGAGAGACCTGTACGTAATGGAAAATCGTCACACAGTCGCCTGGGGGCACCAACGACCCACTCCCCGGTAAAATGTAAACACTGCAGCTCAGTACAAGGATCTGAAGAATGGCGTGTGAGAAGAGGGGGAGGTCGCATAGGAGCTGTCTTTCTCCTCTCCCTGCCCAATTTTGTGGAGGAGGATGTGTGTGTGTGTGTGTGTGCCCGCGCTCGCGTGTACACATGCGTGTATGAGTGGGCGTGCGTGCGTGCGTGCGTGTATGTGTGTGTGTGTGTGTGTGTGTGTGTGTGTTGTATGAACTAAATTTTCAGGATTATCTGCCTCAAAGGCTTGTTTCAATAGTTAATTCTATCTACAAGGTCCTTTTCTTTTTTGTTTTTTTTGTTTTGTTTTTTGCTTAGCCTACTTGTTTGTTTGCTTGTTTGTGTGTCTGTCTATGTGTGTGTGTGATGTGTGTGTATGTTTGTTTTGTTTTGTTTCTTTGTTGTTTGGATTGTTTGTCCTTCTGCAAGGCAGACTACCCTGGTTTTTCGTTTCTTGGCGATGAAGATTACCACCTGCCTTCACTGTATTTGAAAAATGCAGTTCCCAGCTACATTTCCTCTTTACAATTACCGAACCATCATAGCAGACCGTCTCCCTAGGTTTTCCAAGTTTTCTTGGCTCTATATTTCTTTTTTCCATGATTTATCATTTACCTTCTATGAGTGTTAGGTCAGTCTTTCAGGATAGATCCTTTTACTTTGTGGAATACCTGACCTGACCTGACCTGACCTGAACTTACCTTACCTTACCTTACCTTACCTTACCTTACTTTACTCTACCTTACTTTACTCTCCATTGTCAAACAATGCACACAGGGCAGGGACCAGGGATCGCCATCTTTTTCTATCGGCTGCCGTTCGCTCAGCTGCTTTCAGGTCGTTGAACGCTCTTTCTTCAGACTTGACTGGTCTTCTGAGGGTTGTTTTTGGTCTATCTCTTCTTCTTTGCCCCTTCGGCCTCCAAAACCAGCGCTGCCTTTGGTAGTCTTTTATTATCATTCATTGTCATTTTGTGTGGAACGCTGCTACCTAATGTTTTCAGTGGCTCAGTCTGAACGTGTGTTGTGTGTCTCTCCAGTTCAGCGCTGTCCTAGGCATGAAGTCTGACGAATTCTACACAGAACGGAACGATGGTCATTTACGTGGGGAACGTATTGGACCGTCCGTTTGGAGTACTTAAAGACTAGCAGAACACTGTGGGAAGATCGCATAAGACCTCTCTCAATCTCTCTCCCAGTCTCTCCCAGTCTCTCTCTCTCTCTCTCTCTCTCTCCCCTCTCTCTCTTCTCCCTCGGTGCTTTACGTTCTCTAACTGAAAAAGTCTGTACCCATTCACTGCTTGATAGACTGGAGGCAACACACTCTAATCACAATCTCCAGGCGTGATTCGCACCTGTGTAAATTTGTGCAGGTAGATTATTGTTATTTTTGTTTAAAACCCAGCTGACTGCGTAGAGCCACGTCAGGGCTATAACCCTTTCAAAACATACACGAATACTTCAACAGGGAAAAAAAGGGGAAAGAAAATTTTTAAAAAAATACACAAATACTTCAACAGAGAAAAAAAGGGGAAAGAAAATTAAGTACATATATCAGTGCATTCGCCCACATAATCTAAGGACATGCCCCTGGCCACTCCGTCGGTGCATACAAATTATAACGTAACTGAGGACACTAAAACGTACATAAAAACGGGCCTAAATCATCTAAAATCAGCTTTTGCACATGACATTTGCCTAGGGCCAAAAATGCACTTAATTAATACATACACTCAATTATCAATCCTAAAAGAAAGTACCTAAGACTTTATCGAACACATACAGGTGAATGGACCAGCAAGGCAGAAAATGATAGGAAGAAAGGACAGAAAGCAATGGAGGAAGAAAGAAACAGAGTGAAAGAAAAGAGGAAATTTCTAGCACAGAATTTCCAGAACTGGGGATACTATTTATACTGAAAAAAAAAACCGGCATCCCCACTGGGGGGGGGGGGGGTGCAGGTAGATTGAAAGGTAAGTGCTCTGCCTTTGCTCCCGTCAGGTGCCTCAGTATAACCCATTATACAACAGTACAATACATCATACACACACCATTTGACAACAGTAAGCCGAGCCCATTAAAGTACTAGACACTAAACTGAAGCAGCAACAATTTAAAAAACAACAACAACAACAACAACGACAAAAACCGACGCACGCAGCTAACCGTGTAAGCCACCACACAATCTGCAAGCACTAAGACGGTAATCTCTGCCACGCAGTGCCAGTTTGCACGCGCGCTTTACGCGAGCGATTGACATGACGTCATTGAACCGAGTGAGGCTTCAACCTGTTTCTCACGGACGCCTAATGGGGCTCCTGTAGAAACATAGATCCTACAAATACTAAGCTGTACGTCGACAAAATATTAGCAAGTCACGCATTGTACTGACTACCATGCGTACGTGCTTGTAGGAAGGTAACGGCATTTACCAACGTAGGCCGCATGCCCTTGCGATAGGAAGAAAGTAGTCATTTGACATTGGGACGCGATTCGTGATAGTGATTTTTACTTCGTTCGTTTTTCAGTTCTCATCCCTCATCTCCTCCTCTCTATCTCTTTAAAGGCTCCAAGTCTCAGTCCTCATGATTTTCGCAGAATAAGTGGCGACTAGAATAATAGATCTGGTGAAAAAGAAACTGCGAGAAAGAGACAACGAGAAATAGCACAGACAGCTCTACGAGACTGCTTTGTCTTCGACTCGTCTGCAGCCGGCGGCGTTTATGCGTTGGTCGGTCTGTTCAGACTTTTAGCAGGCATGTTCCGAAAACACGAGGTGGAGGGAATTCGAAGCAGAAGCATCAGTGAAGACGTAGTATGGTGATTTAGACACAAGATTCCAGGAAACAAGAGGATTTTTGCTTCAGAAAGACAAGATTGTACGTGATACTAACACATCAGAGAGAGTGGATGCAGTATTGAGAGAGTGGGCGTAGGTTTTTTGATGCATCGTCGATTTGTATATGAGAGCTAGGAGGCAGAATTGTGACTGAACGAGAAGGAGAGAGAATCGCGATCATTATTTTTGCCCGGTGCTTTGAAGTGTGTGTGTGTGTGTGTGTTTTTTTCCCCCCTCCGCATGTCAGTGTAGTGTCGTTTGCCACCACCCCGACCCGGCTGTCATAGTCTTGTCAGTTCTGCGTTGTTCTGCTGATGTAAGTATGCGTGTTTTATTGGTTTGGGTAGGTTGTGAGTTCTAGTGATGAAACGCTGTATGCGGTGGAAACATGTTTACATTCTCGGCCTCTCATTCTTTTCCATCGTTTTCAGAAACTCTCTCCCTATCTGTCTGTCTGTCTCCCGGTCACTGTGACACATACGTAGTAGGCCTGTATTATATGCCTTTTCAGAAACTCTCTCCCTGTCTGTCTGTCTGTCTGTCTGTCTCGCTCAGTGTGACACATACGTAGGCCTGCATTATAGATAGATACATACATACGTACATATTGTAGTGTGCGTGTGTGTGTACACACATACACATATCGCACGCACCCACACATACACGCATGCATGCACGCATGAACATACACACTCATACACGTACACATGCACTCAAACAACACGCACAAATACACACACTCAAACTCGCACACACGCACATGCACACACGCGCGCGCGGACATACACATTCTCTCTCTCTCTCTCACACACACACACACACACACACTCACTCATACATACACACACTCACACATACACACACGCAGACATACTCACACACACACACACTCACACACACACACATACACATACTCACTCTCTCTCTCTCTCTCTCACACACACACACACACAAACACACACACATACACACACACCGCTGATTACAGACAGCCAAACATCGTTACAATTTAAGAGCTTCGAACAGGATATGTGCCAACATAGCAAACCAGCACATGCGACCTACACTCACAAACAGACCTGCATTAAAACACTGGTGGCAAACTGAGCATACAAACACACATAGAGTCTACACACACACACACACACACACACACACACACACACACACACACACACACACACACACACACACACACACACACACACACACACACACACACGCACGCACACACATATACATACATACACACACACACACACTCGCACGCACACACACATACACACGTTCTCGGACACACGAACGCACTCAAGCACGAGTGTACATATACACTCAAGTGTCAGAAATATCCCCCCGTAGGAATGTCGGGGGCTTTTTCAGCATAAATACATGTATCTTCTGGAAAGTCTGTGTTAGAAATATTTTCCTCTTTTCTGTCACTCTCTTTGTTTCTTTCTTTCTACTTTGCTTTCTGTCATTTCTTCCTGTCATTTTCTGCCTTGTTGGTCCATTCACCTTTATCTGTTCAGGAAAGTCTTATTTACTTTCTCTTAGGATTGATAATTGGGTACGTGTATTAAGTGCATTTTTGGCTCTAGGGAAATGAGATATGCAGAAGCAATTTTAGGTAATTTAGGTCCGTTTTTGTATACATGTATGTTTTAGTGTCCTTATATTGACATTTGTCTTCATGTGCGTTTTTTAAATCCCCTGTGTGATAAATTGGACAGAGTAATCAACGCCAGGGACATCTCCTTAGATTACGTGCGCGAGTGCATTGATACATGTACTTAATTTTCTTTTCCTTTTTATCCGGCCCGTTGAAGTATTGTGTATGATTTGAAACGTTTATAGCCCTGATACGGCTCTATTGGCTGGGCTTTAAACAAAAATAACAGTTACAGTATAATAGTAAGATGTAATATGCGTTATAATTTTCTCTTTCAGCTGTTTCTGGATGAATCTTTAAAAACATTGAAGTCAAAGGTTATGGACCGTAGAGGAGTCGCAAATACGTCAGTTCGGAGGTCATGGAGCCAAGGTCAAGGTCACACGGAACACACACACACATATATATATAATATATATACACACACACACACACACACACACACACACACACACACACACACACACACACACACACACACACACACACACACACAAAACCCTAGAATCAATCGTTTCGGGGAAAGCTGCGTTCTCAGGAACTTTTGACAATAATTCAGTTTGTTTGTTACGTTTGTTTTACTGCTATGGTAGTGTATATTTGTTCGAAACTTCTTCACGCACACAGTGTCTCGAAGAAATACAAAATATGGATTATGTCACTGGTAGGAAGCAAACAGTTCGACTCGATTTGTCTTAACTGTTTGTGATAGAACATATTTGTACTATAGCACTTATTGTACACTCGTCAGCAGTTTGGGTTGTCATAACAGAAATGATTTATTAGCTCCCTCTTATTCTCTGGATTATGGTAACATTTAAGCGTGTGAACAGCAACGTCACCAATAAGTAATGAAGCCAACAAGAGTCGGTTTATGTCATTATTTCACTAGGGCCTTGATTCAGATTCGCCAGTGCGGAAGCGTGGATGACCTTGGTTCGATCTTAAAAATTAAGATCACACTAAATGTTTCATTGATCCCTTTTATCGCGCCTTCTCCATTTCAAGATCATGCCAGTGTATAGGGTTTTAGGCAGGCTCGGGGAGTCTGCCAGATAATTGCTGGCAGATTTGGGGGGGGGGGGGAGGGGGGCGTATAGAGTTGTTTCAGTGCGATAAGTCTCTCGTGAACTAACTCCAAGCCCCCGAACTCAAGGTCACAACCACGGAATAGAAATACATATTTCATGTTACAGCCGTTGTACGTTTGAAACTGACTGTAACCTTGTTTGGGTTGTTGATTCAAGCAATAACTTCCACCAAACACCTGTTTTTGTTTCTCTCTGTCTGCCTGTCTGTCTCTCTGTGTCTGTCTGTCTCTCTTTTGTCTCTTCTCTCTGTCCCTCTCTGTGTCTGTCTCTCTGAATCTCTCTCTGCCTATATATATGTGATGGTGTGGTGGTAAGGATGAAGGTGAGGCAGTAGGCAGAAGAGCGCAGATGGTAGTGCAGCCTGGCAAAGAAGACCCGTGGAAGGCAGAGCCGGTGTTTCTCTCTTTTATTTTGACCCAAACGTTCAAGACCAGACCAGAGGAGAATGGCATGCATGACGCTTCTTCTTCTTCGGTGGTATTAACGTCCCAGCGTGATAACGATTAGGGACTGTCTTGAGGATGAACCGTGTCATATAATTAAGGAAGGAGAATGATGTCTTATAGTTTCCATGTCTAAGATAGGCGGTGGTTTCAGGAAGTTAGAGATGAAGGTGAGTCTGGAGGTGGCTGGGGGTGTGCATGACGCTCACACTCATCCGCTTATATACTCGGCCAGTGAACCGCACAGACACCACCGCGAGTCTGCGGAGGAATCGACTCTTTGGGGCCCCTTAGAGGCCAGATTTGTGTCTCCTCGTGCAAACTCAGCGGTGTTTTATCTTGCGATCCACATAACAAATATCATCATATTATATATCACAAAAATCTACACAGCACATAGATTGTTGTGGTTTACATCATTTTTCATAATATTCACTTAGATCGAAACTATGCGCGATTTAAGTCAATGTTTACACTTTCCTGAAAGGGGTTTTAGCCATATTTTTATGTATTTAATCAGTTGATATTAATCCATGAAAATATCAAATAAATGGGTAATTAGACGATAACCGAGAAGTTTATGTGGACATACTTCGAATAGGTAAATCAACCTCTTGGTGCTGAAATTGATCGATAAACAGGTGAATGAAAACACAACTGACCTAATTTGGACACGCGCAGTCCGACCACAGTACGGAATGCCAGAATCTCTTCTAATACTTTACTGCTTAGCAATATTTTATTGCAGTATCAGTTCTGTTTATAAAAGGAGCAAAAATGTAAATGTAATTATGTATTCTAAATCAGATTTTAGACATTGTCGTGTGATTGATAATTAGATTCTACATCCCGGCAAGATGGCGGTCATTTTGGCGGTTTGTCGCACCTAGATTTGGCCTGAACTTTCTTTAATGCAACCTTAATATCTAATGATTAAAGGTGTGATGTGGTTCGAATGAAAGATTAGAATATCAACATTCTAATCGTGATCTTAAAATTTCCACAATTTATTTCATTATCTTAGAAATTTCCGATTATCGTCATGGCTCACTGGTCGGAAATTTGGATCTATAGATCTAGTACCGAACAAACGAACAACGAAATTATTGATTTCAGGGAAACGAGGGGAAATTTCACCTCGAGGACATTTCCTATAAGAAATACATACTTTTCTAGATTGCACAAGCTACTTATTTCCTAGCTTTTAAGGGTTTAAATAGAATTTCCTAATATTATTGAGTATCACTGAACCAGGGGAAGTAATTGTACTCGCTATCGTTTGAGAAGAAAAAGACGTCTGCTACACGCCGTTGGGTGTGCACGGCTACATCTCCTCCCTCCTCTTTCACAACCAGCGTCCTCGCTGGTAAAATATACATGACTAGACTAACCAATTTTCCACTGTCACAGCAAGCATCCTTGCAGGTAAAACATGCATGACAAAGATTACACAAGGTTACACAAGGTGAAAAACATACATGACTAGATTAACCAACACAACAAGCGTCCGTGCAGGTAAAACACACATGACTAGATTACACAAGGTTACGCAAGGTGGAAAACATGACTATTACACCAGGCTACACAAGGTGGCTCTTCAATGGGCCACGCATAACAATACACATAAACATGATTAGTACAAAAGGTGGAACATTACCAGATGACTCATTAGGAGTGATATTTAAACATAATCCTCTGAGACAAAACCCGATGAAATTGATCTTTTTAAAAAAAACAAATACATCAGCTACACAAAGCAATAACCAAAATAGAAGGTGGCGCCTTACCAGATGACTTGGGAGGGATGTTATTTGAACAAGATCCTCCAAGACAAAAATTATCAACTGATCCTATGCAGACACCGTGATCAGTCAAAAAAACAAAAGGCGGCAGACTAGTGAGGAACGTTATTTAAACAAATCCTCAGAGTCAGGATCTTAAGCTGGTCTTTACCAGATATACTCAAAACTTCATGATCTACCAAAGAGGTGATATGACTCAGGAGTGTTATTTGAACATAACATTGAGAAACAGAAAATCTGAGCAAGTCTCTCATTGATAATAGACGTTTGTTGTATTAACAGGGCTCCTCTACAATGATTAGATCCATCTACATCTCATTGATAATAGAGGTTTGTTGTACTAACACTAGTAACAGGGCTCCTCTACAATCATTAGATCCATCTACATCTCATTGATAATAGAGGTTTGTTGTATTAACAGGGCTCCTCTACAATGATTAGATCCATCTACATCTTATTGATAATAGAGGTTTGTTGTACTAACACTAGTAACAGGGCTCCTCTACAATCATTAGATCCATCCACATCTCATTGATAATAGAGGTTTGTTGTATTAACAGGGCTCCTCTACAATGATTAGATCCATCTACATCTTATTGATAATAGAGGTTTGTTGTACTAACACTAGTTACAGGGCTCCTCTACAATCATTAGATCCATCCACATCTCATTGATAATAGAGGTTTGTTGTATTAACAGGGCTCCTCTACAATGATTAGATCCATCTACATCTCATTGATAATAGAGGTTTGTTGTACTAACACTAGTAACAGGGCTCCTCTACAATGATTAGATCCATCCAATCTCATTGATAATAGAGGTTTGTTGTATTAACAGGGCTCCTCTACAATGATTAGATCCATCTACATCTCATTGATAATAGAGGTTTGTTGTACTAACACTAGTAACAGGGCTCCTCTACAATCATTAGATCCATCACATCTCATTGATAATAGAGGTTTGTTGTATTAACAGGGCTCCTCTACAATGATTAGATCCATCTACATCTCATTGATAATAGAGGTTTGTTGTACTAACACTAGTAACAGGGCTCCTCTACAATGATTAGATCCATCCACATCTCATTGATAATAGAGGTTTGTTGTATTAACAGGGCTCCTCTACAATGATTAGATCCATCTACATCTCATTGATAATAGAGGTTTGTTGTACTAACACTAGTAACAGGGCTCCTCTACAATCATTAGATCCATCCACATCTCATTGATAATAGAGGTTTGTTGTATTAACAGGGCTCCTCTACAATCATTAGATCCATCCACATCTCATTGATAATAGAGGTTTGTTGTATTAACAGGGCTCCTCTACAATGATTAGATCCATCTACATCTCATTGATAATAGAGGTTTGTTGTACTAACACTAGTAACAGGGCTCCTCTACAATCATTAGATCCATCCACATCTCATTGATAATAGAGGTTTGTTGTATTAACAGGGCTCCTCTACAATGATTAGATCCATCTACATCTTATTGATAATAGAGGTTTGTTGTACTAACACTAGTAACAGGGCTCCTCTACAATCATTAGATCCATCCACATCTCATTGATAATAGAGGTTTGTTGTATTAACAGGGCTCCTCTACAATCATTAGATCCATCTACATCCTATGAACCAGTCTCTGGCTCTACACATTAGCAAATAATCTACACATACACATTAGAAAATGGTGCGCTCAAATAATGCTTCAACATCATTACCAAAAAAATGAACACTGACAGTTACTCTGGATGTCTAGAAAAACAATTTGTGTAACTTTCTACATAACGTGGAATTTTTGTTGTTGTTGTTTGTCTCTGTAAGAAAAGACAAAAAGTTTGTGCACATACCGTTCAAGTACTGCATGCCATGACGCGAACTGTTCCTGCATCATCCGTGATCCAAAATCGTTGCACAACACAGTCATTGAATCACATTCACAGTTTCTGAATCATCACGAGGTGTCATTTGGAATCACTGTGGGTGCACTCAGTCAATCACAGTTCTCAGTGAATAGCCTTGCCTTGGTCTTGCTGCCAGGCGCAGAGAGCGTCTCGGGGCTGGATCGGGAGGTGATTCGCTGACAGGGCTTTGTGAAGACACTACAGGCACTGACGCTGGGGGAGCTGTCCGCTTTGGGGCTGGAACCACCTGAACAATTAGTTCATCGTCACTGTCTGACTCGGAGTCAGAGGTGGGTGGTGATGTTGGTGACTCTGGTTGTAGATCGTCTCCTAGGGCTATGGGGCTGGTCGCTGGCAGGATGTCTTTGCGGTGGACTGCTCGTTCAGGGCCCCCTGCCAAGGGCTGGACCATGTAGTCGTGCAGGTCACCAAAGGGTCGTGACGTCACCTGGTGTAAGTCTGGTTTCCATAAGTCCTGGATCTTGTTGCGACCCAAGACACGGTTGCGAAGGTAGACTTGGTCGCCCACCTGTAAGGTGTAGTTGGATGCCTTCTTGTCCACAGCGATGTCCCTCTTCATGGCTGACTGCTTCAGCTGGTCGTAGGCCTTTTTGTGTTACTCTTGGAGGCGGAGGCGGTGCTGTCGGACCCAGTCAACAGTCCCTGTGACAGTTGTGGTCGGGCATCCAAGGAGATCGTCGACTGGAAGCCTTGGTTGTTGACCAAACAACAAGAAGTGTGGAGCAAATCCTGTAGAGGCATGTGGCGTATTGTTGTACGCCTTACAAGTTCTGGTAGATGCACAGGCCATCTGGACTTCTCTTCTGGGGGCAGCGTACGCAGGAGACTGTGCATAGAACGGTTGAACTGCTCACATTGTCCATTTCCTTGGGGATGGTACGACGTTGTGTGAGACTTCTTGATGCCATACGCCATGCACAGTTCCTTGATGAGACGAGATTCGAAGTCTCTGCCCTGGTCGCTGTGGATTCTTTCCGGGACTCCGTAGCGCTGGAACCACTCGTGTATCAAGATTTTGGCAACAGTCACTGCTTCCTGGTTCCTTGTAGGCACAGCCTGGGTGAACTTGGTGAAAACGTCTGTCATGACCAGGACATTCTCCCTACCATCACTGGCTGGGTCCAGTTTTGTGAAGTCGATGGCTAGAACTTCGAGTGGGCGTGAGGCTAAAAGATGACAGAGTAGTGTTGGCTGTTTGTTGTCGCCCCAGAGTGCATCGTTCACAAGACTTGATATAGGACTTCACATCACGGTACATGCTCGGCCAGTAGAACCTTGACCGCAGCAGACCAAGAGTCCGGTCAACTCCCTGGTGGCCCATGTGGTCGTGGACAGAGGCCAGGACATCCGGTTTCAGGGCACTGGGCAGCACTAGCTGTTCAAGAGTCCCGAGTAGCTGGTCTTGGATGCGACGATACGGGAGACCATCTTTGACATAAAGTCTGGGATACTGCTGGCATAGGGTCTTTGACTCGTGGCTGCATCTCACCGGAGGTTTTGCTAGCCAGTGGTTCAGGACAGGACCAATGACGGGGTCTTGCTTCTGAAGCTGGAGGAGTTCTGGCAAAGGTTTGGGAGCATAGGGAGGGTCGGACTGGGTTTGGGGATGGAATTCCATGGGGGTTGTAGGGCCAGGGTCTGTCAAGGACTGTCTCTGGCAGAAGGTTTCTTGTGCCATGGCAAGTTGTGGGGGCACAGTTGTGGGGACTAAGGGTACTGCTGCGTCTGAAGGAAGCTTGGAGAGGGCGTCTGCTGGGTTCGTTCTGCCTGGTCTGTACTGGACATCAAAATGGAACTGTGCTAGCTGGGCTGCCCATATCTGCTCTAGTGCTCCGAGGGGTGCTGTGCGAAAGTGAACCAAGGGGTTGTTGTCAGTGAGGACCACGAACTGGGAGCCGATAAGGTAGTCTCTGAATTTCTCGGTGATGGCCCACTTCATTGCTAAAAATTCTAGCTTCATGCTTGAGTAGTTGGCCTGGTTCCTCTCAGTTGGGCGTAGTCGCCGACTTGCGTAGGCAAGGACTTTGCGCTGCCCATCTTGGTCTTGGGAGAGGATGGCTCCAAGACCTTCGTGACTGGCATCTGTCTCCAAGATGAATGGCTTGGTAAGTCAGCAAAGCCCAGGACAGGTGTGGATGTCAGGGAAGTCTTCAGTTTGTCAAATGCTGTCTGATGGTGTTGGTCCCACATCCCAACAATGTTGATTGCCTTCTTTTGCTTGCTGTTTGTGTAGGGGTCCTGCTATCCTTGCAAAGTTCTGGATGAATCGCCGGTAATAGCTGTCGAAGCCCAGGAAGCTGCGCAGTTCTGATGTGGACTTTGGGACTGGCCACTCTCTGACAGCTTCGATTTTGCCAGCCTCACAGCTTACGCCTTCAGCGGAGATTGTGTGCCCCAGGTAGTTGACTTGGCGCCGGAGAAATTGGCATTTGTCGACGCGGAGTTCAGGCCCGTGTCAATGATCTTCTGCAGCAGATGGTCCAAATGTCTGAGGTGCTCTTCAAATGTCTTTGAGTATACCAGCAAGTCGTCCAAGATTTGGCCTGAACTTTCTTTAATGCAACCTTAATATCTAATGATTAAAGGTGTGATGTGGTTCGAATGAAAGATTAGAATATCAACATTCTAATCGTGATCTTAAAATTTCCACAATTTATTTCATTATCTTAGAAATTTCCGATTATCGTCGTGGCTCACTGGTCGGAAATTTGGATCTATAGATCTAGTACCGAACAAACGAACAACAAAATTATTGATTTCAGGGAAACGAGGGGAAATTTCACCTCGAGGACATTTCCCACAAGAAATACATACTTTTCTAGAATGCACAAGCTACTTATTTCCTAGCTTTTAAGGGTTTAAATAGAATGTCCTAATATTATTGAGTATCACTGAACCAGGGGAAGTAATTGTACACACTATCGTTTGAGAAGAAAAAGACGTCTGCTACACGCCGTTGGGTGTGCACAGCTACATATAAATATATATATATCCTTCTGGCTCTGTCTCTATATCTCTCTCACACACTCTCTGGCTCTATCCTTATCTCTCCCTCTCTGTCTGTCTCCCTGTGTCTGTCTCTCTGTCTTTGTCTCGCTGTCTGTCTGTCTGTCTCTCTGTGCCAGTCTGTCTCTCTCTTGTCTGTCAGTCTGTCTGTCTGTCTGTCTCTTTCTCTCTTTCTCCCCCTCTTTCTGTCGTTCTCCCGCTCTTTCTCTCTATCTCACCCTTCCTCACTCCCTTTTTCGTTCTACGTCTCTGTCACTATACACACTCGCACACACACAAAGCATACACTGGCACAAAGTATAAACGCATTGAATTAGGAAGGGGGTTTTGTATAGGATACTTTGTGCTTGCCAATATTGTGACCTTGTACTTAAACATCCTGGCCCACGCGTTCACTGTGATCGTCCACTCTCTATCCATTAACGCACACTAATGACTTCTGTCTTTTTGTTCGCCGTCTATAGGTCAGGCCACATTTGGCGATGAGTAGAGAGGCCTGTCACTTCAAAAACGCACACACTAATGAACGTCTGTCTAGTATGAATTAACCTGCTTAGGTGTGCATTTTTTTTCCACTCACTGATGTGTGCGCTGGGGCAAGCACGCTCGTACGTATTACACGCATACGGGTACACACATATTCACACGCACACATAAAACACACACACATATGCATGCACTCAAAAAAAAAAAAAAAAAAAAAAAAAAAACCCCACACACACACATACATACACACACACACATGGACACATAAAACATACATTCACTCGCATACATATGTACAGCACACACACGCACACACACACACACACACAACACACACAACACACACACACACACACACACACACACACACACACACACGTACACACACACACTACACATCACAGAATACACACACACACGTACACACACACAAACTTATATGCGTACACACGTACGTTTGAACGCGCTGTAATGCAGCTTGTCATACACTGATAATACATAGCTAGATGACTAGATAATTATATTATGTTATGTTATGTTACGTTATGTTATGTTATGTTTGTGTTGTGTTGTGTTACGTTTTGATATATTTTTTATGTGTTGTGATGTTACGGTACAGTACGATACGATACGATACAATATATATGGTATGTTATGACATGGTATGTTATGCTATGGTATGTTATGCTATGCTATGTTATGTTATGTTGTTATGATGTGTTGTGTTATGTGGCACGACGTGATTCTCTCTCTCTCTCTCTCTCTCTCTCTCTCTCTCTCTCTCTCTCTCTCTCTCTCTCTCTCCTCTCTCTCTCCTCTCTCCTCTTCCCTCTCTCCTTCCTCTCGCTCTTCCATTGATGGGCGAGGCTTGACGTAGAAAAGTGTTGATGTGCTTATGCCATTACTCTCGAAATATAAAATGTGTCCTTCTTGTTGTCTCTCTCTCTCTCTTTCTCTCTCTCTCTCTCTTTCTCTACCCCCCCCCCCTCTCTCTCTCTCTCTCTCTCTGCAGCCCCATTCTCTCTGTCTCTCTTTGTCTCTCATGTATGCAGTCCGACATTGTTTTCTTTCTCTGTAAACAATCCAACGATAGAAATGGTAAATAACGGGCACGTATTGTGTTGCCACGCTGTCCCGTGAAGCTCTGAATAATTCCTGCTGTCGCTAGCTGATGATGATGTTCTGATGATAGGACACAGTGGTTGGGTTCACAAACCGAGCTGAGTAGTTGACAATGTGCTGCTGCTTCACCCCGACTGTAAACGAATATGAGCATTAGTATCGTAATTGTTTTTTGTTTTTTTTCTGAATGGCTGGCTGGCTGGCTGTTTGGCTGGAAGAGAAAGAGTGGTTTTATAATAGTGTCATGACGCTTGTCGTTCAATAACCTTTTGACTCCTTACCCTATCCACCAGCTGCAAAAACTTTAACCCTTTGACTCCCTCACCCAGTCTACCAGCTTCCTGCAGGAAGCTGGTGGATAGGGTGAGGGTGTCAGAGGGTTACTTTTTTGATTTGGTATCACTGTTGGAAATACGAGATGTTAGTGGATAGGGTGAGGGAGTCAAAGGGTTAAGTTTTTGATTTGGTATCATTGTTGGAAATACGAGATGTTAGTGGATAGGGTGAGTGAGTCAAAGGGTTACTTTTTTGATTTGGTATCACTGTTGGAAATACGAGATGTTAGTGGATAGGGTGAGGGAGTCAAAGGGTTACTTTTTTGATTTGGTATCACTGTTGGAAATACGAGATGTTAGTGGATAGGGTGAGTGAGTCAAAGGGTTACTTTTTTGATTTGGTATCACTGTTGGAAATACGAGATGTAAGTGGATAGGGTGAGGGAGTCAAAGGGTTACTTTTTTGATTTGGTATCACTGTTGGAAATACGAGATGTTAGTGGATAGGGTGAGGGAGTCAAAGGGTTACTTTTTTGATTTGGTATCACTGTTGGAAATACAAGATGTTAGTGGATAGGGTGAGGGAGTCAAAGGGTTACTTTTTTGATTTGGTATCACTATTGGAAATACGAGATGTTAGTGGATAGGGTGAGGGAGTCAAAGGGTTACTTTTTTGATTTGGTATCACTGTTGGAAATACAAGATGTTAGTGGATAGGGTGAGTGAGTCAAAGGGTTACTTTTTTGATTTGGTATCACTATTGGAAATACGAGATGTTAGTGGATAGGGTGAGGGAGTCAAAGGGTTAAGTTTTTGATTTGGTATCACTGTTGGAAATACGAGATGTTAGTGGATAGGGTGAGGGAGTCAAAGGGCTAATATGTATGAATATTTGCGTATCTTTTTCATGGCACCTTTGTTTTGCTGCTGCACGCAAAGAGTTTACCACGAGGTCAAAAACCGTATTGCTATGCTGTATACGTTATGGTCATAACTGATCATTTGCACTATACTTTGTCCTTTCATTTCTTTCTTTGTGTCGTTCTTTATTCCTTTTTGTTGTTGTTGTTGTTGTTGTTGTTGAGATTTGATTCTTCCATGGGATTAAAGTGTGGCTGATGTTGTATTGTAATAGCCATTCTGTATTGTCAAGAAAAGAAAAGGAAGTTTAAGAAAAAATGCATCATTGTGTATTTTGTATTTTTTTATATTCTAAATAATAAATTCTTTAAAGCTGTTCGTTAAATTCTTTAACTCCACCCCCCCCCCCCCTCTCCGCGCAGTTCATTCAATTCTGCAGTGCGGCTCAGAATTATGGGGACTGAAATAAATTTGCCCGTATGAATCGGTTCATTTGTTTGTTCTGAAAAAAAAAGGCTTTGGGGTGGATATGTGAATGCCTGATGACGTTGTTTATGGTTAAACAAATGGATATCTGATATATGTAAATTCTGCTGTTAAGTGATATTTGTATGGAAGAATCTAGAATAACGCGGAAAGCATTCAAATTATAATATGAATTTAATGCCAGTGGAAAGAAAACCTGGGTATCAAATGTAGTCTTTTATTCTTTGGATTTGAGTATTATTGTGTGGTTGAATATGAATTTGGGTGTGTGTTGCTTAATCAAGTCGTAAGTAGCTAACATTGCTTTAT
>CM060309.1:37763924-37776424 GCA_030674185.1 Monoplex corrugatus
CACTAGGTACAAAAAATTAGGAGAAAAAGACTGAAACTTCCCTGCTGCTCTGTCCAGTTTATTCCTTTTCTCAGTCTTTTTCTCCTAATTTTTGTATCTGATGTTTGTTTGTAATCTTACGCTTGACAAAGGCCAGTTGGCCGAAATTTGCGCCTGTCTTGTCTTGTTGTGTTAAATACGCGGTCTTATTCTTTTTCGTGTTTTTTGCACAATGCTCTCATTTTCAATAAAGGATTAGTCACCTTTTTTATGTCATAAAACTCCACGTGCGATTTCGATTTTTATTCTTTAGATTCGAAGATGCCACTGCCCTAAATCAATAATAATAGAACTAGCATTGTTTTTGGATACTTTTATGTCAGTAGGAACTGAACTAGCATTAGATCTGAATTTATTGAACTAACATTATTACTAGATACGACAATAACAACTGAACTAGCATCACTTCAAGATAGTTAACAAGAAATAAATTAGCATTATTTCTAGATTCGTCAGTAGGAATTCAACTAGCATTATTTCTAGATACGTCAGTAGGAATTCAACTAGCATTATTTCTAGATACGTCAGTAGGAATTCAACTAGCATTATTTCTAGATACGTCAGTAGGAATTCAACTAGCATTATTTCTAGATACGTCAATAGGAATTCAACTGGCAATATTTCTAGATACGTCATAACACACATAATATAAACAAAGAAAGACAGAAACACACACACACACACACACACACACACACACACACACACACACACACACACACACACCACACATATATATATATATATATATATATATATATATATAATGTATATAAACAAAGAAAGACACCACAAATCCCCTCAACACCTTGCCTTCTTTGTGTGGTTCCAGGCTAACACTGTGAGTGAAGAAGCCAACCACTGGCTGCTGCACGTGACACTCGGACATAGCTGTTGACAGTTCCAGACAGAGACAAATAGATATCCACAGTGTGAACAGTAGACAGACTGCTCCGTGTATATGTGTAAAGCGAACTAAGGTTTATTCAAAAGCTCCACGAGGCAATGGACATAACATACAGTATATGTGAATCAAGGACAATGTTTTAAGAAATTCAACTCCTTACAGCAACTGCTCTAACGTAAATGTGAATGGAAAACAGTATTTAAAGAAAATCAATTTCACACAGCACCTGACGTAATGTACACGTGAATCAACGACACTATTTTTAAGAAATTCAGTTCCGTAGAGCCTTTGACGTAATTTACACCTGAATCAAGGACAACGTTTTAAGAAGATCTTTTTACATTAGAAAGAAAAGAATCAGACGGTACAAAGTGTAAATATTAAGAGCAAACGTATTCACAGTATTAGTAGTCAGGTCAGGTCAAGTCAAGTCAAGTCAGGTCAAGTCAAGTCAAGTCAAGTCAAGTCAAGTCAAGTCAAGTCAAGTCAAGTCAACTTTACTATCTCCGGAAGAGCAATTACATCTGCGTAGGAACAGAAAGGTACACCGCCGAGAAACTGAGAATATCTATCAGAGGAGAGGACTGGTCATTTTCAGGCGGGTGACGACAGAAACCAGCGGTTGGAAAGTGAAAACTGAATACCATGAGAGGTTGAAAGTAAACTCAGTACACCGAAAATAACATACCTCCAGAGACTGAATGCAGGCAAAGAAATAGAAGCAATTATAGAAGAATAATAGACTGCCAGTGGAACTAAATTTACCCAGTCTAACACACATAACATTAAAGACGAAGAAATACTGAACGTTACTGGCAACGAGAACGAAATACTTCCGAAGACCAAACGTAGAACAGTGTAATCGTGGTAATAAAATTATAATAAAATACCACTGAGACTAAACGTACAGAGTACATAAGAGGAAGTGAATATCATCACAAACTGAAGGCACATAACACCGCAGTAAGAACAGAACATTGTTAAAGACTAATCAGAAATTTGTCTCAGTAGACCTTCAAAGAAATAACGACCTAACGAACGAACTCAGCTGGAAGTGAGCAAAGAATATCTCGAGAGACTGAGCGTGCAGAACAATACATCCAGGACAGAATATCATGAGTGACTGAACGTATACATTTTTCAGTTGGAACACAAGACCACGAAAGACTAAATGTTGGCAATGTAATAATAATGAAAAAAAGAATCTGGTTGGGACAATATGTACACACTGAGAATAAAAAAAACCCACATAATACCATGAGATTGCCGATTAGAGAGCATTGCTAAGGTATAAACACAGAAGCTTGTCTGTTTAGAAAGCCACAGAAGGTTAAACAGAAAGAGACTATAGAACAGAAAGAGACTGTCTAGCGAAACAAAAGTCAGTGTCAAAGATTCTACATCATGTAGGATTATCCAGCCAAACCTAGGACTCTTCTAGATCATTTTTAATAGATTTGGGCGAAGCGCTTAAATTTTGAAATCGTCTTTTAACGTTATAGATCTATTTTTTTAAAACAAATTTCAAAGTCGAAAGATTCAGTATATTGAGAAGACAGTAGAAACCAGAAGCTCAGAGCATCAAAGAAAGGGAGACACACGCACATACACACAGACACACAGGGAGAGAGGTATACGGGAAAGGAGGATCACAGCAGTGACGTGGGAGAGAGTGGACAACCCAGGGCATGTTGCAGGCAGTGAGAATAAGAGCACTGAAGTCAGCCACCTCTCCTTCTCTCCCTTTTCTTGTCGTGCTTGTGGGCTTCTTGGCTTACCTGCCAAAGGTCAGTGTCACTTTGTTGTTCTTCTCTCTCACTCTCTGTCTCTGTCTCTGTCTCTGTCTCTCTCTCTCTCTCTCTCTCTCTCAGTCTCTGTCTCTGTCTGTCTGTCTCTCTCTCTCTCTGTCTCTCAGTCTCTGTCTCTGTCTGTCTGTCTCTCTCTCTCTCTCTCTCTCTCTCTCTCAGTCTCTGTCTCTGTCTGTCTGTCTCTCTGTGTCTCCCTCTCTCTCTCTTTCTCTTTGTATGTCACTTTATTGCTCTTTTCTCTTTCTATCCTTCTCTTTTTCTATATGTCTGTCACTTTGTTGTTCTTTTCTCTTTCTTTCCTTCTGTTTTTCTATATGTCTGTCACTTTGTTGTTCTTTTCTCTTTCTTTCCTTCTGTTTTTCTATATGTCTGTCACTTTGTTGTTCTTTTCTCTTTCTATCCTTCTCTTTTTGTGTGTATGTCACTTTGTTGTTCTTTTCTCTTTCTTTCCTTCTGTTTTTCTATATGTCTGTCACTTTATTGCTCTTTTCTCTTTCTTTCCTTCTGTTTTTCTATATGTCTGTCACTTTATTGCTCTTTTCTCTTTCTTTCCTTCTGTTTTTCTATATGTCTGTCACTTTGTTGTTCTTTTCTCTTTCTTTCCTTCTGTTTTTCTATATGTCTGTCACTTTGTTGTTCTTTTCTCTTTCTTTCCTTCTGTTTTTCTATATGTCTGTCACTTTGTTGTTCTTTTCTCTTTCTATCCTTCTGTTTTTCTATATGTCTGTCACTTTGTTGTTCTTTTCTCTTTCTTTCCTTCTGTTTTTCTATATGTCTGTCACTTTATTGTTCTTTTCTCTTTCTTTCCTTCTGTTTTTCTATATGTCTGTCACTTTGTTGTTCTTTTCTCTTTCTTTCCTTCTGTTTTTCTATATGTCTGTCACTTTGTTGTTCTTTTCTCTTTCTTTCCTTCTGTTTTTCTATATGTCTGTCACTTTATTGCTCTTTTCTCTTTCTTTCCTTCTGTTTTTCTATATGTCTGTCACTTTATTGTTCTTTTCTCTTTCTTTCCTTCTGTTTTTCTATATGTCTGTCACTTTATTGCTCTTTTCTCTTTCTTTCCTTCTGTTTTTCTATATGTCTGTCACTTTATTGCTCTTTTCTCTTTCTTTCCTTCTGTTTTTCTATATGTCTGTCACTTTATTGCTCTTTTCTCTTTCTTTCCTTCTGTTTTTCTATATGTCTGTCACTTTGTTGTTCTTTTCTCTTTCTTTCCTTCTGTTTTTCTATATGTCTGTCACTTTGTTGTTCTTTTCTCTTTCTTTCCTTCTGTTTTTCTATATGTCTGTCACTTTATTGCTCTTTTCTCTTTCTTTCCTTCTGTTTTTCTATATGTCTGTCACTTTATTGTTCTTTTCTCTTTCTTTCCTTCTGTTTTTCTATATGTCTGTCACTTTGTTGTTCTTTTCTCTTTCTTTCCTTCTGTTTTTCTATATGTCTGTCACTTTATTGCTCTTTTCTCTTTCTTTCCTTCTGTTTTTCTATATGTCTGTCACTTTGTTGTTCTTTTCTCTTTCTTTCCTTCTGTTTTTCTATATGTCTGTCACTTTATTGCTCTTTTCTCTTTCTTTCCTTCTGTTTTTCTATATGTCTGTCACTTTGTTGTTCTTTTCTCTTTCTTTCCTTCTGTTTTTCTATATGTCTGTCACTTTGTTGTTCTTTTCTCTTTCTTTCCTTCTCTTTTTGTGTGTATGTCACTTTGTTTGTGTGTATGTCACTTTGTTTGTGTGTATGTCACTTTGTTTGTGTGTATGTCACTTTGTTTGTGTGTATGTCACTTTGTGTGTATGTCACTTTGTTTGTGTGTATGTCACTTTGTTTGTGTGTATGTCACTTTGTTTGTGTGTATGTCACTTTGTGTGTATGTCACTTTGTTTGTGTGTATGTAACTTTGTTTGTGTGTATGTCACTTTGTTTGTGTGTATGTCACTTTGTTTGTGTGTATGTCACTTTGTTGTTCTTTTCTCTTTCTTTCCTTCTCTTTTTGTGTGTATGTCACTTTGTTTGTGTGTATGTCACTTTGTTTGTGTGTATGTCACTTTGTTTGTGTGTATGTCACTTTGTTTGTGTGTATGTCACTTTGTTTGTGTGTATGTCACTTTGTGTGTATGTCACTTTGTTTGTGTGTATGTCACTTTGTTTGTGTGTATGTCACTTTGTGTGTATGTCACTTTGTTTGTGTGTATGTCACTTTGTTGTTCTTTTCTCTTTTTATCTTGTCTGTCTGTGTGTTTGTCACTTTGTTGTTCTTTTCTCTTTTTATCTTTGTCTGTCTGTGTGTTTGTCACTTTGTTGTTCTTTTCTCTTTTATCTTTGTCTGTCTGTGTGTATGTCACTTTGTTTGTGTGTTTGTCACTTTGTTGTTCTTTTCTCTTTTTATCTTTGTCTGTCTGTGTGTATGTCACTTTGTTTGTGTGTTTGTCACTTTGTTTTGTGTGTATGTCACTTTGTTGTTCTTTTTTCTTTTTATCTTTGTCTGTCTGTGTGTTTGTCACTTTGTTGTTCTTTTCTCTTTTTATCTTTGTCTGTCTGTGTGTTTGTCACTTTGTTTGTGTGTTTGTCACTTTGTTGTGTGTATGTCACTTTGTTGTTCTTTTTTCTTTTTATCTTTGTCTGTCTGTGTGTATGTAACTTTGTTGTTCTTTTCTCTTTTTATCTTTGTCTGTCTGTGTGTTTGTCACTTTGTTGTTCTTTTTTCTTTTTATCTTTGTCTGTCTGTGTGTTTGTCACTTTGTTTGTGTGTATGTAACTTTGTTGTTCTTTTCTCTTTTTATCTTTGTCTGTTTGTGTGTATGTCACTTTGTTGTTCTTTTTTCTTTCTATCCTTCTCTCTTTCTGTCTGTATGTCGTTTATGTTAGCCATGGTTTTATATTTCATTGTCCTATACAAAAACAAGGAATCATTTTATTTTGATTGGAGGGAGGTCATCCGTATGCCATGTATAATTATGTGTGTGGGTCTGCTAGTTTGACCAAAACGTTGTCGGTGCCTGGGTTGTTGCGTTAGGTCTTTTACCCATATCTATATTTATATCTATATCTATAGGTAGATAGATAGATCAGATAGATAGATAGATAGATACATGGGTAGACAGATGGAAGAGATAGATAGATAGGTGAGTAGATGGATAGATAGATAGACAGATAGATATAGATTGAGAGATAGGTACATACATACATACATACATACATACATACACACATACATACATAATACATACATAATACATACATACATAATACATATACATACATACATACATACATACATACATACATACACAGAGACAGATACATAGAACATTTTGTACATGTCGTACATGCAATGTAACATTGCCATTCTAATTGACTATTCACCTGTACAAATTATATTGTTGTTTTTTTCACGTAAACACTAGTTTCAGTTTCAGTGTCTTATAATAACGTCTTCGCACTGTGAATGAATAGGTCATTTCGTACCTGTCATACATAGAATGTAACATTACTGTTCTCATAAGCTGTTCACTTGTGCAAATAACGTTCTTTTCACGTAAACAACTGTTTCAGTTTCAGTGTCTTATGATAACGTCTCTGCGCTGGAAATGAATGCTTTATGCACTGACGCCATGTGATGGAAAAGATCCAAAATGATAATGGCAGAAATGGTTTGAAAGTACTGCAACATGTACATAGGAACACGGTACTATGTTCACATTTAGTATACGGAAAATGCAGTAGCCATGTAATTTAATAAATTCTGTATTTCTATCCGTTGTGTGAGGAGTGAAATAGTGGCTTGATGGATACAAAACACCAACCTAGGAAGCGAACGTTCCTGTAAAATCCAGGGTTCAAACCCTCAGTTGGACACATTTTTATCTTCCTTCCCCTAGGCCTTGAATGGCGGTGTGTGTGTGTGTGGTAAGGTTGGGTTGTGTATTTGTATGTGTGTGTGTGTGTGTGTGTGTGTGTGTGTGTGTGTGTGTGTGTGTGTGTGTGTGTGTGTGTGTGTGTGTGTTTTGTCGGATAAGACGATAAACTGAAGTTCCATATGTGCAGCATACATTTAGCGGGCACAAAAGGATCCTCCGAGGCCACAAAAAAGTGTCTTTGAGAAATTCATGTTGAAATATCATCTGTGAAAGGTAAAGAAAACGAAATGCAGACAGTTAAATAACACACACACACACGCACGCGCACGCATGCACGCACACACACTTATATATGCACTCATATACATACATACATTCACAGACATATACACACACATACATACACTCACATATATACGTACACGCACACACAGAGACATGCACACACACGCTTACATATACATACATACATATATATAAAGATATATAACATATATACACACACACACACACACATATATATATATATATATATATATAATATATATATATATATATATATATATATATGTGTGTGTGTGTGTGTGTGTGTGTGTGTGTGTGTGTGTGTGTGTGTGTGTATGTATGTATGTATACACACACAAGTACACTAAACCGCCAGCAACAGAAATAGTTCAGATCATCTGAATCAAGGTGATCTGTCCACGTTCAGGCAATACAAACCAAAACCAGACACACACGACGATACAGACTGTGAACGCTGTGTAAATGGCTGAGACCAAACAAGTGCAGAATGTGTGCCACGCAGTTTTTGTCAAGTGTGCAGTGAGGTAACACAGTGGCAAAATCTTGCAATCACAGGACGTAAAAGACCCCAACACAACAACGACACCACTCATGTGTTGTTCTAGTTCTCTCGTTCCTCGGTCCATTGTTTTGCTCTGTTGGAGTAGACGAAATAGCAACACGACACGACGGGTGCCATAGAGAAGTTGGGTAAGCCGCCGGATTTCCAACCGGAAGGTCTGGGGTTCGATCCTGGCTGGGTACCTCCCGCCTGGCAGGAAATGGACAGAAAATGTTTTTCCATCCCTCGCACGCAGAACATTAACATGTACACAGTAAAAGTCCTGCAAGTTGTGTTAGTGTTCAGTGGCTCATGGAAATATAAGAACTTTAATAATAATAATAATTACAGTATTTATATAGCGCAAAATCTTGATAAAATCAAATCTAAGCGCTGAAACAGACACACACGCACGCACGCACACACACGCACGCACCCCCCCCCACACACACACACACACGCATGGCTATAAATGGGGAGAAAGAATAAAAGCAATGGAAAATTATAGAGAGCATATTATATACAATTATATATTACAATGTGATTCCCCTCCGAGTGGAGACAGGCTGCAGAGGGGGTTGAGTGAGGTCAGGATTTTATGCAGAAGAGAAAAGGTGAGTTTTGAGAGCGGACTTGAAGGAGACAAAAGTAGGTTGCTGACGGACTGAGAGAGGAAGTTTGTTCCAGGAGAGTGGACCAGAAACAGAGAACTTTCTAGCATGTATGCCCACCGAAGACGGACTTTGCAGACTGTGCCTTCACAGTGTGGGCAATACAACGTGCACAGGCGCATCCGACAAAAATAAGAAAGTTAAGGGGGGGGGGGGGGGGGGAAGGAAAAAACAACGTGACACAGTCTTTACTGGCAGTACGTTTGGCCATAGTTAGACTAAGCTGACGTCGGGTTAGAATTCTCGCTGTATAGCCTGACAGTTTTGGTTTGATTCTGGATCACAAAAATCCCTCTAGTGAAATCAGGTTAATAAAGCTTTTCAAAGATCATCGCACTTATGAGATTACTTTCGTGCTCACCTTTTTTTTTTCCTTTTTTTCCCTTTTTTTTTGGTCCCATTTTCTTTGCCTCGCCGCCTTATTAGCCACAGAAGCTAGCACAGTTTATTTTTTACATTGCGATGATGATGATGATGATGATGATGACGATAACGATGATAATCATGATTCTATGGAGTTCCATGTAGGATTGAGATTGTGTGACAGCGATATACTCTACGGAGGCACTCACAAGTCTGCACACATGCTGGCCTGGGAGATTGTGGGGGGGGGGGGGGATCTCTACTCTTTACCCTCCAGGATGGGGGTACTTAGACAGGATCGAACTCAGACTTTCTTTTTGGCAGTCGGGCTTCTTAACCACTTGACTGTTGCGCCCTTCAAGATGTGAGTTTATACCAGACTACGATACAATCTCCCAATGTACGGCATGAGCTTTACGCCTTGAAAGGAACCGAAGGAACAAAAAGGTTTGTCTCTGGCCAAATTTCATCGATAATCCATTTAGATTAATCAACCAACATACAAGCCACACAGAAGAAAAAGAAAAAAAAGCTGGCACTGTACTGTTGTAGTATGTTTTCGTTTTCCCTGTGAAAATTCGGCTGTGACAGAAAGAAAGGAACAGTGACTGCAAGAGACTTCCATACAATCAGTTTAGACACTCATTGTCTTCTTCTTGTTCTTGTTCTTGTTCTTGTTCTACTACTACTTCTACTACTACTTCTTCTTCTTCTTCTTTTTCTTCTTCTTCTTCTTTTTCTTCTTCTACTTCTTTTTCTTCTTCTTCTTCTTTTTCTTCTTCTTCTTCCTCTTCTTTTTCTTCTTCTTCTTCTACTTCTTTTTCTTCTTCTTCTTCTCCTTCCTCTTCTTCTTCTTCTACTTCTTTTTCTTCTTCTTCTTCTGCTTCTTCTATTTCTTTTTCTTCTTCTTCTTCTTCTTCTCCTTCCTCTTCTTCTTCTTCTTCTACTTCTTTTTCTTCTTCATCTTCTTCTACTTCTTTTTCTTTTTCATCTTCTTCTTCTTCTTCTTTTTCTCCTTCTTCTTCTCCCTTAATAGGGCAGACCTACCCAGATTTGGGTACCAAGATTGTGATGTTCAGTGTTTCAGTTCTAATTAACCAATCACCATGATATTTGGCAAGAAGATACCTCAGACAGTATTCATTGGATTGAATATCTTTGTTGGGGTCTGTGAGTAGGAAATTGAGTTTATTTTTTAGTCCGCGAAAGTTTTTGATTTTTCGCGAGATTGTATACATCAGACATAATATGTTCAAAAGTTTTCATCCGATTTCCTTTCATATAGCAGGGACAGGTACCTATAGCCGATAGTAAAATCTTGCAGTTCTGCTTGAAAGAAACATTTTTATCAAAAGTTGTATTATAATTTTTTTATTAAAATTATTCTAAAAATTGGTGTGATGATTGTACGGAAAATAATGATAGTAGAGCTAAGATTTTACTGCATGCCATACATACTATACAGATGTGTTTGCTCACTAAATATCAAATTCCTAACATGAATATATGTGTAGTTATAAATGTCACAGTATGTACTATATTTTTTCATTTTCGCAAGAACATTTTTTAATTAATTAATTTTTGTCAACTTTTCATAACTCACAGACCCCAACAAAGATATTCAATCCAAAAATAGTGTCTGAGGTATCTTCTTGCCAAATATCATGGTGAAACACTGAACATCACAATCTTGGTACCCAAATCTGGGTAGGTCTGCCCCCTTTTTAAATCCGTGCAGAGTTACTGGGGCGCCGCGCTTCAGAACTGTTCACTAGTCCTCCAGTTCTGTCGGTTGTGTGTCAAAGCCTGGATCTCTGCGGATATTTTCCCTGTCCATTCCGCAATGTTGTCAGTCCATCGTTTTCTTTGTCTTCCGTAACTAGACGGACGATTGATTTTAGCAATGGCGTTAGATCCTGCTGCCATGCCAACGTAATTAGTATTGACACAGGCACTGTTATTTCAAAGAAAGTAATGCCATGCTAACCTCTCTGGCTTTTCCGAGACCTGTCAGATTTTTTTTTTGATTTTTTTTTTTAGCATTGGGGTTATTATTTTTTGTTTTGTTTTGTTTTGTTTTGTTGTGGTTTGGTTTGGTTTGGTTTGGTTTGGCTTGGCTTGGCTTGGTTTGGCTTGGCTTGGCTTGGCTTGGTTTGGTTTGGTTTGTGTTTGGTTTTCAATGAAGGAGAATTGTAATGATGCCCTTGAACTGAAAACAGGTTGTGCTTATTTCAACGAGCAATCTTTAGTCTTCGATCATGTGATCGGAATGTTGGAATGTTTACTCATCAAACTGCCGAGAAATACCTCAGTGTTTTATTTTAAAAAGAAAATTTATTTGGGGATGGGGGTGTGGGCTTCTGTGACTAACGTTTGGACCATATCCATTGACATTCATTTTACGTGTGTGTGGTATGTGTATGTATATGTGTGAGTGTGTGTGAATTGTGTGTGTGTGTGTGTGTGTGTGTGTGTGTGTGTGTGTGTGTGTGTGTGTGTGTGTGTGTGTGTGTGAGGGAGAGAGAGAGAGAGGTGTGTGTGTGTGTGTGTGTGTGTGTGTGAGGGAGAGAGAGAGTGTGTGTGTGTATGTGTGTTTGCTAAGTTTAACATTTTGGTCAGATTCCATCTCCAAACAACCAAAAGGTCGATAATGTGTTTTGTTTTTAACACGTTGGGCAAAAAATGTGTTATTGCCCATAAAGATAAGTTGCATCTTTTTAGGCTTTCCTTTGATCTCAGATGAAAAGGTGAGAGCTTTACCACAACCGCGAAATCCTTGCTGACATACCTCATTTCCGTGCACGTGCGTGCACATATGTTTCCACACACAAACACACACACGTGCACATGCACACATGCACATACATACATGCACACTCGCGCACACGCACACACACACATGCAGACATGCACACGCACATACATACACGCTCATTCGCACGCACACTCGCACGCATACATACATACATACATCTACATACATACATACATACATACATACATACATACATACATATCATACAACATGAACACACACATACAACATACACATAATTACACACACACATACATACATGCGTGCATACAATACAATACACACACATACATACATAAACACATACATACATACATACATACATACATACATACATATACACAACATACACACATACATACATACATACATGCATAAAAACATACATACACGCACATACACACATACACATACATACAGACAGACAGACAGACAGACATACAACATGCACACATACATACAACATACACACATAATTACACACACACACACACACATACATACATGCTTACATACAATACAATACACACACATACGTACATAAAACACATACATACATACATACATACATACATACATACATACATACATACATACATACATACATACATACATACAACATACACATACATACATACATACATGCATACATACATACATACATACATACATACATACACGCACATACACACATACACATACATACATACATATATACAGACAGACAGACAGACAGACATACATACATACACACACATACATACATGCTTACATACAATACAATACACACACATACATACATAAACACATACATACATACATACATACATACAACACACATACATACATACATACATACATACATACATACATACATACATACATACATACATGCATACATACATACATACATACATACATACATACATACATACATAAACACACATACATACACGCACATACACACATACACATATATACATACATACATACATACACATACACACATACACCAGCACATACACACATACGTACACACACATACAAACACACATGCACACACACTCACATACATACACACACACATACACACCTTCATACATACGCACACTCAGTTACTACTAGCCTGCCTTTACATAAGACAAGTGGCACTTAAACCCTGGTCGAGGTAGTTAACCCTTTGACTCCCTCGACCTATC
>CM060309.1:37783924-37791424 GCA_030674185.1 Monoplex corrugatus
ATATATATTCTCTCTTTCTCACCCTCCCTCTCTCTCTTGTCTCATCCACAAGAAAAGCATCCAGACCACATATTCAAGGTCTGGTGATGGTGATGGTGGTGGTGGGGGGTGGGGGGTGGGGGGGGGGGGCGTGGGGGCAGGGAAAAGACGGAAGAAGAATATCCCTTCTATTCTATTCTGTTTTGTTCAGTTTTGTTCTCTTTTGTTCTGTCGTTTTGTTCTGTTCTTTTTCTGTTCTTTTCAGCTCTGTCCTGTTAATTCTGTTCTGTTCTATTCTGTTCTATTCCAGTCTAGTCTAGTCTAGTCTGTTGTGTTCTGTTTTGTTGTAATTTATTCTGTTCTAATCAGTTTTACTCTGCTCTATTCTATTCTGATCTGGTTTTGGTCTATTGTCTTGTCTTCTCTTCATTTTTATTCTGTACTTTTTTTTTTATTGTGTTGTGTTCTGTTGTGTTGCAGATGGATGCTATCGAATGCTTCAGCACAACCGACGACCGCATGGTGCAATTCTAGTAAGTAGAGAACAGACGGATTCACATGTACGTCCTACTATCAACGTATTAGCCTATTGTCTTTTACGTTAGTTAGAATTGGTCATAGAATCATAGAATATCCTCTGTTTCTGTCTCTGTATCTCTGTCTCTGAATCTCTGTCTCTTTGTCTCTGTCTGTCTGTCTCTCGTGTATGTCTTTCTCTGTGTCTCTTTCTCCCTGTCTCTGTCTCTCTCCCCCATCTCTCTCCGTCCCGTGTATGTCTCTCTCTATCTCTGTCTGTCTCTGTATTTCTGTTTCTGTCTGTCTCTCTCTCTCTCTCTATCGTGTATGTTTCTCTCTCTCTCTCTCTTTCTGTTTGTCTGTCTCTCTCACCAATACTATTTACGTTACATATTTATTTATTTATTTATTTTGTTGTTGTTGCGATGTCTATAAATGAAGAGGAGAAGGAGGAGGGCGAAGAGGATTATATAACATCATGATGACGATAGCGACGCCGTTAACGATACTGATTTTAAATAAAACAATGAAGACTTATGTAGTGTACGGCGTGTAAGAGATTACAAGAGACACAACTCATGTGCATGGTTCAAATACATGTATAAGTGTTGTTCCCCTTGCAATGAACGTGTCCGATTCGTTTTCGCCAGTTTTGCAGTTTCATGGAAGTTTGAATGTTATGCTTAGTTTTATTCTTATTGTTTAAGGCCCAGCCGACTGCGTAGAGTCGTCAGGGCTATAACCATCGAAAAAAGTACATAAAATTATATCTCAGCGGGTGAAAATCACCTGGATAAGAAAATTAAGTTAGCACTCGCGCACGTAAAATAAGAATATGCCCCTGGCGTTGACCACTCCGTCTGTTTTATCAACCAGGGAAGTTAAAAAAAATACTTGAATACAAATGTAAACATAACTAAAGAGACTAAAAACATAAACATACAAACGGGCTTAAAGTACTTAAAATTGCTTTTGCACATCACATTTCCTTTGAGCCGAAAATGCACATAATACATGTAGCCTATCAAATTATCAATCCTAACAAAAAGTATGTAAGGCTTTCTCGAATACATACAGGTGAATGGATCAGCAAAGAGGATAATGTTAGGAAGAAATGAGAGAAAGTAAAGGAGGACGAAAGAAACCAAGAGTGACAGAAAAGAGGGAATTTCGAGCACAGAAATTCTGTGCTAGAAATTTCCTCTTTTCTGTCACTTTCTCTGTTTTCTTTCTTCCTCCTTTACTTTCTGTCACACACACACACACACACACACACACATACACACACACACACACACACACACACACACACACACACACACACACACACACACACACACACACACACACACACACACACACACATACGCGCGCGCGCGCACGCCACGGCAAGAAAGGATTTGTCCTTGGCAAATTTCTGTAAAACAAAATCCGCTTTCATCTATATAAATCAGACATTCACATCGACAGGAGAAAATGGTGGCTCTGCAATGTGACGGTGTCCTCTCTCCCAAGAAAGCAGCCTGAAATCCACTGTGGAAAAAAAAGAAGAAACTAGATGAATGAATACGGAAAATGGTGTTGGTTGTTCATGGTTGGTTTCAGTTGTGGACCGTCTGAGCAGTGCTGTGGAGCTCGGTGTTGTTCCGATGACGATCCTTTCTACATACATTGGTACTTCTGGTCAGTGATTGTCTGTCTTTAGTTTGAACACTTCCCTATCCTTGATTTACACATACCTGTTCTTATGTGACTCTTTCTTGTCCTTGATTTACACATACCTGTTCTTATGTGACTCTTTCTTGTCCTCAAGTCACACTTTCCTGTCCTTGATTTACACATACCTGTTCTTATGTGACACTTTCTTGTCCTTGATTTACACATACCTGTTCTTATGTGACTCTTTCTTGTCCTCAAGTCACACTTTCCTGTCCTTGAGTCACACTTTCCTGTCCTTGATTTACACATACCTGTTCTTATGTGACTCTTTCTTGTCCTCAAGTCACACTTTCCCGTCCTTGATTTACACATACCTGTTCTTATGTGATTCTTTCTTGTCCTTGATTTACACATACCTGTTCTTATGTGACTCTTTCTTGTCCTTGATTTACACATACCTGTTTATGTGACTCTTTCTTGTCCTTGATTTACACATACCTGTTCTTATGTGACACTTTCTTGTCCTCAAGTCACACTTTCCTGTCCTTGATTTACACATACCTGTTCTTATGTGACTCTTTCTTGTCCTCAGTCACGCTTTCCTGTCCTTGATTTACACATACCTGTTCTTATGTGACACTTTCTTGTCCTCAAGTCACACTTTCCTGTCCTTGATTTACACATACCTGTTCTTATGTGACACTTTCTTGTCCTCAAGTCACACTTTCCTGTCCTTGATTTACACATACCTGTTCTTATGTGACACTTTCTTGTCCTCAAGTCACACTTTCCCGTCCTTGAGTCACACTTTCCCGTCCTTGATTTACACATACCTGTTCTTATGTGACACTTTCTTGTCCTCAAGTCACACTTTCCTGTCCTTGATTTACACATTCCTGTTCTTATGTGACACTTTCTTGTCCTCAAGTCACACTTTCCTGTCCTTGATTTACACATACCTGTTCTTATGTGACACTTTCTTGTCCTCAAGTCACACTTTCCTGTCCTTGATTTACACATACCTGTTCTTATGTGACACTTTCTTGTCCTCAAGTCACACTTTCCTGTCCTTGAGTCACACTTTCTGTCCTGATTTACACATACCTGTTCTTATGTGACTCTTTCTTGTCCTCAAGTCACACTTCCCTCTCCTTGATTTACACATACCTGTTCTTATGTGACTCTTTCTTGTCCTCAAGTCACACTTTCCTGTCCTTGATTTACACATACCTGTTCTTATGTGACTCTTTCTTGTCCTCAAGTCACACTTTCCTGTCCTTGATTTACACATACCTGTTCTTATGTGACTCTTTCTTGTCCTCAAGTCACACTTTCCTGTCCTTGATTTACACATACCTGTTCTTATGTGACTCTTTCTTGTCCTCAAGTCACACTTCCTCTCCTTGATTTACACATACCTGTTCTTATGTGACTCTTTCTTGTCCTCAAGTCACACTTTCCTGTCCTTGATTTACACATACCTGTTCTTATGTGACTCTTTCTTGTCCTCAAGTCACACTTTCCTGTCCTTGATTTACACATACCTGTTCTTATGTGACTCTTTCTTGTCCTCAAGTCACACTTTCCTGTCCTTGATTTACACATACCTGTTCTTATGTGACACTTTCTTGTCCTCAAGTCACGCTTTCCTGTCCTTGATTTACACATACCTGTTCTTATGTGACTCTTTCTTGTCCTCAAGTCACGCTTTCCTGTCCTTGATTTACACATACCTGTTCTTATGTGACTCTTTCTTGTCCTCAAGTCACGCTTTCCTGTCCTTGATTTACACATACCTGTTCTTATGTGACTCTTTCTTGTCCTCAAGTCACGCTTTCCTGTCCTTGAGTCACACTTTCCTGTCTTTGATTTACACATTCCTGTCCTTATGTGACTCTTTCTTGTCCCAAGGTACACTTTCCTGTCCTTAAGTCACACTTTCCTGTCCTTATGTGACACTTCCCTGACCTTAAGCACATTTCATGCCTTGATTTACACATTCTGTCCTTATCGGACTCTTCCCTGTCCTCAAGTCACACTTTCCTATCCTTATGTGACTCTTTCCTGTCCTCAAGTCACACTTTCCTATCCATATGTGACTCTTTCCTGCCCTTAAGTCACACTTTCCTATCCATATGTGACGCATTCCTGTCCTCAAGTCACACTTTCCTATCCTGATGTGACACTTTCCCGTCCTTAAGTCACACTTTCGTGTCCTTATGTGACTCTTTCCTGATCTCAAGTCACACTTTCCTATCCATATGTGACTCTTTCCTGCCCTTGCGTCACACTTTCCTATCCATATGTGACACTTTCCTGTCCTCAAGTCACACTTTCCTATCCTGGTGTGACTTTTTCCTGTCCTTAAATCACACTTTCCTGTCCTACTGTGACACTTTCCTGTCCTCAAGTCACATTTTCCTATCCATATGTGACACTTTCCCGTCCTTAAGTCACACTTTCCTGTTCTTATGTGACACTTCCCTGCCCTTAAGTCACACTTTCCTATCCATGTGTGACACTTTCCCATCCTTAAATCACACTTTCGTGTCCTTTGTGACTCTTTCCTGATCTCAAGTCACACTTTCCTATCCATATGTGACTCTTTCCTGTTGCGTCACATTTTCCTATCCATATGTGACTTTCCTGTCCTCAAGTCACACTTTCCTATCCTGGTGTGACTTTTTCCTGTCCTTAAGTCACACTTTCCTGTCCTACTGTGACACTTTCCTGTCCTCAAGTCCACTTTCCTATCCTGGTGTGACTTTTTCCTGTCCTTAAATCACACTTTCCTGTCCTACTATGACACTTTCCTGTCCTCAAGTCACATTTTCCTATCCATATGTGACACTTTACCGTCCTTAAGTCACACTTTCCTGTCCTTGATTTACACATTCCTGACCTTATGACACTTTCCCTGTCCTTGATTTACCCATTCCTGTCCTTATGTGACACTTTCCTGTATTTGATTTACACATTCCTGTCCTTATGTGATACAGGTACTTTCCTGTCCTTAAGTCATACTTTCCTGTCCTTGATTTACACTTTCCTGTCCTTATGTGACACTTTCTTGTCCTTGAGTTCCAGTTTCCTGTCCTTGATTTACTCATTCCGGTTCTCATGTGACATTTTCTGTCCTTAATTTACACTTTCCTGTCCTTGAGTTACACATTCCTGTCCTTATTGACATTTTTCTGTCCTTAACTCACACTTTCCTGTCCTTGATTTACCCATTCCTGTCCTTATGACACTTTCCTGTCCTTGATTTACCCATTCCTGTCCTTATGTGATACTTTCCTGTATTTGATTTACACATTCCTGTCCTTATGTGATACAGGTACTTTCCTGTCCTTAAGTCATACTTTCCTGTCCTTGATTTACACTTTCCTGTCCTTATGTGACACTTTCCTTTACTTAATATACACTTTCCTGTCCTTGATTTACACTTTCCTCTCCTTACGTGGCTCCTTCCTGTCCTTATGTGACACTGTCCTGTACTTAATTTACACTTTCCTGTCCTTGTACCCATTCCTGTCCTTATGTGACATTTCCTGTCCTTAGTGTACACTTTGACGTCCTTATTTGACACTTTGACGTCCTTATTTGACACTTCCGTATCCTTGATATACATTTTGCTGTCCTTAGATAACAACTTTCTTATGTTTGATTTAATCTTTCCTGTCCATAGTTTGTACTTTACTGTCCTTACTTTACACTTCTCTGTCCTTGACGTACAATTTCTTGTCCTTATTTGACACTTTGCTGTCCTTATATGACACTTCCGTATCCTTGATATACACTTTGCTGTCCTTAGATAACACTTTCTTATGTTTGATTTAATCTTTCCTGTCCATAGTTTGTACTTTACTGTCCTTACTTTACACTTTTCTGTTCTTGACATACAATTTCTTGTCCTTATTTGACACTTAACTGTCCTTACTTTACACTTTTCTGTCCTTGATGTACAATTTCTTGTCCTTGGTTTACACTTTACTGTCCTAACTCTACAGTTCTTTCTTGTCCTAATTGTACAGTTTCCTGTCTTTGTTTTGTACTTTCCTGTCATTGATATACACTTTCCTGTCCTTGATTTGACACTTTATTATCATTAAGTTACACTTCCTTGGCCTTAGTTTACACTTTACTGTCGTTAGTTTACCCTCTTTCTGTCCTTATGGAGCACTTTCCTGTTTTTAATTTACATTTTTCTTGTCCTTAGTTTACGTGTTGTTATCCTGAATTTATGTACACTTTACTGTTCCTCTGTTCCAAATTACTGCTTGTCCCAGTTTGTCATTTTACTGTCTTTACCTTGCATTTTGCTGTCCTTCCTTGAATTTAGTTGTCCTTAAATTTAAACTTTGATGTCCTTGCTATAGACTTAAATGCCCTTTCCTTACACATTGTTGCTATAGTTTACATTTCGCTATCCATGCTTTATCTTTTTATGGCCGTAATGTGCGTTTGGCAGTCCAGTTTTCTTTCCTTATGTTGAACTTTTAATCTTTTGATTCCCGCACCCTATCCATCAGCATCCTGCATTGTCTTCCATGCTGGCAAGGCAAAAACTTAACCCTTTCTCCCTCACCCTATCCTAGGACGAGGATAGGACGAGGGAGTCAAAGGGTTAAGTTTTTGCAGGTGGTGGATAGGGTGCGGGAGTCAAAGGGTTAATGTGCTGATTTGACACTCTGTTGACCTTTATACGTTGTCGTTCTTGCTTTACGCTTTGTTGTCCTTTCCATCTTTTGTCCTTACTTTTCAACCCGGTATTCCTACTTTACACTGAGAGACGTGATAGATGAAAGGATCGGGTTGTGATTGTGTACAGTGGTATCCTATTTCTGGTCCCTACCTTTACTGCCCTTGCTAACGTGAATCAAAAGGTGTAAGCTCGTTTCTAATTTTTGGCTCATTGTTTGTGTGGGTGAGTCATACATCTAAATGATCATCTCAAGTTCTTGGCAGTGGCTTTTATATCGTTTAGTACATAACTTCTTTAGTTATTTGTCAGTCTGAAAGGAGACTGTGTGAAATTTGTTTGTTTGCTTGTGAGTGCTTGCATATGTGTGTGTGTGTGTGTTTGTGCGCGCGCGCGCGCGCGTGTGTGTGTGTGTGCGTGTGTGTGTGTGTGTGTGTGTGTGTTGTCTGTGTGTGTGGTTCGTGCGTGTGTGTGTGTGTGTGGATTGGGGATGATGTGAGCAATGGGCTGCGGTGTGTATGTAAGTGTCTATTGTTCATTTATTTTAAGCCTGGAGACAGCACACGATTCAAATAACATCTGCATTGTCCTATCTTATGTTGTACCCAGGTTGGCGGTGTGCATGTTGCTGCTGGTCGTTGCGG
>CM060309.1:37796424-37798924 GCA_030674185.1 Monoplex corrugatus
ATTCGTACATAGTTATTATTCTAAAATACATATTTATCATTTTAAACACACACACGCACACAATTACTCACTTTTAACATTCAAAACCTTCGTAGGTAATTGCTGTTCTGAAGTTCGTATTTGTCATTTTGAAATACACACACTCACACATACATACACAGGCACACTTTCAACGATAAAATCATTCGTACATAATTATTATTCTACACTTCGTAGTTATCATTCTGAACCGTACATACAAGTACACACACACGTTAAAATATTAAAATCATGCGTGCATAATTATTATTCTAAAATACGTAATTTTCATTCTAAAACACGTATATGCAGTCAGACACTTTAAACATGAAAATATTCGTACATGATTATCATTCTAAAATATGTGATTATCATACAAAACGCTGAAAATGTCAGCCGGTGCTCAGTGCCGATAAATTACTGATATCAGGTCAAGATTTAGCTGTAAACACGGACATGATATATGCCAGTCTTACTGAACCTCTAAGCCTCGGACTTTGAACCATGAATATTCATAAAATGTTCTCTGACCTTGACCCGTAGTTATTTTTAAGATGTTCCTTGATCGTGACCTTGGTAATTTTTTTTAAAGTTCTTTGACCTTCACTGTGATCCATGGTTAGCCTTAAAATGTTCCATGACTTTGGAAGTTTAAAGTACCTGTGACCAACATGAAAGTGATCCTATGCATATTTGAGGCACCTTCAGACAGAAATAAGAGTGATCGAAGTGATATGAGCACAGAATAGTAACAAGTAAGGGGATAAACGTAAAAATGGGAGCGCAGAAGAGGTTGTTCCATAGATGGGTGAGGCGGTACAGACCTCAATTAGAGAGTAATTCAACCAGTGTTGTAGATAAATTTCAGTGCATAGTACTCGTTTGAGGTACGACGTAGGTTAGATGATTGTTTTTTGAAAGAGCGACCATTGGTTTTAAACGTTCGGTCAAACTGGCACAAGATGTGGTTGAAAGCAAGGATGTGAGAGTAATTCTGTATGACTGTTTATAACTGGTACAACATGTGTTTGACTGTAAGGATGTAAAAGTAATTTTGTATGTTTGTTTATATAGAAGTGAAGGGTGGATTCTTAAAGCTGCAGGTGAAAACAGAATCAAAAGTGCAGAGATGTGGTTCTACAGAAGACTCCTAAGAATAAGCTGGACTGAAAGACGAACAAACCAAAGCATTCTGGAAGAACTCAAGAAACAACCTGAACTTTTAGGCCTGGTTAGGAAAATGAAAATGAAATACTTTGGACATGCTATGAGACATCAGAGCTGCCATGTAACGAAGACTGTGGCCCAGGCAGACAAGGAAGACCGCCGACTTCCTATGTGCAGAACGTAGCCAAGTGGACGAAGTTCCCGAAAGATGAAGTCTACAGGACTGTAGTGAGAAGGGGATGGAGACAGCTGACGGGGCATGCATCAGCGGCTACCATCAAGAATGATGTCGCCGACAAGTGAACAGGTGTTTAAACTGATACATGATTAGTTTCAATGAAAGGATGTGAGAGTAATTTTGTATGTTTTTAACTGGCAAACAGATGCGTTTGATTACTTGATTACAAGGATGTAAGAGTGAATTTGTATGTACAAGATGTTTCTGAATGCATGGGTTGTAAAAGTGATTTCGTATATTTGTTTATAACTTGTTTACCACGTGTCGGATTGCATTGACATAACAGTGATTTTGTACGCTTGTTTATAACTGGCAGAAGGTGCGTTTGAATGCAAGGATGTAAGAGTAATTTTATATGTTTGTTTATAACTGGCACTAGATGTGTTTGATTGCAATGATGTTAAAATAATTTTTGTGTGTTTGTTTATAACGAGTGCGTGGTTAGTTTCAATGCAAGGATGTCAGAGTAACTTTTCATGCTTATTTATAACTGGTACAAGATGTGTTTGATCGCAAGGATGGAAGAGTAATTGTCTATGTTTGTTTCTGTTGCGAGGAATATCTGCCAGAATGATTATCTGCCTGTTGAACTTTTAATCTTTTGATTCCCGCACCCTATCCATCAGCATCCTGCATTGTCTTCCATGCTGGCAAGGCAAAAACTTAACCCTTTCTCCCTCACCCTATCCTAGGACGAGGATAGGACGAGGGAGTCAAAGGGTTAAGTTTTTGCAGGTGGTGGATAGGGTGCGGGAGTCAAAGGGTTAATGTGCTGATTTGACACTCTGTTGACCTTTATACGTTGTCGTTCTTGCTTTACGCTTTGTTGTCCTTTCCATCTTTTGTCCTTACTTTTCAACCCGGTATTCCTACTTTACACTGAGAGACGTGATAGATGAAAGGATCGGGTTGTGATTGTGTACAGTGGTATCCTATTTCTGGTCCCTACCTTTACTGCCCTTGCTAACGTGAATCAAAAGGTGTAAGCTCGTTTCTAATTTTTGGCTCATTGTTTGTGTGGGTGAGTCATACATCTAAATGATCATCTCAAGTTCTTGGCAGTGGCTTTTATATCGT
>CM060309.1:37803924-37836424 GCA_030674185.1 Monoplex corrugatus
CAACATACTATTGCAAGGGAGATAACCTACTTCCCCTCACTTGAAGGCTGACTATATGCTGTGTGTAATATCACAAGCTTGTCCTCAAATCCAGAGGGGAGAGGGGAATGAACCAAGTAAATTCAAGTCAAGTTAAATACACAGTATTATCTCTCAGAGAGAAATTACATAGTGGTCACCATTTACACACACTGAAAATAAAATCAGTATTTCAGTCAGAACAATGCAATGACAACAATTTGTGACACTAAACCTTTAAACATTGCAAAAACTATCCTATATAAGTATTATTCTTAAATACGTCTTTATCATTCCGAAACATACACACAAACAGACATACACATATTTTACATATTAAAACATTCGTACATAGTTATTATTCTAAAATACATATTTATCATTTTAAACACACACACGCACACAATTACTCACTTTTAACATTCAAAACCTTCGTAGGTAATTGCTGTTCTGAAGTTCGTATTTGTCATTTTGAAATACACACACTCACACATACATACACAGGCACACTTTCAACGATAAAATCATTCGTACATAATTATTATTCTACACTTCGTAGTTATCATTCTGAACCGTACATACAAGTACACACACACGTTAAAATATTAAAATCATGCGTGCATAATTATTATTCTAAAATACGTAATTTTCATTCTAAAACACGTATATGCAGTCAGACACTTTAAACATGAAAATATTCGTACATGATTATCATTCTAAAATATGTGATTATCATACAAAACGCTGAAAATGTCAGCCGGTGCTCAGTGCCGATAAATTACTGATATCAGGTCAAGATTTAGCTGTAAACACGGACATGATATATGCCAGTCTTACTGAACCTCTAAGCCTCGGACTTTGAACCATGAATATTCATAAAATGTTCTCTGACCTTGACCCGTAGTTATTTTTAAGATGTTCCTTGATCGTGACCTTGGTAATTTTTTTTAAAGTTCTTTGACCTTCACTGTGATCCATGGTTAGCCTTAAAATGTTCCATGACTTTGGAAGTTTAAAGTACCTGTGACCAACATGAAAGTGATCCTATGCATATTTGAGGCACCTTCAGACAGAAATAAGAGTGATCGAAGTGATATGAGCACAGAATAGTAACAAGTAAGGGGATAAACGTAAAAATGGGAGCGCAGAAGAGGTTGTTCCATAGATGGGTGAGGCGGTACAGACCTCAATTAGAGAGTAATTCAACCAGTGTTGTAGATAAATTTCAGTGCATAGTACTCGTTTGAGGTACGACGTAGGTTAGATGATTGTTTTTTGAAAGAGCGACCATTGGTTTTAAACGTTCGGTCAAACTGGCACAAGATGTGGTTGAAAGCAAGGATGTGAGAGTAATTCTGTATGACTGTTTATAACTGGTACAACATGTGTTTGACTGTAAGGATGTAAAAGTAATTTTGTATGTTTGTTTATATAGAAGTGAAGGGTGGATTCTTAAAGCTGCAGGTGAAAACAGAATCAAAAGTGCAGAGATGTGGTTCTACAGAAGACTCCTAAGAATAAGCTGGACTGAAAGACGAACAAACCAAAGCATTCTGGAAGAACTCAAGAAACAACCTGAACTTTTAGGCCTGGTTAGGAAAATGAAAATGAAATACTTTGGACATGCTATGAGACATCAGAGCTGCCATGTAACGAAGACTGTGGCCCAGGCAGACAAGGAAGACCGCCGACTTCCTATGTGCAGAACGTAGCCAAGTGGACGAAGTTCCCGAAAGATGAAGTCTACAGGACTGTAGTGAGAAGGGGATGGAGACAGCTGACGGGGCATGCATCAGCGGCTACCATCAAGAATGATGTCGCCGACAAGTGAACAGGTGTTTATAACTGATACATGATTAGTTTCAATGAAAGGATGTGAGAGTAATTTTGTATGTTTTTAACTGGCAAACAGATGCGTTTGATTACTTGATTACAAGGATGTAAGAGTGAATTTGTATGTACAAGATGTTTCTGAATGCATGGGTTGTAAAAGTGATTTCGTATATTTGTTTATAACTTGTTTACCACGTGTCGGATTGCATTGACATAACAGTGATTTTGTACGCTTGTTTATAACTGGCAGAAGGTGCGTTTGAATGCAAGGATGTAAGAGTAATTTTATATGTTTGTTTATAACTGGCACTAGATGTGTTTGATTGCAATGATGTTAAAATAATTTTTGTGTGTTTGTTTATAACGAGTGCGTGGTTAGTTTCAATGCAAGGATGTCAGAGTAACTTTTCATGCTTATTTATAACTGGTACAAGATGTGTTTGATCGCAAGGATGGAAGAGTAATTGTCTATGTTTGTTTCTGTTGCGAGGAATATCTGCCAGAATGATTATCTGCCTTCTTCATTCCTATTGGGATACTCCACTCTGGCAAATAAACCTTTATCTCTTCTTCCACTAAGAAGTTCGAATAGCCAAAGAAGTCATTCCTGAGTGTTTCCACTCAATATTTGAACAACGCCAGAATGTGTGAGTAATTCGAGAATGTTCCTAGGTAAATGTGAGTTTTGAAAGATGATACGTGTGTGTTTATGAATGTTATACATATTTATATATATATATATATATATATATATATATATATATATATATATATATATATATATATATATATATTTTATATATATATATATATATATATATATATATATATATATATATTATATATATATATGTAATGTGTGTATGTGTGTGTGTGTGTATACAGAGTGAGAGAGACAGAGAGACAAAGACAGAGAGATATATATAGATATAGATAATAGGCATAGACAGGCATAGATATAGGTATATAACAGGCATAGATATAGATATGTAAAGCGTGTGTGTGAGTGTGCATGTGTATATGTGTGTGCGCGCGTGTGTGTATGTGCGCGAGTGTGTGCGTATATGTGTGTGTGTGTGTGTGTGTACGTGCATGCGCGTGTGTGTGTCTGTGTGTGAGTATGTGTGTGTGTGTGTGTGTATGTGTGTGTGTGTGTGTGTTGTGTTGTGTTGTGTTGTGTTGTGTTGTGTGTGTGTGTGTGTGTGTGTGTGTGTGTGTGTGTGTGTGTGTGTGTGTGTGTGTGTGTGTGTGTGTGTGTGTGTGATTTAGAACACCAGTTTATCACTACAACATAGAACTAGGATGTTAATCTGCCAACAAATAATGTATGATGATGATTTCTGAATATAAAAAGCTTGGATTTATATTTACCAGAGTGTATGTATGTGTATGTGTGTGTGTGTGTGTGTGTGTATGCGTGTGTGTTTGTGCGTGTATGCGTGTTTTTGTGTGTGTGTGTGTGTGTGTTTGTGTGTGTGTGTATGTGTGTGTGTGCTTTATTCCATGTAAAGCTATCATATGCATTGTGTCAGTAATGAAATTTGTTTTTGCCAAACAGAACCAACAGATGTATGAATTCATTTCTGTTTAGTCCTCGTCTCCCACTGGACGAAGCAGCAGGGAAGTTTCAGTCTTTTTCTCCTGATTTTGTATTGGGTGTTTGTTTGTGATCTCACATTCACGCTTGACAAGTTGGCCTGTCTTGTCTTGTATTAAATACGCGTTCTGATTCTATTTTCGTGTTTTTCTGGTTTCATATTTCTGTTTATCATTACTTGTTTTGTTTGCAATCAAGTATATGATTCTTTGCTTTTTTCATTTTTATTTTATTTATGTTAAAAAAAACTTCCTTTAGTCATTAAGATTTAGAGTTTGTATTGGTTGCTTGCTATCAAGCATTTTAAGCGTTATGTGGAAATCGTGTCAGAAACTCTTCTCTTCTCTTCTTGATAATTGGGGAGATCGTTTAACTTTTTGACTCCAACAACCTATCTACCAGCTGCAGGAAGCTAGTAGATAGGGTCAGGGAGTTAAAGGGTTAAGTTTTTGCTTAGTGATCACTGATGACGATGCAGCATGCTGGTGGACAGGGTGCGGGAATCAAACGGTTAATTATTGACCAGAAGGAAGCTGTTTGTGTACCCATTTGTCTACTATCTGTCTGTATCTGTATCTTCCTGTCTGTTTTTGAAGCTAAAATGTGTTGCCATGAATGTCTCAGCTTTTTTTTTTTTTTTATATACCGGTAATGGCTCAGCTGAAATTGGCAAATGCCGCGGTAAATGCAAGCGAGCATGACTCATTTTGGGTCGCTGTAATCTGAAGCATCAAACCGTTTATTAAGCTGCAAATTTTCAACATTTACCACAAGATTTTACAGAAATCTGGGTCACATCAATTATTTCTTGCCAGACCAAATTAATTATAATGTCTACGGAAAACGTCATGTAACACGGGAAGCAACTGCAGCTCTGTAGTAACAGCTCTAATCTATAAGAAGTTGCCTCCCCTTGTCAAACCCTGGTGACTTTCCTTGGGAGTTTTTTTGTTGTTGTTGTTGCTATTAGGTCTTCGAGGTTTAAATGCGATATCACTGTTCTTCTGGGAAGCACTGAAAATCTTTCTAATTCTTTTGTTTAATAAAAGGTAATGTTGTCTGTGAGTATTTTCTAAGCGTGTGACACAATACAGGAAGCAACTGCTGGCGTGTATTTCACAATGAAAACTTGTGTCTGCCTTTTGCCTAGATTCGTTTTGTTATTGGTTTGTCTGGTTTTGTTGTTGTTGTTGTTGTTGTTGTTGTTGTTGTTGTGTTGTGTGTGTGTGTGTGTGTGTGTGTGTGTGTGTGTGTGTGTGTGTGTGTGTGTTGTTTTGGGTTTCTTTATTTTTGGATTATTTTCAGCCTTTTTGAAAAAGAATGAAATTATCAGTTCTGTTTCACTGTTTAAATTTTATTTTTGTTTTTTGTGTTTTGTTAGGTTTTTTTTTGTGCATCGATTTAAACAAGATTCTATTTCTAGTTTTACAATGAATTGTACGAGTTTTAAAAAAATGCTTGTATGTCTTTATTGCTGTTACAGTCTGTTTTAATGAATCCATGGCGTGGTTTCTGTCTGTCTGTCTGTCTGTCTGCTTCTCTTGAGGATGTGTTTAGACAGAATGAGTTAGCAGGGATGGTTTGGTTATTGCATCATTACCATGCTTAATCCAGTCCAGGAAGAAATCGAAAACGTATTGTTGTTATTTTCAAAGAGTCGCCAAATGGCACATATCTTTCATCACTGGATGATGTGAAAGGGTGTGGATTCTTCTCGGTTTTGGTTTGGTTTGAATTTTGAAAGCAAGTCACTCCATGATCATTGTCTTGTTGTTTGGTTGGCTGGGTTGATAGGTTGGGATTTTATTGTTTTTTGTTTTGGGTTTGTTTTTTGTTTTGTTTTTGTTTGTTTTGTTGTTGTTGTTGTTGTTGTTGTTTTTGGGGGCGGGGCGGTGTTGCTGTTGTTGTTGTTCGTGTTGTTCTTGTTGTTTTTAAAAGTTTGTATAAACTAATTCAGTTTTCAGCTACAATTTGCACGTAAAAAAGACATCAAAGATTACAAATGACATTTTCGACTCAAATACATAAAAAAAAAAGATATTGGTTGATATGTCTGAAGCATAAAAACAGGGGGGGGGGGGGGGGAGAAAGAAAGAAAGAAAAGAAAGAAAGGGAAAAAATCCGAACTGTCATTGTCATTTTGTCATTGTAGGGAGCGCTTTCTTCACGTGTTAATATACTTTGAATTTCATCTGTCTGTGACCTCTTTCGTTGGTCTCTCGTCACATGCAGTGTGTTTCAGTCAAACCATGTGAATAAACCGGGTTTTGTTTTGTTATTTGACACAGACATATAATAATAGTAATGATTATTATGATGATAACGATAATGATGATATTCTTGATGACAATAATCATCGTCACCACCATAATCAACATGATAATAACAATACTACGACAACGATCTCTACTACTACTAAATAATGAAATTAATAAGAATGGTAGTAGTAGTAGTAAATGATAATAATGATGATGATTAATTATCGTCTGTCTTTGATACTGGTTAACATCAAAGTCATTTCATGAAGTACATATATGGTTTAAGTCGTATATCAGTTTCCATACCCATAGTAGTAGAAGTAATAATAGTGTTATCATTATCATTATCATTAATAATAATAATATTATTATTATTATTATTGTTGTTGCTGTTCTTGTTGTTATTTTATTGTTGTCGTTAGTGTTATTTTTAAAAATTGTTATTATCATTGATGTTGTTTCGGTTCTTGTTATTGTTGTAAATGATTTTTATCATTATTACTAATACTCTTACCTCTGTTACTATTACTTGTATTATTGTTATTTTTCTGTGATGGCGATAATGATGATGGTGACGGTGATAATGATTGTTGTTGTCATTTTTTTTTTCATTTTTGTTGTTGTTGTTGTTGTTTAGTATTTCTTCCTTTCGTTCAAGGTTGCTTCGTTGGTCGGTTAGCCGACTGTTGAAACTTGTTTGTACGTGGTGGGGTGTTTTGTTGTTAGTTTTTTTATTTTTTTATTATAGGATTTGTTAATGAATATTACAAAAAGAAAGAAAGAAACAAACAAAGAAAAACACCTTCATAATAATGCGATGCGTGTCTTTCAGCTGTCAGTGTTAGCTTGGATGATCTGTGATGTGAGTGATGGATGTGGGTTTCCATCGTTATCAAACTGTGTGATTTTTTGACTGATCTTTATCATGGACAAATAAACTTTACATATTATATCAGACAGTTATGTCTCTGACTTCTGCCATGTTGTGTGTTTATGGTTTGTGTTGTAGGATGGGTGTCGGGGACCGGGTGGGGTGTAATGCGCGCACGTGTGTGTGTGTGCGTCTGTGTGATTGTGCGCTTGTGTGCGCGTGTGTATATGTGTTTACGCACAGTGTATGTGTGTTTTGTTGTTAATGACGGTGATGGTAGTGGTGGTGGTGGTACGTGTGTTTAGTGTGTGTTCGTGTGTGTGTGTGTGTGTGTGTTTGTTTGTTTGTAGTGTGTGTGTATGTGTTTATAGTGTGTGTGTGTGTGTGCGCGTGTGTGTTTATAGTGTGTGCGTGTGTGTGTGTGTGTGTGTGTGTGTGTTGTATGTGTTTATAGTGTATGTACGCGCGTGCGCACGCGCGCGTGTGTGTATGTTTATAGTAAGTTTACGTTTAGTGTAGGTTTCTATTGTTGTTGTTAGTGATGATGATGATGTGTGGATGTATATATACTGTTCTTGTCTTTGTTGATGTTGTCGTTAATGGTGGTGGTTGGTGTGCATATGCGCATGCAAACGCTTCTGGTAGTGACAGTGGTGTTTTGGTGTTGTTGTTGCTCCATCCAGAAGGTAATCCCGTAAAGTCTGGAGATAAAAATAAAATCCAAGCAATAGTAATGCGTGTGCACACAGCACGTAGTTTACGAAAAGCAACATTTAAACGCGTTTAAATGCACGCAAAGTCACATAAACACACGCCAACATACATCCCACGAAGTGATAGTCACTCGTGCGCAAACATGCTATATAGTGTGCAGGAAACTAAGATGACGACGCAGCTAAATGGACGCACTATTTTTTAGCAGTTTTACAAAAATTCTGAGCTCCTTCTATTTGCAATAAAAACATAAAGTTATACATTTTTAGAAAGCTCATTATGTCTACTTTTTAGAAATGAAACCAACTTGTATGAGTAATTCAGGTAAACTTTCCAAAATGTCAGGTCAAAATGCTATGTAAATGCAAAAAAATAAAGTTCTGAAGTCAAATTTACACACATGCAACATTATGAAATCAGTTCATTGTCAAATATTTCCCTATCTTTAGTGTCTTTTTGGGTCAAATGATGGCAGGAGAAGCTTTGAACAGCAACATTTCAGTCAGTTTGATCCTTTTCATAGCCACTTATGCACAAAATAAAAAAAGATTATCAGTCACAGTCACTTGGGGTACGGCGAAAACAAGCCCAATTCAGACAAAGAAAAGTGTTGGCAGACAGTCTAAGGGCAGAAACTGTGTAGTGGAAGGTTACAACTTGATGACTAGTTGATTTCCCTTGAATAGCAAGGCTGCTTCACACAGTGAAAAATTAATTATGTCCGTCGCTTCCCTGGAAGGGGCACATCGTTTATGACGTCACAGACGGCCGCTTCACATGAAGCGGCTCATCGTCAATGAGTTAAACATTTGTAAGCACGCTGCTTACACCTAGATAGATTCGATTCATGTTCATATTGCTTAAAGCCCAGCTGACTACTAGAGCCGTATCAGGGATAACACCACGTTAGATAGATAGATAAACAGACAGACGGATAGATAGATAGATAGATAGGTAGATAGATAGATAGATAGGTAGATAGATAGATAAATAGATAGCCAAAGAAACATAAAAGAGGCAGAAGGAACGAGAGAGAGGTAGAGAAATAGACAGACAGATAGATAGAGTTACATAAATAGACAGACAGATAGATAAATGGATGGATGGATGGATAGATAGATAAATAGTCAAATAAACAGAAAAAGACAGGCAGGCAGACAAAGAGACAGACAGAGCGAGAGAGAGGCAGATAGATAGACTAATAGCTAGATAGACAGAAAGTTACACAAATAGACAGACAGACAGGCAGGCAGATAGAGAGACAGATGACACACGCGCACATACACACATATATATATATATATATATATGTGTATGTATGTATGTATATGTATGTATGTATGTATAATTACACAGATAGATATAGATACATATAGATATACATATATAGACATATATGGAACTTAGATGTGTTTTTAACCTCAATCTGAAAATAGACGTCTTTAATCTTTAATGTTAATACATACAGTTGGGAACCTTCACCTTTCTTCATACGCATTGACCAACGAACATTCGGTGTGTGAAATGACTAAGGCTGGATTGGTCATCTCACCTGTGAAGGCAGGCTAACCGAAACCATCTGTCAGGGTACCCTGGAGGGAGTCTGTCTCTGTGATTAAGGGAGGGAGAGGTGGCTGGCAAATTTCAAAGACTGGGCAAACCTCAGCATCTCTGACTTCTTTGCTCAAAAGACACCGAGATCTATGATCCTGTCCGCTGTTGCTATTGCATGCCATCGATCGTCCTCTCTGAAAGGCCACACTGCTTTACGGAATTGGCCCAAAGGACGACATGATCCGGTTGGCTAACACGTTTATCATAGGAAAGCCTGGATCCTCGAATTTTGTTCGTCATGCACAGAGGTTGTTTGGAGTTTTGTTCGTCATGCACAAAGGTTGTTTGGAGATTGTTTTGTTCGTCATGCACAAAGGTTGTTTGGAGTTTTGTTCGTCATGCACAGAGGTTGTTTGGAGTTTTTTCGTCATGCACAGAGATTGTTTGGAGTTTTGTTCGTCATGCACAAAGGTTGTTTGGAGTTTTGTTCGTCATGTACAGAGGTTGTTTGGAGTTTTGTTCGTCATGCACAGAGGTTGTTTGGAGTTTTGTTCGTCATGCACAAAGGTTGTTTGGAGTTTTGTTCGTCATGCACAGAGGTTGTTTGGAGTTTTGTTCGTCATGTACAGAGGTTGTTTGGAGTTTTGTTCGTCATGACACAGAGGTTGTTTGGAGTTTTGTTCGTCATGCACAAAGGTTGTTTGGAGTTTTGTTCGTCATGCACAGAGGTTGTTTGGAGTTTTGTTCGTCATGTACAGAGGTTGTTTGGAGTTTTGTTCGTCATCACAGAGGTTGTTTGGAGTTTTGTTCGTCATGCACAAAGGTTGTTTGGAGTTTTGTTCGTCATGCACAGAGGTTGTTTGGAGTTTTGTTCGTCATGCACAAAGGTTGTTTGGGAGTTGTTTGTTCGTCATGCACAAGGTTTGGAGTTTTGTTCGTCATGCACAAAGGTTGTTTGGAGTTTTGTTCGTCATGCACAGAGGTTGTTTGGAGTTTTGTTCGTCATGCACAAAGGTTGTTTGGAATTTTGTTCGTCATGCACAAAGGTTGTTTGGAGTTTTGTTCGTCATGCACAAAGGTTGTTTGGAGTTTTGTTCGTCATGTCAAGAGGTTTGTTTGAAGTTTTGTTCGTCATGCACAGAGGTTGTTTGGAGTTTTGTTCGTCATGCACAAAGGTTGTTTGGAGATTGTTTTGTTCGTCATGCACAATGTTGTTTGGAGTTTTGTTCGTCATGTACAGAGGTTGTTTGGAGTTTTGTTCGTCATGCACAAATGTTGTTTGGAGTTTTGTTCGTCATGTACAGAGGTTGTTTGGAGTTTTGTTCGTCATGTACAGAGGTTGTTTGGAGTTTTGTTCGTCATGTACAGAGGTTGTTTGGAGTTTTGTTCGTCATGCACAAAGGTTGTTTGGAGTTTTGTTCGTCATGTACAAGAGGTTGTTTGGAGTTTTGTTCGTCATGCACAAGGTTGTTTGGAGTTTTGTTCGTCATGTACAAAGGTTGTTTGGAGTTTTGTTCGTCATGCACAAGGTTGTTTGGAGTTTTGTTCGTCATGCACAGAGGTTGTTTGGAGTTTTGTTCGTCATGCACAGAGGTTGTTTGGAGTTTTGTTCGTCATGCTACAAAGGTTGTTTGGAAGTTTTGTTCGTCATGCACAAAGGTTGTTTGGAGTTTTGTTCGTCATGCACAAAGGTTGTTTGGAGTTTTGTTCGTCATGCACAAAGGTTGTTTGGAGTTTTGTTCGTCATGCACAGAGGTTGTTTGGAGTTTTGTTCGTCATGCACAAAGGTTGTTTGGTTGTATGTTCTTTGTTTCGTCTGTCATGACAGAGGTTGTTTGGAGTTTTGTTCGTCATGCACAAAGGTTGTTTGGAGTTTTGTTCGTCATGCACAAAGGTTGTTTGAGAGTTTTGTTCGTCATGCACAGAGGTTGTTTGGAGTTTTGTTCGTCATGCACAAAGGTTGTTTGGGATGTTTGTTCGTCATGACAAAGTTTTGGTTTTGTTCGTCATGCACAAAGGTGTTTGGAGTTTTGTTCGCATGACAGAGTTTTTGGTTTTGTTCGTCATGCACAGAGGTTGTTTGGAGTTTTGTTCGTCATGTACAGAGGTTGTTTGGAGTTTTGTTCGTCATGCACAAATGTTGTTTGAAGTTTTGTTCGTCATGCACAAAGGTTGTTTGGAGTTTTGTTCGTCATGCACAAATGTTGTTTGGAGTTTTGTTCGTCATGCACAAAGGTTGTTTGGAGATTGTTTTGTTCGTCATGCACAAATGTTGTTTGGAGTTTTGTTCGTCATGCACAGAGGTTGTTTGGAGTTTTGTTCGTCATGCACAGAGGTTGTTTGGAGTTTTGTTCGTCATGTACAGAGGTTGTTTGGAGTTTTGTTCGTCATGTACAGAGGTTGTTTGGAGTTTTGTTCGTCATGTACAGAGGTTGTTTGGAGTTTTGTTCGTCATGTACAGAGTTGTTTGGAGTTTTGTTCGTCATGCACAGAGGTTGTTTGGAGTTTTGTTCGTCATGTACAGAGGTTGTTTGGAGTTTTGTTCGTCATGTACAGAGGTTGTTTGGAGTTTTGTTCGTCATGCACAAATGTTGTTTGGAGTTTTGTTCGTCATGTACAGAGGTTGTTTGGAGTTTTGTTCGTCATGCACAAGGTTGTTTGGAGTTTGTTTTGTTCGTCATGCACAGAGGTTGTTTGGAGTTTTGTTCGTCATGCACAAAGGTTGTTTGGAGTTTGTTTTGTTCGTCATGCACAAGGTTGTTTGGAGTTTTGTTCGTCATGCACAGAGGTTGTTTGGAGTTTTGTTCGTCATGCACAAGGTTGTTTGGAGTTTTGTTCATCATGCACAGAGGTTGTTTGGAGTTTTGTTCGTCATGCACAGAGGTTGTTTGGAGTTTTTGTTTTCGTCTGTACAGAGGTTGTTTGGAGTTTTGTTCGTCATGTACAGAGGTTGTTTGGAGTTTTGTTCGTCATGCACATAAGGGTTGTTTGAGATGTTTTGTTCGTCATGCACAAAGGTTGTTTGGAGTTTTGTTCGTCATGTACAGAGGTTGTTTGGAGTTTTGTTCGTCATGTACAGAGGTTGTTTGGAGTTTTGTTCGTCATGCACAAAGGTTGTTTGGAGTTTTGTTCGTCATGCACAGAGGTTGTTTGGAGTTGTTTTGTTCGTCATGCACAAAGGTTGTTTGGAGTTTTTGTTCGTCATGCACAAAGGTTGTTTGGAGATGTTTGTTCGTCATGCACAAAGGTTGTTTGGAGTTTTGTTCGTCATGCACAAAGTTGTTTGGAGTTTTGTTCGTCATGCACAGAGGTTGTTTGGAGTTTTGTTCGTCATGCACAAAGGTTGTTTGGAGATTGTTTTGTTCGTCATGCACAAAGGTTGTTTGGAGTTTTGTTCGTCATGCACAAAGGTTGTTTGGAGTTTTGTTCGTCATGCACAAAGGTTGTTTGGAGTTTTGTTCGTCATGCACAGAGGTTGTTTGGAGTTTTGTTCGTCATGTACAGAGGTTGTTTGGAGTTTTGTTCGTCATGCACAGAGGTTGTTTGAGAGTTTTGTTCGTCATGTCACAGAGGTTGTTTGGAGTTTTGTTCGTCATGACAGAGGTTGTTTGGAGTTTTGTTCGTCATGTACAAGGTTGTTTGGAGTTGTTTGTTCGTCATGACAGAGGTTGTTTGGAGTTTTGTTCGTCATGCAAAAGAGGTTGTTTGGAGTTTTGTTCGTCATGCACAAAGGTTGTTTGGAGATTGTTTGTTCGTCATGCACAATGTTGTTTGGAGTTTTGTTCGTCATGTACAGAGGTTGTTTGGAGTTTTGTTCGTCATGCACAAATGGTTGATTGTTTGAGTTTTTGTTCGTCATGACAAGTTGTTTGGAGTTTTGTTCGTCATGCACAAGGTTGTTTGGAGTTTAATTGTCATGCACAAAGGTTGTTTGGAGTTTTGTTCGTCATGCACAGAGGTTGTTTGGAGTTTAATTGGTCATGCACAAGGTTGTTTGGAGTTTTGTTCGTCATGACAGAGGTTGTTTGGAGTTTTGTTCGTCATGCACAAAGGTTGTTTGGAGTTTTGTTCATCATGCACAGGGGTTTTGTTGCGTTTGGAGTTTGTTCGTCATGCACAGAGGTTGTTTGGAAGTTTTGTTCGTCATGTACAGAGGTTGTTTGGAGTTTTGTTCGTCATGCACAAGGTTGTTTGGAGTTTTGTTCGTCATGCACAAAGTTGTTTGGAGTTTTGTTCGTCATGTACAGAGGTTGTTTGGAGTTTTGTTCGTCATGCACAAAGGTTGTTTGGAGTTTTTTTGTTCGTCATGCACAAAGGTTGTTTGGAGTTTTGTTCGTCATGCACAAAGGTTGTTTGGATGTTTTGTTCGTCATGCACAGAGGTTGTTTGGAGTTTTGTTCGTCATGTACAGAGGTTGTTTGGAAGTTTTGTTCGTCATGTACAGAGGTTGTTTGGAGTTTTGTTCGTCATGTACAGAGGTTGTTTGGAGTTTTGTTCGTCATGCACAAATGGTTGTTTGGAGTTTTGTTCGTCATGTACAGAGGTTGTTTGGAGTTTTGTTCGTCATGTACAGAGGTTGTTTGGAGTTTTGTTCGTCTGCCGTGTTGAGAGTGAGAGGTTGTTTGGAGTTTTGTTCGTCATGCACAAAGGTTGTTTGGAGTTTTGTTCGTCATGCACAAAGGTTGTTTGGAGTTTTGTTCGTCATGCACAAAGGTTGGTTGGAGTTTTGTTCGTCATGCACAAAGGTTGTTTGGAGTTTTGTTCGTCATGTACAGAGGTTGTTTGGAGTTTTGTTCGTCATGCACAAAGGTTGTTTGGAGTTTTGTTCGTCGTGTACAGAGGTTGTTTGGAGTTTTGTTCGTCATGTACAGAGGTTGTTTGGAGTTTTGTTCGTCATGTACAGAGGTTGTTTGGAGTTTTGTTCGTCATGTACAGAGGTTGTTTGGAGTTTTGTTCGTCATGTACAGAGGTTGTTTGGAGTTTTGTTCGTCATGTACAGAGGTTGTTTGGAGTTTTGTTCGTCATGTACAGAGGTTGTTTGGAGTTTTGTTCGTCATGCACAGAGGTTGTTTGGAGTTTTGTTCGTCATGCACAGAGGTTGTTTGGAGTTTGTTCGTCATGCACAAATGTTGTTTGGAGTTTTGTTCGTCATGCACAAAGGTTGTTTGGAGTTTTGTTCGTCATGCACAAAGGTTGTTTGGAGATTGTTTTGTTCGTCAAGCACAGAGGTTGTTTGGAGTTTTGTTCGTCATGTACAGAGGTTTGTTTGGAGTTTTGTTCGTCATGCACAAAGGTTGTTTGGAGTTTTGTTCGTCATGCACAGAGGTTGTTTGGAGTTTTGTTCGTCATGCACAAAGGTTTGTTTGAAGTTTTGTTCGTCATGTACAGAGGTTTGTTTGGAGTTTGTTCGTCATGTACAGAGGTTGTTTGGAGTTTTGTTCGTCATGTACAGGTTGTTTGGAGTTTTGTTCGTCATGCACAAAGGTTGTTTGGAGTTTTGTTCGTCATGCACAAAGGTTGTTTGGAGTTTTGTTCGTCATGCACAAAGGTTGTTTGGAGTTTTGTTCGTCATGCACAAAGGTTGTTTGGAGTTTTGTTCGTCATGTACAGAGGTTGTTTGGAGTTTTGTTCGTCATGCACAAAGGTTGTTTGGAGTTTTGTTCGTCATGCACAAAGGTTGTTTGGAGTTTTGTTCGTCATGCACAAAGGTTGTTTGGAGTTTTGTTCGTCATGCACAAAGGTTTGTTTGGAGTTTTGTTCGTCATGCACAGAGGTTGTTTGAAGTTTTGTTCGTCATGTACAGAGGTTGTTTGGAGTTTTGTTCGTCATGTACAGAGGTTGTTTGGAGTTTTGTTCGTCATGCACAGAGGTTGTTTGGAGTTTTGTTCGTCATGCACAAAGGTTGTTTGGAGTTTTGTTCATCATGCACAGAGGTTGTTTGGAGTTTTGTTCGTCATGCACAAAGGTTGTTTGGAGATTGTTTTGTTCGTCATGCACAAATGTTGTTTGGAGTTTTGTTCATCATGCACAAAGGTTGTTTGGAGATTTGTTCGTCATGCACAAAGGTTGTTTGGAGTTTTGTTCGTCATGCACAGAGGTTGTTTGGAGTTTTGTTCGTCATGCACAAAGGTTGTTTGGAGATTGTTTTGTTCGTCATGCACAAAGGTTGTTTGGAGTTTTTGTTCGTCATGCACAGAGATTGTTTGGAGTTTTGTTCGTCATGTACAGAGGTTGTTTGGAGTTTTGTTCGTCATGCACAAAGGTTGTTTGGAGTTTTGTTCGTCATGCACAGAGGTTGTTTGGAGTTTAATTGGTCATGCACAGAGGTTGTTTGGAGTTTTTGTTCGTCATGCACAGAGGTTGTTTGGAGTTTTGTTCGTCATGCACAAAGGTTGTTTGGAGTTTTGTTCATCATGCACAGAGGTTTGTTTGGAGTTTGTTCGTCATGCACAGAGGTTGTTTGAAGTTTTGTTCGTCATGTACAGAGGTTGTTTGGAGTTTTGTTCGTCATGCACAAAGGTTGTTTGGAGTTTTGTTCGTCATGCACAGAGGTTGTTTGGAGTTTTGTTCGTCATGCACAGAGGTTGTTTGGAGTTTTGTTCGTCATGCACAGAGGTTGTTTGGAGTTTTGTTCGTCATGTACAGAGGTTGTTTGGAGTTTTGTTCGTCATGTACAGAGGTTGTTTGGAGTTTTGTTCGTCATGTACAGAGGTTGTTTGGAGTTTTGTTCGTCATGCACAGAGGTTGTTTGGAGTTTTGTTCGTCATGCACAGAGGTTGTTTGGAGTTTTGTTCGTCATGTACAGAGGTTGTTTGGAGTTTTGTTCGTCATGCACAAAGGTTGTTTGGAGTTTTGTTCGTCATGCACAAAGGTTGTTTGGAGTTTTGTTCGTCATGCACAAAGGTTGTTTGGAGTTTTGTTCGTCATGCACAGAGGTTGTTTGGAGTTTTGTTCGTCATGTACAAGGTTGTTTGGAGTTTTGTTCGTCATGCACAAAGGTTGTTTGGAGTTTTTGTTCGTCATGCACAAAGGTTGTTTGGAGTTTTGTTCGTCATGCACAAAGTTGTTTGGAGTTTTGTTCGTCATGCACAAGGTTGTTTGGAGTTTTGTTCGTCATGTACAGAGGTTGTTTGGAGTTTTGTTCGTCATGTACAGAGGTTGTTTGGAGTTTTGTTCGTCATGCACAAAGGTTGTTTGGAGTTTTGTTCGTCATGTACAGAGGTTGTTTGGAGTTTTGTTCGTCATGCACAGAGGTTGTTTGGAGTTTTGTTCGTCATGCACAGAGGTTGTTTGGAGTTTTGTTCGTCATGCACAGAGGTTGTTTGGAGTTTTGTTCGTCATGCACAAAGGTTGTTTGGAGTTTTGTTCGTCATGCACAAAGGTTGTTTGGAGTTTTGTTCGTCATGCACAAAGGTTGTTTGGAGTTTTGTTCGTCATGTACAGAGGTTGTTTGGAATTTTGTTCGTCATGCACAGAGTTTGTTTGAAGTTTTGTTCGTCATGTACAGAGGTTGTTTGGAGTTTTGTTCGTCATGTACAGAGGTTTTCCCGCCTTTGTGACAGCCGCGGACCTCGTCCGGCGGCCCTTTTGCATGAAAAAGCCACTATTCAAACCCACCCTTGTGACACATCTCGTCAGGTTATTTCGAGCACGCCGAGTCCAAATTTATCATCCAAATTGGTCTCCCATAAAAGTGGCCGAGAAAAAGCCTCCCAAACTTGAAAATTACACAAAATTACAGATGACATTTTTCTGCTTTTTAAGTAGGTTCCCACGGTCTGAAACCATTAAATTGAGCATAAATCATACCTCTGCTTTCTAGTGTATCATTTTCCACCAGAAAAAGCAGATTCGAAATCGGTCATTTTTCCAGCCTTTTTGACAGCCGCAGATCTGGCGCGGCGGCTATTTTGGACAAAAAAGCGACTATCCGAACCTACATTTGTGACACATGTCATCAGGTTATTTCGAGCATGCCGAGTCCAAATTTACCATCTAAATTGGTCTCCCTTGAAAAGTGGCCGAGAAAAAAGCATCGAAAATTAGCCATCTTGAAAATTACACAAAATTAGAGACAGCTTTTTTCTGCTTGTTTGAGTAGATTCCGACGACCTAAGAGTATTAAAGTGAGTATAAATCATACCTCTACTTTCTAGAGTATCATTTTCCACCAGAAAAAGCAGAATCGGAATCAGTCATTTATCCCGCCTTTTTGACTGCTGTGGCCATTTTGGACGAAAAAGCGAGTATCCGAACCTAGCTTTGTGACACATCTCATCAGGTTATTCCGAGCATGCCGAGTCCAAATTTACCATCCTAATTGGTCTCTCTTGAAAAGTGGCCGAGAAAATGGCCTCCAAATTATCGAACTTGAAAAATACACAAAATCAGAGATGACTTTTATTGGCCTCTTTGAGTAGGTTCTGAGCGTCTAAAACCATTAACCTTAGCTTAAATCATACCTCTGCGCTGCGTTCTAGTCGATCATTTTCCACCAAGAAAAGCAGAATCAAATTCGACCATTTTTCCGGCATTTTTCACAGCAGCAGACCTGGTGCGGCGGCCATTTTGGACGAAAAATCGAGTATCCGAACCCAGCCTTGTGACACATGTCATCAGGTTATTTCGAGCATGCCGAGTCCAAATTTACCATCCAAATTGGTCTCCCATGAAAACTGGCCGAAAAAAAAGCCTTCGAAATTAGCCATCTTGAAAATTACACAAAATTAGAGATGACTCTTTTCAGGCTGTTTGAGTAGGTTCCGATGGTCTAAAACCAATTGACTGAACATAAATCATACCTCTGCTTTCTAGTGTACCATTTTCCACCAGAAAAAGCAGAATCGAAATTGGTCATTTTTCCCGCCTTTTTGACAGCCGGCGGCCATTTTTGCAGGACAAAGTGACTATCCGAATCTACCCTTGTGACACATGTCATCAGGTTATTTCGAGCATGCCGAGTCCAAATTTACCATCCAAATTGATCTCCGATGAAAAGTGGCTGAGAAAATGGCCTCCAAAGTTATCAAACTTGAAAAATACACAGATTTAGAGATGACTTTTAAGGGCCTGTTTGACTAGGTTATGACCGTCTAAAACCATTAAACTGAGCATAAACAATACCTCCGCGTTCTGGTCTATTATTTTCCACCAAAAATAGCAGAATCAAATTCGGTAATTTTTCCGGCCTTTTTCACAGCCACGGATCTGGCGCGGCGGCCATTTTAGACGAAAAAGCGAGTATCCTAACTTGGCCTCGTGACACATCTTATCAGGTTATTTCGAGTATGCCGAGTCCAAATTTACCATTCACATTGGTCTCAGATTAAAAGTGTGACCCCATAACCCTAATCCTATACTCCTAACCCTAACCCCTGTGCGATAAATTGGACGGAGTCGTCAACGCCAGGGGCATCTCCTTCGACTGTGTGCGCAAATGCATTGATATGTGTACTTTTTTTTTTTTTGGCGGGGGGGGGGGGGGGGGGGGTGTTGTTTGGTTTTTATGTATATATGTAACTCACACACACTCACACGCACACACACACACACACACACACACACACACACACACACACACACACACACACACACACACACACACACACACACACACACGTACTCACACATGCACATGCTCAAGCACATACACATATACACACATGAATGCACCCAAGCACATAAAAAGAGTGAGCGTGTGTGAAGGTGAGAGAGAGAGAGGAATTGAGACAGAGAGAGAGGGGGGGAGAGAAAGAGATAGGGAGAGGGTAAGAGAGAGAGAGAGAGGAGAGGGATAGGTAGAGAAAGAGAGAGAGAGAGAGAGAGGAACAGAATCAACAAATAACAGCAAAAGACTTCTCTTTCTTTCAAAGTTTCTTTTTTGGACAGACGGAGAAACACCAAGGACAAGACACATCAAAGACATCGGAGATGTTTTTATTTGTACAAAAACACCACGTGTACAGACAAAAGCTGAATATTATCATTCTAGTCTAATTTTAAAAAAATGAGATAAAGAAAACAACAAACGATCAGAGAGTAGGGAAGGGGACACGTAGATGAATAGTAGGAGTGTGGTCAGCACGTTTGGGCAGTTGATTTTCAGAAGTCATATTTTAGTATCGTTCTGGAAAAAAATCTTGAAGGGAAGATCGGCTAAGCATTCCGCAAATGCTCTCGTGATCATGGAGAAGTTTGTCTTGAAGGATAATTGCATGTGTTATGTTGCTGTTTCTGGCACTGCTCTTGCTTATATCTCTGAACTGCTTCATGCCAATTCTCCTTACTGCGCTTTTCCCTTTCTTCTCACACTCTGCCTTCAAAATCCCTCGATACAGACGCAAGACTCGTGCTTTCCGGTCTTTTGCCCATTCTGGACCTTTTCTGTGGAATAATCTGCGAAATTTGCCTAACAGTTCCTGTTTTAAGGTCCATCTTAAGGCCCATATTTTTCCGTGAATCCTTCTGTCTAAATCGCCATCGTTATACTGACCCTGTCCGATTCATTTTAGTGCGTTCTTGTATAGTAACGTGTTGTATATGGACATTACTGACAGCGTATGCATGGTGTTAATGGGTAAAAACAGTGAATGTATGTTACATGCGTACTTCATTTATTTTTCTATTGTAGAATCGTAAGCGCCTACAGCATTGTCAGCCACACTATAAATGTACATTATCATAATCACAAAAAAAAACTATTATCATTATTATTATATTATCATTATTATCATTACTTAAAACTTTCGGTATTGAATATGCCATTTGATAGTTTGAAAGTCTGAAATTTGAGTTCTGATCACGTAATCTTGCTGGTGGTGATGGTGGCGGTGGGAGTTCAGGATTTTGTTTGGTTTCTTTTTTTTTTTAAATGTTAGCTTGCTGTATGGGCTGTTGTTCTTGTTTCTTGCCAGTTCGTTTACTTCATTGCCTGCTTGATAATATAAACTCTTTTTATAAACACTCTTCAAGTTTCCGTTTTTGGTCGTTTCAGTATGTTTGTGGCTGACTGGCTTGATCCTAAACAAGCTGATCTATGAAAGAGTGAGTATCACAAAATGTTCGTAATGAAATCAGCATTCCCCCTACCCACTTCCACCCATCCAAATCCATTCTTTTACGTCCGACAAGAAACGATACAAAAATATACACAGCCTATTGCGTTACGTTTCAACAACAGCACTCATAGAAGCAAGAACGACACAACAGTGCTTATTGCTACTTCAGCGACAAACAAACAAAATATAAATATACATGTATGTGTGTGTATATAAGGCGTAGCAGAGAGGTGCGCCCCTTCAATGGGAAAGAAACGCTGATCATCCCAATGAGGACAGACCACCTCCACCCACTATCATCAAAACGTCTCTGGCTCCTCGTCTACCACACCTTGTTGAACTCATCGTAGTTGATGTTCCCATCCCCGTCCTTGTCAGCATCACTCATCAATTTATCGAAGTCCTCGTCAGACAGGTTGATGCCCAGTTTCTTGATCTGCGCCTTCATTTCTGCGGGACTGATGAGGCCTGACCCGTCTTTATCAAACTCCAGGCAGGCTGACTTCAGTTCGCTCTTTCTGCACACACACACACACACACACACACACACACACACACACACACACACACACACACACACACACACACACACATACACACACACACACACACACATACAAACAACACACACACACACACAAACACACACACACATACATACAACATACACGTACAAAGACACACACACACACAGACACACACACACACACACACACACACACACACACACACACACACACACTAGATTTCTCTGGTTTTGTCGCTTTGTTTTGTTACTGGACTAGGTAACAGGCGTATCATTTACTGGACTGGGTAAATGGCGTATCACTTTCTGGACTGGGTAAAAGGCGAATCACTTACTGGACTGGGTGAAAGGCGTAACACTTACTGGATTGGGTAAATGGCGTATCACTTACTGGACTGGGTGAAAGGCGTATCACTTACTGGACTGGGTAAATGGCGTATCACTTACTGGATTGGGTAAAAGGCGTATATCATTTACTAGACTAGGTAAAAGGCGTATATCACTTACTGGACTAGGTAAAAGGCATATCACTTACTGGACTAGGTAAAAGGCGTATATCACTTACTAAACTGAGTAAATGGCGTATCACTTACTGGACTAGGTAAAAGGCGTATATCACTTACTGGACTGGGTAAAAGGCGTATCACTTACTGGACTAGGTAAAAGGCGTATATCACTTACTGGACTGGGTAAAAGGCGTATCACTTACTGGACTAGGTAAAAGGCGTATATCACTTACTGGACTGGGTAAAAGGCATATCACTTACTGGACTAGGTAAAAGGCGTATATCACTTACTGGACTGGGTAAAAGGCGTATATCACTTACTGGACTAGGTAAAAGGCGTATATCACTTACTAAACTGAGTAAATGGCGTATCACTTACTGGACTGGGTAAAAGGCGTATATCACTTACTGGACTAGGTAAAAGGCGTATCACTTACTAAACTGAGTAAATGGCGTATCACTTACTGGACTGGGTAAAAGGCATATCACTTACTGGACTAGGTAAAAGGCATATCACTTACTGGACTAGGTAAAAGGCATATCACTTACTGGACTAGGTAAAAGGCATATATCACTTACTGGACTAGGTAAAAGGCGTATATCTTACTGGACTGGGTAAAAGGCATATCACTTACTGGACTAGGTAAAAGGCGTATATCTTACTGGACTGGGTAAAAGGCATATATCACTTACTGATACGGTAAAAGGCGTATTCTTACTGGACTGGTAAAAGCATATCACTTACTGGACTAGGGTAAAAGGCGTATATTTTACTGGACTGGGTAAAAGGCATATCACTTACTGGACTAGGTAAAAGGCGTATATCACTTACTGAACTGGGTAAAGGCGTATATCTTACTGGACTGGTAAAAGGCATATCACTTACTGGACTAGGTAAAAGGCGTATATCTTACTGGACTGGGTAAAAGGCATATATCACTATACTGGACTGGTAAAAGGCGTATATCTTACTGGACTGGGTAAAAGGCATATATCACTTACTACTGGGTAAAAGGCATATCACTTACTGGACTAGGTAAAAGGCGTATATCTTACTGGACTGGGTAAAAGGCATATCACTTACTGGACTAGGTAAAAGGCGTATATCTTACTGGACTGGGTAAAAGGCATATATCACTTACTAAACTGGGTAAAAGGCGTATATCTTACTGGACTGGGTAAAAGGCATATCACTTACTGGACTAGGTAAAAGGCGTATATCTTACTGGACTGGTAAAAGGCGTATATCACTTACTGGACTAGGTAAAAGGCGTATATCCTACTGGACTGGGTAAAAGGCGTATATCACTTACTGGACTAGGTAAAAGGCGTATATCTTACTGGACTGGGTGAATGGTGTATCACTTACTGGACTAGGTAAAAGGCGTATATCTTACTGGACTGGGTAAATGGCGTATTACTTACTGGATTGGGTAAAAGGCGTATATCATACTGGACTGGGTAAATGGCGTATTACTTACTGGATTGGGTAAAAGGCGTATATCATACTGGACTGGGTGAATGGCGTATTACTTACTGGATTGGGTAAAAGGCGTATATCATACTGGACTGGGTGAATGGCGTATTACTTACTGGATTGGGTAAAAGGCGTATATCATTTACTGGACTGGGTAAATGGCATATCACTTACTGGACTGGGTAAATGGCGTATTACTTACTGGATTGGGTAAAAGGCGTATTACTTACTGGACTGGGTAAATGGCGTATTACTTACTGGATTGGGTAAAAGGCGTATATCATACTGGACTGGGTGAATGGCGTATTACTTACTGGACTAGGTAAAAGGCGTATATCATACTGGACTGGGTGAATGGCGTATTACTTACTGGATTGGGTAAAAGGCGTATATCATACTGGACTGGGTGAATGGCGTATTACTTACTGGATTGGGTAAAAGGCGTATATCATACTGGACTGGGTAATGGCGTATTACTTACTGGATTGGGTAAAAGGCGTATATCATACTGGACTGGGTAAATGGCGTATTACTTACTGGACTAGGTAAAAGGCGTATATCATTTACTGGACTGGGTAAATGGCGTATTACTTACTGGATTGGGTAAAAGGCGTATATCATTTACTGGACTGGGTAAAGGCATATCACTTACTGGACTGGGTAAATGGCGTATTACTTACTGGACTAGGTAAAAGGCGTATATCATACTGGACTGGGTGAATGGCGTATTACTTACTGGATTGGGTAAAAGGCGTATATCATACTGGACTGGGTAAATGGCGTATTACTTACTGGATTGGGTAAAAGGCGTATATCATACTGGACTGGGTAAATGGCGTATTACTTACTGGATTGGGTAAAAGGCGTATATCATACTGGACTGGGTAAATGGCGTATTACTTACTGGATTGGGTAAAAGGCGTATATCATACTGGACTGGGTGAATGGCGTATTACTTACTGGATTGGGTAAAAGGCGTATATCATACTGGACTGGGTAATGGCGTATTACTTACTGGATTGGGTAAAAGGCGTATATCATACTGGACTGGGTAAATGGCGTATTACTTACTGGATTGGGTAAAAGGCGTATATCATACTGGACTGGGTAAATGGCGTATTACTTACTGGATTGGGTAAAAGGCGTATATCATACTGGACTGGGTGAATGGCGTATTACTTACTGGATTGGGTAAAAGGCGTATATCATACTGGACTGGGTAAATGGCGTATTACTTACTGGATTGGGTAAAAGGCGTATATCATACTGGACTGGGTGAATGGCGTATTACTTACTGGATTGGGTAAAAGGCGTATATCATACTGGACTGGGTGAATGGCGTATTACTTACTGGATTGGGTAAAAGGCGTATATCATACTGGACTGGGTGAATGGCGTATTACTTACTGGATTGGGTAAAAGGCGTATATCATACTGGACTGGGTGAATGGCGTATTACTTACTGGATTGGGTAAAAGGCGTATATCATACTGGACTGGGTAAATGGCGTATTACTTACTGGATTGGGTAAAAGGCGTATATCATACTGGACTGGGTAAATGGCGTATTACTTACTGGATTGGGTAAAAGGCGTATATCATACTGGACTGGGTAAATGGCGTATTACTTACTGGACTGGGTAAAAGGCGTATATCATACTGGACTGGGTAAATGGCGTATTACTTACTGGACTGGGTAAAAGGCGTATATCATAATGGACTGGGTAAATGGCGTATTACTTACTGGATTGGGTAAAAGGCGTATATCATACTGGACTGGGTAAATGGCGTATTACTTACTGGATTGGGTAAAAGGCGTATATCATACTGGACTGGGTAAATGGCGTATTACTTACTGGACTGGGTAAAAGGCGTATATCATACTGGACTGGGTAAAAGGCGTATATCACTTACTGGACTGGGTAAAAGGCGTATATCATACTGGACTGGGTAAATGGCGTATCACTTACTGGACTGGGTAAAAGGCGTATATCATTTACTGGACTGGGTAAAAAGCATATCACTTACTGGACTAGCTTGGGATCCTTCTTTTGGAAGACTTCAGAGAACTCGTCCCAGCTCAGGGTCTTGCTCTTGTCGTCATCCAGGTCACGAAAGATTTCCTGCAATCAGAATGCACAGATGTGTCAAAACTGTAAAGGTTTTCATGAACAAAAAATGTATATAAATTATTACACTTTTGGACACGAGATTGATTTTAAATTAAGAGCGTGTTCAAAAATGATCCATCACGCTCGTACAATTCCATACACGCTTCACCCAAATCTGCCAGTAAATCTCAGGTAGACTGCTTGTGCCCATGCAAAACTCTATGGGCTGGCAATATCTTACAATGGGTTGTTGAATAACGGAACGTATGAATCGGCATGCTGACACCACGAGAACGGTTACAGCATTAATTTAGATGAGCAAGATAACAAGATAGTGTGTTTATGTACATGTGTATGTGTATGTGTGTGTGTGTGTAAGTGTGTGTCTGTCTGTCTGTCTGTGTGTGAAACGCGCGTGTGTATTTGTATACATCTGCGTGACAGCAAAGAAAACAAACGAGACAGTCCTGATGGAGACAGACACAAAAAGATCATTCATAAGGAAGATTAGGAAAAGACAGGCAACATTTTATAGGCCATTTTATGAGGAAAGGGGAATTGGAGCACCTGGTCACAACAGGAAAGCTTGAAGAAAAGACAGCACCAGGTAGATCCAGGGAAAAAATCTTGGACGGACTTGTAGAGTGGCTGAAGACAGAGAGGGTGGAGGATGTGACTGCGGCAACAAGGGATAGAAACATACGGAGGGCCATGATCGCCAAGGCCATGTGGCAAGGCACTCGATGATGATGATGTATGAAGTGGGGAGGGGGAGCAGATGAACGGTATGTATACAATAATGTTTGACATAATAATGTACAACCGTAATTCTAGGAGCGGTGGGTCGTTACCACTTTCAACGCAACGCTATTGGCAAATGTGCAATCACACATGATACAATGGGCACGAGCGCATCCTCTGTTTATAGGTCTGTCTGACTGTCGTTCTGTGTGGTTGGCTATCTGCCCGTCTGACTATCTGTCTCTGAATATACTTGCTGTGTGAAATTAACCCTTTGACTCCCGCAACCTATCCACCAACTTCAAAAACTGAACTCTTCGACACCCTCAACCTGTCCACCAGCTTACTGCAGGAAGCTGGTGGATAGGGCGAGGGAGTCAAAAGGTTAAGCTTTTGCTTTGGTAGCATGGTTGACAATGCTGGATGGTGGTGGACAGAGGTGCAGGAGTCAAAGGGTTATTATTCTCATTTACTCCGTGCAGCTGTCGATGGAGCAGCCACGCAGCAAAAGCTTTCACAAAGCCGAACATGCACAGCCAAGGTCAGTATTTTCTATGGCGTTTTCAATATCTGCACATCTGTGTTAATGAGCTCTCTCTCTCTCTCTCTCTCTCTCTCTCTCTCTCTCTCTACACACACACACACACACATACACATAATCTATATGTGCGTATGTGTTGGGCGTGTGTGGGATTCATTGTGTATCCTTTTCCAAGGTGTGTGTGTGTGCGCAAGAAAATAAACGCAAAAGACGGGGGAGGGGAGGGAGTGGGGAGGAAGACAGACATTTGTAGATGCAGGCGCACCAGCACGCAAACACACGCATTCACACACACACTCACACACACACACACACACACACACCACACACACACACACACACACACACACACACACACACACACACACAACACACACACACACACACACACAAACACACACACACACAAACACACACACACAAACACACACACACACACACACACACACACACGCATTCACACACACACACACACACACACACACACACACACACACACACACACACACACACACACACACACACACACACACAAACATTAACCAAAAGGATGAAGGTAGTTTCCTACGCTGGAAACTCCGTTAGGACAGCCTTTTACAAAAACAGTCGTCCCTCAAGCTAAGACAACAAACAACCAGTCTCCTTGGTAGCCTGCACCACGCCTCCAGCATCCTGTCCTGCATTGCCAACCATGCTAACAAGGAAAAAAAATTAACCTTTTGATTTCCCCCATCCTGTCCATCAGCATCCTGCATCCAACCACGCTAGCAAAGGAAAAAACTTAACCCTTTGATTGCATACATACATACATACATACATACGTACATACATACACATACATACATACATACATACATACATACATACATACATACATACGTACATACATACATACACACACACATACATACGTACATACATACGTATGTATGAACATGCATGTGTGTATGTATGTATGGTAGACAGTGTGAGGGAATCAAAGGGTTAAGTTTTTGCAGTTGGCAGATAGGGTGCGGGAGTCAAAGGGTTACGTTTTGCAAGTGGTGGATAGAGTGCGGGAGTCGAAGGGTTAATGTTTCCATTATTCTGGTGGTGTTTCAAAGGCCTCCGCCCCCCCCCCCAACCCCCCCCCCCCCCTTTCCGCTTCTCCGTCTACATTCATATCGTCTATTTACAGCCATAACCATATACCTCTACCATACAACCATAATACCTTCATTTTATATTCATAGCCACAACTGTATGTACATCTCATATATGATTATAAAATATAGTAGAAATATGCGGTTATGGCTCTGAATAACGTAGTAGAGATACATAGGCGTGGCTTCGAATTGACGATTATATCGCTCGATGTGGCCTTGCCTAGCCATGTCGATGGCGAGCGCACGAAGAAGTATGAAGCATGTCATATAATGTCATATGATAGTTTGTTCGGATTATCTTTGTGTGTGTGTGTGTATGTGTGTGTGTGTGTGTGTGTGTGTGTGTGTGTGTGTGTTGTGTTGTGTGTGTGTGTGTGTGTGTGTGTTGTGTTGTGTTGTGTTGTGTTGTGTTGTGTTGTGTCGTGTGTGTGTGTGTGTGTTGTATGTATGTGTGTGTGTGTGTTGTGTGTGTGTGTGTGTGTGTGTGTGTGTGTGTGTGTGTTGTGTTGTGTATGTATGTATATGTGTGATGTGTGTGTGTTGTGTGTGTGTGTCTGTGTTTGTGTGAGTGTGTGTGTGTGCGTGTGTGTGTGCGCGCTCGCAAGCGTGCGCTAGGGATTGTGTATGCGTGTGTGTGTGTGTGTGTGTGGTGTGTGTGTTGTGTGTGTGTATGTGGCATGCATGCGTGTGTGAGTGATCGCGCGCGTGCATGATCCTAGCCAGGTAGGACCGTCCTTTCTGACAACACTCATCAGCTAATGCATCTGGACCATCAATAGACAGGACCATAGGTGATGCCCGTAAGGACCATCAGCCCTGTAGGCAGCTTCGGGAAACAGCAGGGGCTACGTGGCGTGTCATTAGGCGATAAGCAGTATCCGTCAACGTCATCGAAATCATCATCATCATAGTCGTCGTCATCATCATCGTCTTCGTCGTCATCATTATCATCATCATCATCATTTATCATCTGTCTCCTCATCATCATCATCCACTTTCTTCTTCTTTCTTCTTCTTCTTCTTTCTTCTTTTTCTTTCTTCTTCTTTTTCTTCTTCATCGTCATCATCATTACTTTTCTTCTTCTTTACCATCGTCATTGTCACTCATCATCACCTATCATCATCAGTTATCATCATCATTATCAGTGTGTAATCAGCAACAGCAACAACAGCAGCAGCAACACACACACACAACAGACAGGGACAGAAAGACAGGATAACAGACAGACACGGACAGAGAAAGCATAATTGACAAGGACAGAGATAGGGTAACTGACACGCACAGAGATAGAACAGACGAAAGACAAAACATATAGAACAGAAGAGACAGAGACAAAAGATCGAACAGACAGCGACAGAGATCGGACATAGAACAGACAGGAACACAGAGAACAGACGGGGACACAGAGAGAACAGACGGGGACACAGAACAGACAGGAATACAGAGAACAGATAGGGACACAGAGAACAGACACGAACACAGAACAGACAGGAATACACAAAACAGGAACACACAAAACAGGAACACACAAAACAGGAACACACAAAACATGAACACACAAAACAGGAACACACAAAACAGGAACACACAAAACAGGAACACACAAAACAGGAACACACAAAACAGGAACACACAAAACAGGAACACACAAAACAGGACACACAAAACAGGAACACACAAAACAGGAACACACAAAACAGGAACACACAAAACAGACAGGGACACAGATATAAAGTAGACAGGAATACAGACAACGAACAACCAGGACAGAGATAGAACAGACAGATACAGAGAAATAGAAACAGACACGGACAGAGAGATGGAAAAGACAGAGACCAAGAGAGAACAGACAAGGACAGAGATAGAATATACACAGGGACTCGGAGAGACATGATAGCAGACCGAGTTACAGGGAGAAAGAGGGAGAGTGGGAGAGAAACTGACGGAGAGAGAGGGGGAGAGAGAGAGAGAGAGAGAGAAGGGAGACAGACAGAGAGAGAGAGTGGGAGACGGACAGACAGAGAGGGAGAGAGACAAGACAGACAGAGAGAGAGATAGACACAGAGACAGAGAGACAGAAAGAGAGACAGACAGACTGACTGACAGACAGACAGAAAGAGACAGAGACAGACAGATACAGACAGTCACAGAGAGAAAGAGAGTGACAGAGAGAGAAAGACACACACACACACACAACACACACACACACACACACACACACCACAGAGTCAGAGACAGAGACAAACAGACTGAAGACAGAGACACAGACAGAGAAAGAGACAGAGAGACAGAAAAGACCGGAGAAAAAGAAGAAAAACAAAAAAACAAAAAACAAGCGAATATCAGACATGGACAGAGAGAGAAACAGCAACAACAAACCAACAAGCAAGACAAAAACACTTCCTCTTGACACGATGAGAAGGGCGCTGCTGGCTGACACTAATCAGCTGCACGACTAAAGAACCGACACGAACTGGCAGGATTGGAAGGGAAGAGGTCATCCCACGGTCCCAGCCCCCTGACGTTGTCCACAGCACAGCCCGCTACAGACCACCACCGCATATCCCATTGTCAAAACCTGCTGAGTTCTGACTCATTCAAGAGGCTCATTACTCCATCAACAACAAGGTTGGGATGGTGGGAGGGGGGGGGGAGAAGGAACAAAGGAAGGAAAGGGGGGGTGGGCATTTTTTATGATGCCATTAACCTAGCGTGGGTAGTACTCCCAGCAATGGTAGTTGAAACACTGTGTTGTTGTCACCAGCCTTTGAAGAAGAAACCGATTCAATACTATAGTGGTTGATTGATTGATGTTTGACGCTGTGTTGACTATGAAGGGGATCCCCCTAACCGCATGTTTTATGTTCTTTTTGAAGTGTGGGCATTATTTTATTTTTTAAATGGTGACATATAGGTATACGGTGAATCATTCCTTTAGGAATGTAGTCTATGTTAATTCTTCTGTATGAATTTGTTCGCCTTGTTGAGCTGCCTTTCCCCCAGCCCCACCCCTTACCCCCTCCCCCTTGCACTCAAGCACGAGCGTGTACACACACACACACCACGCGCACACACACACACACACACACACACACACACACATACACACACACATTCGCTCACGCAAACACACACACACAAGAACACATACACATACATACACACACACACACACACACACACACACACACACACACACACACACACACACACACCACACACACACACACACACACACACCATACACACACACATACCACACACACACACACACACACACACACACACACACACACACACACACACACACACACACACACACACACGTGCATAACAGAACTTCCAATAAAGTGATCTTTGGGACGGACGGGCAAATCACACTTCAAGAGAAGACACTTTAAAGGAGGATGGTGGAAAAGACTGATAAGGAGGGGGGGGGGGCTTTGTATCTAATGGCCGTTACAGCCCCCCCACCTCTCTCTCCCTCTCTCTCCCTCTCTCTCCCTCTCTCTCCGTCTCTCCCCTCTCTCTCTCTTGCTCGTTTGGGCTATTAAAAAAAATCAAGAAAAAAAATAAGACGAAGAAGAAAGGCAAGACAGCAAGAAAGAAAAAACAAGAAGAAAGTACAGAAATGAAAGGAAAAGAAAAAGAAAATTTAAAAAGAAATGACTACAGCAATATCCTTCTCCCGCCTACCTCCTTCGTACTGTGCGTGCGTGTGTGTGTGTGTGTGTGTGTGTGTGCGTGTGTGTGTGTGTGTGTGTGTGTGTGTGTGTGTGTGTGTGTGTGTGTGTGTGTGTGTGTGTGTGTGTGTTTTGCGTGTGTGCGCCCGCGTTTGTCTGTGTGTGTATGTGCGTTTGCCTGTGTGTGTTTGGGGAGGGGGTGTGAGTGTGTATGTGTGTGTGTCTGTGTGTGTCTGTGTGTGTCTGTCTGTGTGTCGTGTGTCTGTGTGCATGTGTGTGTGTGTCTGTCTGTGTGCATGTGTGTGTGTGTGGTGTGCGCGCGCGCACGCACGCGCGCGAAAGCCAACTCGGAACAAAATAACACCCCCATCGAAAACCCACCAAGGTTGTTGAGAGAGAGAGAGACTGAGATACATCAGGTTGATAAGCTCTGAGCCGTGTCACCCATAACGTCGAGAGGTGGACGGACAACATGATGGTATCAGCGACGCTGGCCAAAACAGTGTGACGGGCACTCCATATAGTACACCATTCTTAACAACACGTATGGGTAACCTTGAGATCAAGCACAGACAGACAATTCGTGCTCATTTTTACGTCCACATTTTGCTGATCCAATCTGCTTCCTTTATACAATGTCCTCATGAAGCCAGACGTATAACTTCTGTAAGCGAGGCAGGATTCGAGATTTTACATACTCTTCAGAAAAAAAAAGTCACGGCTTTTATGCCTTGCATACTTTCTCTTACCATAGAGATAATTGGGTGCTCGTACTAAGTGCATTTTTGGCTGTAGCGAAATGTCATAATTACGTGGGGAAGCAATTTTAGGCAATTCAGGCCCGTTTTATATATGTTTTAGTATCCTTAGTTATATTTAAATTTGTATTCGATAAAGTCTTACGTACCTTCTCTTAGTATTGATAATTGGGTACATGTATTAAGTGCATTTTTGGCTCTAGGGAAATCAGATGTGCGGAAGCAATTTTAGGTAATTTAGGGCCCGTTTTTATACGTTTTAGTGTTCTTAGTTATGTTTAAATATGTATCCAGGTGTGGGTTTGTTTTTTTTCAAATCCCCTATGTGATAAACTGGACGGAGTGGTCTACGTCAGATGCATCTCTTTAGATTATGTGCACGAATGTATTGATATGTGTTCTTAGTTTTCTTTTCCTTTTTTTTCCCCTGTTGAAGTATTGTATATGTTTTGAAACTGTTATAGCCCTGATATGGCTCTACGCAGTCGGCTAGACTTTAAACAAAACTGAACAACAAATCATCACGCCTTTTGGCTCGTTGCTTGCTGATGGTCAGTCAGCTCTCTCTTCCCGTTAACCCTTTGATTACCGCACACTATCCATCAGCTGCAAGAACTTAACCTTTTGACTCCTTCACCCTATCCACCAGCTTCCTAACTCATTCACCCTGTCCACCAGCTTCCTGTAGGGAGCAGGTGGACAGGGTGAGGGAGTCAAAGGGTTAAGTTTTTGCTTTGCTAGCATGGTTGACAATGCTGGATGCTGGTGGACAGGGTGTGGGATTCAAAGGGTTAAGTTTTTGTTTTATTGAATGGTTGATAATGTTGGATGCTGGTGGACAGGGTGTGGGATTCAAAGGGTTAAGTTTTTGTTTTATTGAATGGTTGATAATGCTGGATGCTGGTGGACAGGGTGTGGGAGTCAAAGGGTTAAGTCTTTGCTTTGCTAGGATGGTTGACAATGCTGGATGCTGGTGGACAGGGTGTGGGAGTCAAAGGGTTAAGTCTTTGCTTTGCTAGCATGGTTGACAATGCTGGACGCTGGTGGACAGGGTGTGGGAGTCAAAGGGTTAAGTTTTTGCTTCGCTAGCATGGTTGACAATGCTGGACG
>CM060309.1:37843924-37848924 GCA_030674185.1 Monoplex corrugatus
TTACTGTTACTATTATTTTTGTTTTAAAGCCAGCCGACTGCGCAGAGCCATATCAGAGCTATAACCGTTTCAAAACATACACAATACTTAAACAGGTAAATAAAGGAAAAGAATATTAACCCTTTGACTCCCCCACCCCGTCCACCAGCATTCTGCATTGCTAACTATGCTATCAAAGCAAAAACTTAACCCTTTGATTCCCTCACCCTATCCACCAGCTTCCTGCAGGAAGCTGGTGGATAGGGTGAGGGAATCAAAGGGTCAAGTTTTTTGCAGTTGGTGGATAGGGTATGGGAGTCAAAGGGTTAAGTACACATATCAATGCATTCGCACACATACTCCAACCCTGGTGTTGACAACTCCATCCAATTCATCACACAGAGGATTTAAAAACAACTGAATGCAAGTCTGAACATAACTAAAAGACACCAAATTGGCCTAACTTAACCAAAACTGCCTCTGCATATTTTCATTTCCCCAGAGCCAAAAATGTACCCAATTGTCAATCCCAAGAGAAAGAAAGTGCGTAAGACTTTATTATATCGAATACATACAGGTACAGGTGAATGGACCAGCAAGTCAGAAAATGATAGGAAGAAACGACAGAAAAAGCAAAGAAACAAAGCAGAAACAAAGAGAGAGACAGAAAAGAGGAAATTTCCCGCACAGGATTTCCAGAGGGTGGGGACAGTAGTCAACATGAAAGAGGCCTCGGCATCCCCACGGGGGAGACAGAAAGACAGACAGACAGAACAAACAACAAACAAACACGCCAAAAAAGGAACCATGTAAGTCAATGAGACAATCTGGTCCTACATTCAAACGTTCGCCTGTCCATAACTAAAACTGGAGGTTCCAGGGTTCGTTTTCCTCACGAGGCTTCGGACTTTTCTGCTCAGTTTGACCGGAAAATCGAACCGACCATCTAGTCCTTCTTCGGAAGTGGGCGAAAAACGAATCGGATCCGTGAGCCTTCTGGACTGCGCACGGCAAAATCCCAGAGCCGTTGAAAATCGTGAAGAGCAGGGCATTTCCCCGGCTGCCCTGGTATATAACATTGGAGAGAGAGGTTCATTTCCCAGATCCCTCCCCCTAAAAAGCCAATTACCTTTCTTGCCTTTACGAAGTCTTGGTAAAATAATTGGTAGTGTTGCAACGTGGCGAAGAGCTCTCGCGAGGGACAGCAGCCCGAGGTTCACATGGTAAACCCATTGTGACAAAAAGAAATGAATAGGAATGTGAGCATGAATATTATGAATACTTGGCGACAAACTATGAACTAGGGGAGAGACAGAGACAAAGACAGAGAGAGAGACAGAGACAGAAAAAAAGAGACATAGTGAGACAGAGACACAGAGAGAGAGAGAACAGCCAGAGACAGAAAAACAGGGTGTGTGTGTGTGTGTGTGTGTGTGTGTGTGTGTGTGTGTGTGTGTGTGTGTGTGTGTGTGTGTGTAGGTGTGTGTGTGTGTGTGTAGGTGTGTGTGTGTAAGAGTGTGTGTGTGTAGGTGTGTGTGTGTGTGTGTAGTGTGTGTGTGTGTGTGTGTGTGTGTGTGTGTGTGTGTGTGTGTGTGTGTGTGTGTGTGTGTGTGTGTGTGTGTGTGTGTAGGTGTGTGTTGTAGGTGTGTGTGTAGGTGTGTGTGTGAAGGCATGTGTATGTAGGTGTGTGTTTTCAAGCAGTAACGTAGCGCATACTGTTTCAGTTTCAAATGTCTCAAGGCTGTACTGAATTGTTGCACGCCTGAAAGCTTTGTCACATTTCACCTACGGCTACACTTGCTTGTCCCGAGGTTTGAAAAGATCATCTAAGGCTCGCTTCACACAAAGACTTTAAGCGCGACTCGCAACATCAGACACGGTGGCCGCTAACCCTCCCCGCAGGTAAAACAGGCATCCACATACCCAGGAGACAAGCCTGCTCAGGTATGTCCTAAGCCTTCGACAGGTCCGTTCAGTTGATTCAAGGGGTAAAAACGAAAGCATTCCCAGGAAGCGCCCAAGCGAAGAAGAAGAAGAAGAAGAAAGGTTGTGTGGGGGGGGGGGGGGTTGGTTTACCAAAAAAATTAAATACGAAAGAAAAGGACCGAACTAGTCGCCTAGTAGGTTTTTGTTTTCCACACCGGATCGGAAGTGACGTTAAACAATGGCTCTGTGTGGGAGGCCATTATTTCTGGCTTGTGGCCAAGTAAGACAAAAATGTCCAAGTCTTCTTGTGGAAGGTAAGTCGGTGGGAGATACAGTCTTTAGAAAGAAAAAAAAATCCTTTGCCACTGAGTTCCTGGGCAATCTTTCCTTCAAGAAAAAATGTGAGTGGGTGAGTGGGAGTGTACAAGCTTGACACTTGTCGCGACTGTCGCTACGAAACTTGTAACATGGAGATAAGCCACAGACATAGAAAAAGAGACCGGCACCTTAGTCTACAACGCGCGGTCTATACATACATATATATCTATAGATTCCGCCTGTCCTCAGTGGCTGACAGCGTCAAGTAGTTCACGTACATAATAAGGTCAGCACGTATATCAGAGAGGATCCGACAACAACATCGGTATCTCTCACAATGCAAGATCAATAGAGTGACGAGTAAATCTGCGAGAATCCGACAATAGAACGGTATCTCACAATGCAACCAACATCTTTTAAGGTTCTTTGACCAACATTTCTATAGCTAGTCCTGATCACAACAGGAAAGCTGGAGGGAAAGAGAACACCAAGTAGACCCCAGGGAGAAAATATTGGACGGACTTGCAGGGTGGCTGAGGACAGAGAGGGTGGAAAATGTGCTTCCGGTGACAAGGGATAGATGCATATGGAGGGCCATGATCGCCAACGCCATATGGCAGGGCACTTGATGATGATGATGATGATGATGAGTTGTCATATACTCTGAGAGTGGTAGGACTTTAAATATAACGAAATAAAGTGGCCAACAGACAGCATCCAGTCGATGCACAAGCACTGCAGAGGTCTAATGACAAGGCAAACCACAGATTTTGTTTTTGTTTGTTCGTTTGTTTGTTCGTTTGTTCGTTCGTTTTATTTCTTTGTTTTTTTTTGGATTTCACAAGTATCAGTTATTGCGTAGTCGCACAATAACCTTTAGCAGAATTAAAATACGCTGGTCACTTCTTTCAGAATTGCGTAAACAAAGGGAATCCTGTTGGTCTGGAACACATACAGTACCTTTGGTCTTTCCGCTAGTACTACGTTCTGTTCCATTTTATTGTCCAGATTATTAAGTGATGTCAGTCGGCTACAACACGCCGACGTGCATGTTCATACTGATAAAACTCGCTGTCTTCTCCCTTCAACCAAAATCGATTGATCTGCTGTGTAGCAGCTTCATTTTGTTTGACAACGGCAGTGACTAGTCAAAACACGGGTCCTCCATACATGGCTGTCTGCCGGGAGTTGCCCAGCACATCGCACCTGGCCTCCCAACGACACGAAGAAAAGACATCAAAGATTACAATAATATGGAAACAGATACATATTTTTTCAAAACCAGGTATTGTTCGTTTCGAAAACTTCCACGCTCGGATTATAATGGCCGACCGTTCACGCTGAACGAGCAAGGCTGTGGTCGCCAAGCGAAATCATACAAACTCCAGTCCCTCTCCCTTCGTGTCTTTGGACATAATAATAGGTCTGACCTCTTCAGTGTAGGTAAGGAAGCGAGGACGAGGGGGGAGGGGGTGCGTGGGAGGGCTGGGTGGCTTTTAAAGGGGTGGGGCACTCGGCCGGGTGACCTTTTGGCTCTTGTCAGACCAATGACTAACAGGCTGTTCGGATCAGTAATTCCAAATTCATTTGTACTCTTTTTCTTTCGTTTGTTTAAAGTGCTGAGGTGTAAAAAACAGTCTTCTGTCTGAGCCGTTTGTTCATGCTTACATAGTCCAGCTCTTTATGAAAAAAAAATTAGAAACAGTTTGCTGACGCTTACAAACATTTTCCAGCTGTTTATGAAAAAAAGAATATAAATAAATTATGCCTGGTATGGCTTAAATTAACTTGACAATGATTTTGCATCTGAATGAGCACGGACTTTGTTTTAAAACATATAGTTACAAGAACTGACCGTGAAAGAAATGATTACAATTTCTTATTTGTTTATTCATGTTACGTTGGGGGAAAGGTGAACGCAGTTTCTTATTTATTTATTCATATTACGCTGGTAGAAAGTTTTAACCATACAGGCATCCTTGCTTGCTTGCTTGCTTCGTTGGCAGTTTATTTGCCTATTAGTCTGCGTGCTTGGTTTTAGTTTGGTTTTCTTTTTCATCAGGCCTACAAAACTGTAATTTCTCTGAAACATGTGGAATGTGAAAACACGCCATAAAACTGGGTATTTAGATGTTAAAGGTTTGTTCAAAAGAGAGTCATCTCACTGCACTCCCTCCAAAACCTGCCGGCAATTATTTATCTGGCCAACTCCTTGAAAAAACTCCTAAGCGCCGTCAAATGGTCTTCCCCTTTGACTCCCGCAACCTCTCCACCAACTGCAAAAACTTAATCCTTTCACTCCCTCACCCTATCCACCACCTTCCTGTGGGAAACTGGTGGATAGGATGAGGGAATCAAAAGGTTAACTTTTTGTTTCGCTAGTATGGTTTCAATGCAGGGTGCTGGTGGACACGATGTTGGAGACAAAACGTTAAAATGAGGAAGAGGTAGCTGACAATGTACGAAGCTAGTGGACAGGGTGAGGGAGTCAAAGAGTTAAGTTTTTTCTCTCTGCTAGAATGGTTGACAATGCAGGATGCTGGTGGACAGAATGCCGGAGACAAAGGGTTAAAATGGGGAAGGGAAAGCCGACAATGCACAAAGCTGATGGATAGGGTGAGGTAGTCAAAGGGTTAACAATTTTGCTTTGCTAACATGGTTGACAATGCAGGATGCTGGTGGACAGAACGCGGGAGGCAAAGGGTTAAAACGGGTAAGGGGAACGGAACTGATGAAACCCTGACAACCACCAGAATGACCGGAACATTCAGATGTGC
>CM060309.1:37858924-38043924 GCA_030674185.1 Monoplex corrugatus
ATCCACCAAGTTCCTGTAGGAAGCTGGTGAATAATCACCCTATCCACCAAGTTCCTGTAGGAAGCTGGTGAATAATCACTCTATCCACCAAGTTCCTGTAGGAAGCTGGTGAATAATCACTCTATCCACCAAGTTCCTGTAGGAAGCTGGTGAATAATCACCCTATCCACCAAGTTCCTGTAGGAAGCTGGTGAATAATCACCCTATCCACCAAGTTCCTGTAGGAAGCTGGTGAATAATCACTCTATCCACCAAGTTCCTGTAGGAAGCTGGTGAATAATCACTCTATCCACCAAGTTCCTGTAGGAAGCTGGTGAATAATCACCCTATCCACCAAGTTCCTGTAGGAAGCTGGTGAATAATCACCCTATCCACCAAGTTCCTGTAGGAAGCTGGTGAATAATCACCCTATCCACCAAGTTCCTGTAGGAAGCTGGTGAATAATCACCCTATCCACCAAGTTCCTGTAGGAAGCTGGTGAATAATCACTCTATCCACCAAGTTCCTGTAGGAAGCTGGTGAATAATCACTCTATCCACCAAGTTCCTGTAGGAAGCTGGTGAATAATCACTCTATCCACCAAGTTCCTGTAGGAAGCTGGTGAATAATCACCCTATCCACCAAGTTCCTGTAGGAAGCTGGTGAATAATCACCCTATCCACCAAGTTCCTGTAGGAAGCTGGTGAATAATCACTCTATCCACCAAGTTCCTGTAGGAAGCTGGTGAATAATCACCCTATCCACCAAGTTCCTGTAGGAAGCTGGTGAATAATCACCCTATCCACCAAGTTCCTGTAGGAAGCTGGTGAATAATCACTCTATCCACCAAGTTCCTGTAGGAAGCTGGTGAATAATCACTCTATCCACCAAGTTCCTGTAGGAAGCTGGTGAATAATCACCCTATCCACCAAGTTCCTGTAGGAAGCTGGTGAATAATCACTCTATCCACCAAGTTCCTGTAGGAAGCTGGTGAATAATCACCCTATCCACCAAGTTCCTGTAGGAAGCTGGTGAATAATCACCCTATCCACCAAGTTCCTGTAGGAAGCTGGTGAATAACCACTCTATCCACCAAGTTCCTGTAGGAAGCTGGTGAATAATCACTCTATCCACCAAGTTCCTGTAGGAAGCTGGTGAATAATCACTCTATCCACCAAGTTCCTGTAGGAAGCTGGTGAATAATCACCCTATCCACCAAGTTCCTGTAGGAAGCTGGTGAATAATCACTCTATCCACCAAGTTCCTGTAGGAAGCTGGTGAATAATCACTCTATCCACCAAGTTCCTGTAGGAAGCTGGTGAATAATCACTCTATCCACCAAGTTCCTGTAGGAAGCTGATGGATAGTCACTAAAGGGTTAAGTTTTTGGTTTGCTAGCGTGGTTGGCAATGCAGGATGCTAGTGGACAGGGTGCGGGATCAAAGGGTTAGTACGGAGTTTCAAGTTTTGTTCAAGAGGGGTTCATCGCTTTCAGACAATTCCATACGTTGAGAGTTCCATAGACAGCAAAGAAAACAAACGAGACAGTCTTGAAGGAGTCAGAAACAGGAAGATCCTTAACAAAGAAGATTAGGAAAAGACAAGCAACATTTACAAGACATTTCAAGAGGAAAGAGTAATTAGAGCACCCGGTCACAACAGGAAAGCTGGAGGGAAAGAGAACACCAGGTAGACCCAGGGAGAAAATATTGGACGGGCTTGCAGAGTGGCTAAGGACAAAATGGGTGAGAGATGTACTTGCAGCGACAAGGGATAGATTCGTATGGAGGGCCATGATCACCAACGCCATACGGCAGGGCACATGATGAGGAGGAGGAGGGGGAGGAGACATGATACACAATAGATGGATTGATCCACCACATGAACAAGCGCTTCCGACTCCCACCATCACCCCAGTGCCCCTGTGGAGAAGCTGACCGGACAGAATACGTGTCCTCCGGGACTGCGAAGCATTACATGTCGCTGTAGTTTTTCTTAGGATTGATAATTTGGTACATGTATTAAGTGCTTTTTTGGCTCGAGGGAGGTGAGATATGCAGAAGCAATTTTAGGTAATTTATACGCGTTTTTACATATGTTTTGGTGTCCTTAGGTATGCTTAAATTTGTATTGAGGGATGTTCTTTTAAATCCCCTGTGCGATACATTGGACGGAATGGTCAATGTCAGGGGCATGTCCTTAGATTATGTGCGCGAATGCATTGATATATGTACTTTATTTTCTTTTCTTTTTTTTTTCCTGTTGAAGATTTGTATGTTTTGAAGCGGTTATAACCCTGATATGGCTCTACGCAGTCGACTGGGCTTTAACAACAATAACAATTAGTAAGTCTCGAGGATGAAATAGTAACGTATACCCAGGTCCCGCCTAGCTTCTCCTGCAGGCTCAAGGACTTCCTTCTTAAATAAAGTACATATATCAATGCATTCGCGCACATAATCTAAAGACATGCCCCTGGCGTTGACCATTCCGTCCAATGTATCGCACAGGGGATTTAAAAGAACATCCCTCAATACAAATTTAAGCATACCTAAGGACACCAAAACATGTAAAAACGCGTATAAATTACCTAAAATTGCTTCTGCATATCTCACCTCCCTCGAGCCAAAAAAGCACTTAATACATGTACCAAATTATCAATCCTAAGAAAAACTACATAAGCCTTTATCGAAGACATACAGGTGAATGTACCAGCAAGGCAGAAAATGATAGGAAGAAATGACAGAAAGCAAAGGAGGAAGAAAGAAACAAAGAGAGTGACAGATAAGAGGAAATTTCTGGCACAGAATTTCCAGAAGGTGGGGATACTATTTATACTGAAAGAACCCCCGGCATCTCCACCGGGGACGAGACTTACTTAACCCCAAAAGTGTGACGACAAACAATAAGTAGAGGGAAAAGGTTTGACCAAGCCTGGACCGGTCAGTTCTTTTGTTAGAGCCATGGACTCAGGATCTGGTATCTTGAGTTCAATCCCAGCCAGCAACATTAAACACTGACCTGTTGGCTGTCTATCTGAATGTTTCCATCGTTCTGGTTGGTGTCAGCTTAGTGTTTCATAGGTCCCTCCAGCCTTCACCCCCCCTCCCCCACACTATCCCATCCTTCAGTTCAAGACCTTGCCTTGCCAGCGTATAGGGTTTTGCGCAGGCTGAGGGAGTCCGCTAAACAATTACTGGCAGACCTGGGTGGAGCGCATATGGACTGTCCGAATACGATGAATCCCTCTTTAACTAAACTCCAAACCTCAAACCCAATCCTGAGTTTAGTTTGGAGATTATGCAAGATTATTCATCCCACTTATACAATTCTGTATACCAACCCAAGCAACATGCCTGCTACCTTTTATCTGACAGAATCCTTGAGCCTACACAAAACCCTACCTGCTGGCTAGGTCTCGAAATACAGGGAGGGGGGGGGGAGAGAAGGGTAAACACAGAAGAAGTGGAAACCATGAAGTATGAACGGGTGTGGCATCACTAATGTCTTTTACGACGCAATGTCAAAGAATAACCCAGAAGGACAATTAAATGAATTGTATGTTCAGGAAATGGTCCTAAAAGCATATCAATTAATGAACACAGAGAATAACGGAAAGCGACTAAAAGGAAAAATGCATTGCTTGCACATCCATCTCTCTCTCTCTCTCTCTCTCTCTCTCTCTCTCTCTCTCTCTCTCTCTCTCGCCCGCTCATTCCATCCGTCTAAAAACCCTCGCCTGATGGTTAAAGAGTGGACTAACAGTTTTCCGATCTCCCAGCCAACTTGTGTGCAGATTTGCCCGTGTCTACTAAACCTTTTTCTTGTGTATACGCATACAGAACTTCAATAAACGTGCACGTCAAAAATCCTGTAAGTCATGTCAGCAGTGCAAAGCAACAGCAAATTTGAAAAAAAAACCGGCAACCGGCTTTTAGCTAATAACTTCTTCCGTTGGGAAGGAACGTATCATTGTCATTCTCTCCCCTCTCTCTCTCTCTCTCTCTCTCTCTCTCTCTCTCTCTCTCTCTCTCTCTCTCTCTCTCCACTCAAAGAGAAATAATCGCCGTGAAATGCCAGTTCTGATGATGATGAAACATTAAGAAAATTACCACCAACCGCCAAAGGACGACAGCTCAATTATTCCCAAAGTGCCAGACCGGAAAATAATAGCCCTGCTTTGTTGCTGGAATTTTTGTCAGTGCATTTCATCATACAGTCCAACTGGTGGCCTTTTCCGTTGAATCATTCCTGGTATGTAGTTTTCTTTTTTTTTTCTTTTTTTTCCTTCTTTCTTTCTTTCTTTCTTTCTTTTTACTGATATGCAGCTGTTCGTACAGTTTCAAACTCTAGACTGACAAGAATTTTTTTTTCAGCTTCCAAAAGCTTTCAGGCTCGTGGTGGCTGCATTTCAAACAACACTGAAATGTAAAAATAAATACGTAGCTGGGCCGGCTTAAATTATGTTTCGATGTCAGTGCCAAGTATACTTAAGTCTAACCTGCCTAACCCATGTAAATGTCATGTATGCTAATGCTCTGACTCTCAACGTTACTGCTCTACCCCCGTGGTGATGCTGGGGGCTCTTTCAGTATAAATAGTATCCCCACATTCTGGAAATTCTGTGCGAGAAATTTCATCTTTTCTGTCACTCTCTTTGTTTCTTTCTTCCTCCTTTTCTTTCTGTCATTTTTTCCTATCGTTTTCTGCCTTTCTCTCCACGTTGCTGTTCCCCATCTCTACGTTACTGCTTTCCATCTCTCTATGTTACTGTGTCCACCTCTCTATGTTACTGTTCTCTATCTCTCTATGCTGCTGCTTTCCATCTGTTACTGCTCTCCATCTCCCTCTATGTTACTGCTCTCCATCTCTCTATGTTACTGTCTCCACCTCTCTATGTTACTGTTCTCTATCTCTATGCTGCTGCTTTCCATCTGTTACTGTTCTCCATCTCCCTCTATGTTACTGCTCTCCATCTCTCTGTTACTGTTCTCCATCTCTCTATGTTACTGTCTCCACCTCTCTATGTTACTGTTCTCTATCTCTCTATGCTGCTGCTTTCATCTGTTACTGCTCTCCATCTTCCTCTGTGTTACTGTTCTCCATCTCTCTATGTTACTGTCTCCACCTCTCTATGTTACTGTCTCCACCTCTCTATGTTACTGTTCTCTATCTCTCTATGCTGCTGCTTTCATCTGTTACTGCTCTCCATCTCCCTCTGTGTTACTGTTCTCCATCTCTCTATGTTACTGTCTCCACCTCTCTATGTTACTGTCTCCACCTCTCTATGTTACTGTTCTCTATCTCTCTATGCTGCTGCTTTCCATCTGTTACTGTTCTCCATCTCCCTCTATGTTACTGCTCTCCATCTCTCTGTTACTGTTCTCCATCTCTCTATGTTACTGTCTCCACCTCTCTATGTTACTGTTCTCTATCTCTATGCTGCTGCTTTCCATCTGTTACTGTTCTCCATCTCCCTCTATGTTACTGCTCTCCATCTCTCTGTTACTGTTCTCCATCTCTCTATGTTACTGTCTCCACCTCTCTATGTTACTGTTCTCTATCTCTATGCTGCTGCTTTCCATCTGTTACTGCTCTCCATCTCCCTCTATGTTACTGCTCTCCATCTCTCTGTTACTGTTCTCCATCTCTCTATGTTACTGTCTCCACCTCTCTATGTTACTGTTCTCTATCTCTATGCTGCTGCTTTCCATCTGTTACTGCTCTCCATCTCCCTCTATGTTACTGCTCTCCATCTCTCTGTTACTGTTCTCCATCTCTCTATGTTACTGTCTCCACCTCTCTATGTTACTGTTCTCTATCTCTCTATGCTGCTGCTTTCCATCTATGTTACTGCTCTCCATCTCCCTCTATGTTACTGCTCTCCATCTCTCTGTTACTGTTCTCCATCTCTCTGTGTTACTGCTCTCCATCTCTCTACGTCACTGCTTCCGGTGAAGACACATTCTCTTTCTCTTTCATTTCTGCTCCTTCTTCTCCTGTTTCGTTTCTTTCTTCGTCTTCTGGTCCTTGTGCTCCTCCACCTACTCCTTCTCTTTCTGCTCCTTCTGTTTCCTCTGCTTCCTTCTTCTTCTTTCTTCTTTCTTCTTCTTTTTGTTCTTTTTTTAATTCTTCCTTTCCCTTTTTGTTTTTTGTTTGTTTTTTGTTTGTTTTTTGTTTGTTTTTTGTTTTGTTGTTGTTTTTTGTCTTAGTCTTCTCCTTCTTAGAGGCCCCGCTGTCTGTATCGTTCTGTCCATCTTATGTTTGTGTGTCCCCCTTTCTGTCATCGTCCTGTGTGTGTATGTGTCAACAGTCTAGCAGTTTGAGAAGTGTGTGTGTGTGCGTGTGTGTGCGTGTGTGTGTGCGTGCGTGTATGTGTGTGTGTGTGTGTGTCTCTGTGTGTGTGTATGTGTGTGTGTGTGTAGGAGGGGGGGGAGTAATTTGGAGCAGGGGGTCGGGGAACAGGTTGGAGGGAGGCAGAAGGGGGAGAGGGGGGAGAGCAGACTGGGACATGTGCTGTGCTGACACACACACACCAGACACAACCAGAAAGAATTTACGGGGTCACACGAGACACAACAGTGACCTGAGGCAGGCGACTAACGCATGCGCACGTAGCGACACTTTGAAACGCTGTCACTGTTATTTTAGTTTAAAGCCCAGCCGACTGCGAAGAGCCTTATCAGGGCCACAACCATGTCAAAACATACACAATACTTCAACAGGTACACATATCAATGCATTGGCGCACATAATCTTTTAGTTATAGTTATTTTTGTCTAAAGCCCAGACGACTGCGTAGAGCCATATCAGGGCTGTAACCATTTCAAAACATAACACACTACTTCAACATGTAACAAATAACAAGACAATTTAAATACACATATCAATACATTGGTGCACATAATCTAAGGAGATGCCCCTATGGCAACGTCTTTTCCTCAAGTATAGCGCGTGGAAATTGCTATAGTGACAAAAAGAACGAGCCAATTCCAATATGACGGCAAGTGCTAGTGTGAAAGGCAGAAGATAAAAACAAGGTTTTCAGCTCGTAACTCCCTGATCAAGGGGCTTAATCAATTGACTCCCTCATCCTCTCCACTAGCAACCTGCTTTGTCAACCATCACAGCAGAGCAAAAAATTGTAACCCTTTGGCTCCCTCACCCTACCCACCAGCCTACTGCAGGAAGCTGGGGAATAGGGTGAGGGAGTCAAAGAGTCATCTTTTTGCTGGTGGTGGATAGGCTGCGGGAGTCAAAGGGTTAAGTTTTCCCTATATGTCGTCGATAGCTACATGATTAAGACACTCATCGTAAAGGTCACTTTGCCATGAGATGCCTGAGTACCTCTGATGCGAACCTAGGTGTCATCATCGATCATGGCCGGTCTTTGTCACTTGTCATCATCGATCATGGCCGGTCTTTGTCACTTGTCATCATCGATCATGGCCGGTCTTTGTCACTTGTCATCATCGATCATGGCCGGTCTTTGTCACTTGTCATCATCGATCATGGCCGGTCTTTGTCACTTGTCATCATCGATCATGGCCGGTCTTTGTCACTTGTCATCATCGATCATGGCCGGTCTTTGTCACTTGTCATCATCGATCATGGCCGGTCTTTGTCACTTGTCATCATCGATCATGGCCAGTCTTTGTCACTTGTCATCATCGATCATGGCCAGTCTTTGTCACTCGTCATCATCGATCATGGCCAGTCTTTGTCACTTGTCATCATCGATCATGGCCAGTCTTTGTCACTTGTCATCATCGATCATGGCCGGTCTTTGTCACTTGTCATCATCGATCATGGCCAGTCTTTGTCACTTGTCATCATCGATCATGGCCAGTCTTTGTCACTTGTCATCATCGATCATGGCCGGTCTTTGTCACTTGTCATCATCGATCATGGCCAGTCTTTGTCACTCGTCATCATCGATCATGGACAGTCTTTGTCACTCGTCATCATCGATCATGGCCAGTCTTTGTCACTTGTCATCATCGATCATGGACAGTCATTGTCACTTGTCATCATCGATCATGGCCGGTCTTTGTCACTTGTCATCATCGATCATGGCCAGTCTTTGTCACTTGTCATCATCGATCATGGCCGGTCTTTGTCACTCGTCATCATCGATCATGGCCAGTCTTTGTCACTCGTCATCATCGATCATGGACAGTCTTTGTCACTCGTCATCATCGATCATGGACAGTCTTTGTCACTCGTCATCATCGATCATGGCCAGTCTTTGTCACTCGTCATCATCGATCATGGACAGTCTTTGTCACTCGTCATCATCGATCATGGCCAGTCTTTGTCACTCGTCATCATCGATCATGGACAGTCTTTGTCACTCGTCATCATCGATCATGGCCAGTCTTTGTCACTCGTCATCATCGATCATGGACAGTCTTTGTCACTCGTCATCATCGATCATGGCCAGTCTTTGTCACTCGTCATCATCGATCATGGACAGTCTTTGTCACTCGTCATCATCGATCATGGCCGGTCTTTGTCACTCGTCATCATCGATCATGGCCGGTCTTTGTCACTTGTCATCATCGATCATGGACAGTCTTTGTCACTTGTCATCATCGATCATGGCCGGTCTTTGTCACTTGTCATCATCGATCATGGACAGTCTTTGTCACTTGTCATCATCGATCATGGCCGGTCTTTGTCACTTGTCATCATCGATCATGGCCAGTCTTTGTCACTTGTCATCATCGATCATGGACAGTCTTTGTCACTCGTCATCATCGATCATGGCCAGTCTTTGTCACTTGTCATCATCATGTGCCCTGCTGCATGGCGTTGGTGATCATGGCCAGTCTTTGTCACTTGTCATCATCGATCATGGCCGGTCTTTGTCACTTGTCATCATCGATCATGGCCGGTCTTTGTCACTCGTCACCATCATGTGCCCTGCTGCATGGCGTTGGTGATCATGGCCGGTCATTGTCACTCGTCATTATCATCTGCCCTGCCTCATGGCGTTGGTGATCATGGCCCTCCCATACGAATCTATCCTTTGTCGCGCTGCAAGTACATCCATTTCCCACCCTCTCTGTGTTCATCCCACTCCGCAAGTCCGTCCAATATTTTCCCCCTGGGGTTTACCTGGTGTTTGCCACTATAACTGTGCAACTCGGATGACGATGTGCTGTGTTCGTTAGTACCGGTACGGTAGGGGAGGGGAGGGGAGGGGAGAGCAGCGGAGGGAGGAAGTGTTGGGTAATGAGAGGTTGAGGCAGTAAAGGGAAGAAGGAACATAAGATGGTGGTGACAGAAAGGGATGAGGGGGAGGAAGGAGGGATGAGTCTCAAAAGGGGGAGAGAGAGAGAGGAGAAGGAGGAGCGAACGAGTGGTGTCAAGGCCGTTTCTTGGCTTGGGAGGCCAATAGACTGTGTGTCCAGCCAAACGCTGAGGGAAGGAATGACCAACAAAACTATGGTGTCTTTCTGGCACGCAAAACAGATTTTCTTCTTTTTTCCCCTCCTTCCTTCCAATCTAAGCGACAAGCAAAGTTTTTGCCTTTTGGAATGTTTCTACCCCTAACACATGAAAATTCTGTTATGTTTCTTTAATTGTTTCAATCCTCCCTTCTGTTTCATATTGACTGGAGACGTGGTGTGTGTGTGTGTGTGTGTGTGTGTGTGTGTGTGTGTGTGTGTGTGTATGTGTGTGAGTGAGTGAGTGTGTGTGTGTGTGTGTGTGTGTGTGTGTGTGTGTGTGTGTGTGTGTGTGTGTGTGTGTGCGCGCGCGCGTGCGTGTGCGTGTGTCTGTCCATGACAAAAATGTATGAACAAAATTTTTCTCAGCTATGGATGGATGGATCTTTACCGTATTTTGGTCAAAGCTGTGGCACTGCCTCTTGAGGAGTTGCAAAAGGCATCAGTAAGTCTGGAAGCTACAGATCCAAGGACGATGTTTCAAGGAACCTCCTCCCCCCCAACAGAAAAAAGGAGAGGGGCCTAAAATTTGTACTTTTGGAGGAAGATGTGTACCTAAGCAGGACCTTTTCAACAATTTCCCGCATGTTCAAAGTCTGCTTTCTCTGTTATATCAACTTACCGTTGTCGTCCATGCATGCCATGTTTTATCATTTCAACCTAAGTTGTTTTTTTAACCAATATATAAAATCTGGATTTTCTGCTATGTTGTTTTGTATGAAAATGGACACTGTTAGAATGGTTCCACTATCTGGGTTTTGTTATATTTTGTTTTCTTTTGTTTGTTTGTTTGCTTGTTTGTTTGTTTGTTTGTTTGTGTTTAGCTGTTGTTGGTTGGTTGGTTGGTTGGTTGGTTGGTTGGGGTTTTTGTTTCTTTGCCTGAGGGTTCCCCCCCCCCCCTCTTGGTGTTTCTTTCTTTCTTTCTGTTTCTTTCTTTCTTTCTTTTTTTGTTTGTTTTTTGTTTTGTTTTGTTTTTTTTACTTTCTTTTCTGTGACACAAAAGGTTTACCATAGAGACTTGTACAATCGATCATGGCTTTGAAGAAAGGGACCTGCCGCTGTTGGTCGACCATCTTACAGTCTGTGTGGGTGTAGGGGTTGACTGACTGATTGACCGCACAGTAATGTCCGTATTTAGTATGCGTGTGTGTGTGTGTGTGTGTGTGTGTGTATGTGTGTGTATACTATGAGAATGTGTGTGTGTTGTGTATGTGTGTGTTGTGTGTGTATGTGTGTATCGGTGTGCGCGCGCGCGCGTGTGTGTGTATGGGTGTGTGTTGTGTTGTGTTGTGTGTGTGTGTGTTCTATGAGAATGTGTGTGTGTGTGTGTGTGTGTGTTACAGAAGAGGGACAGAGCAAAACCGTGACGCAGTTGCCAGCCAATGGAAGACGAGAGAGCAAGCGGGAGGGATGGAGATAGAGAGAGAAAGAGAGAGAGAGGCAGAGACAGAGACACAGAGAGAATGAGAGTGAGAGAGACAGAGAGAGAGAATGAGAGACAGAGGCAGACAGAGAGAGACAGAGAGAGAATGAGAGAGACAGAGAGATAAGGGGGAGACAGGGAGTGGGGAGAGAGAGAGAGAGAGAGAGAGAAAAGAGAGAGAGAGAGAGAGAGAAAGAGAGAGAGAGCATAGCACAGTTATGCGTCATAAAACTCGAGGAAGTATAGGCACCTGCAGTTTTTCAAAACGGAAATAATCAATCTGCAAATACTGAATTCTTCATCCAGAATTCGCTTTAATGAAAAAGGATGAAGCAGCATGATGACCTGGTTGATAAGAAAGGCACCCCCTACACACACACACACATACACACACACACACACACACACACACCACAACACAACACACACAACACACACACACACACACACACACACACACACACAACACACACACACACACACACACACACACACACACATACACACACACACACAATCAGACGCATGCACACAATACATACAACTAATCAAGAGTTCCTAACAAATCTGGAATTAAGCCTAGCAAAAAGAAAGAGAAAAAGAACCAAAAACAAGAGCAAAAACAGTTATAAAAACGAAAACTAAATTTCACTGAAAAGAGTGTGAAATGAATAATGTTATCGATAGGCCTATAAGCTTTTTTTTTCACAACTAGCCTTCCACCCAAGGAAAGTCTACAATTCATGTAAGTTAGACATGAATCAACATAAATATTTGAACAATCATGCAAACATGAAATATCAATTCAGAAAGAGAGAGAGAGAGAGAGAGACACACACACACACACACACACACACACACAGGCAGGGGGAGAAAGAAAGAGAGAGACAGAAAGAGAGAGAGAGAGAGAGAGAGACCGATACAGAGACAGAGACAGAGACAGAGAGCCAGAATACACAATTTATTTTCAAACGGTAAAGGGTAGTGGCAAAAGCAAGTAAGCGATGATTTTTGTTTGTTTGTTTGTTTGTTTGTTTGTTTGTTTGTTTGTCTGTCTGTTTGTCTGTTTGTTTGTCTGTTTTTGTTATGTTTATTCGTTATTTTTACATCCAGCCCGTGTCCGAGCAGGGGCTACACAAACAGAGAGAGGTAGGGGAGAGAGGAGGGAGAGTGAGAGAGGGAGAGACAGTGAGAGAGAGACAGAGAGACAAAGAGAGGGTGAGACAGTGAAAGAGAGAGAGAGAGAGAGAGAGAGAGAGAGAGAAAGGGAGAGACAGTGAGAGAGACAGACAGATAGACAGAGAGAGAACACAAATACGAATACGAATACGAACACACACACACACACACCCTCGCGCGCGCGCGTGCACACACACACACACACACACACACACACACACACACACACACACACACACACACAAGAGGAGACAAAACAATACTACTCGGAACGTAGTTAAAAACAAAAACAAAACAAAGAAGGAAATATATAGACAGACAGAAAGAAAGAAAGAAAGAAAGAAAAAAGGAAGGAAGGAAGGAAAGAAACAAAGATGGAAAGAAAGAAAGAAGAAAGGAAGGAAAGAAAGAAAGAAACAAACAAACAAAAGAACATGAAGAGACTCACGGCAATTTCTGCGTCAGGTATCTCAATAGAGCTGGTTGCTCGGATAACTTTGGCCAGTTCCCCTACGCAGAGGCTACCACTCCCATCTTTGTCCGCCGCATCCCAGAAACTCTTGCACTTGCTCACAAACTGGCTCGTTGCCTGGGACATGTTGACGTCTGTTCGGAAAACATGAGACAGAAAGACACAGAGAGAGGCACAGAGAGAGAGACAGAGACAGAGACACAAAGCGACAGAGACAGAGACAGAGAGAGAGAGAGTAGCCTTTAATTAATGCACTGGAAAATTCTAGATTTTATGTTAACCTTCTAAACCCCATCATCCTAACCACCAGCTTTCTGCGTGAAGTTAGTTGTTAGGATCAAGGGCTGAAAGGGTTAAATGACATATTGTGTAACTTAAGGTATGACAACTGTTTTGTACATAATATCTAGAAGGATGGGGGTTTGGTTTTTTTTAGTTGTGTATGCGTATGCGCGCGCGCGCGCGCGTGCGTGCGTGCGTGCGTGCGTGCGTGCGTGTGAGTGTGTGTGTGTGTGTGTGTGTGTGTGTGTGTGTGTGTGTGTGTGTGTGTGTGTGTACAAACTTGTGTGATTTCACAAATCTCGAGCTAAATTTTGACGACTGCAGGAAATAATCGCATGAACACATACACCAAAAAATATCTTTCAGGCAATAAGCTTACATTGTGTAATACATAACAAATATCGAGCTAAGTTACTGTTACTATTATTTTTGTTTAAAGCCCAGCCGACTGCGCAGAGCCATATCAGGGCTATAACTGTTGCAAAAAAAAACACATAATACTTCAACAGGAAAGAAAAAGGAAAAGAAAATGTGGTACATATACCAGTGCATTCGCACACATAATCTAAGGAGATGCCCCTGGCGTTGACCACTCCGTCCAATTTATCGCACAGGGGATTTAAAAAAAACATACTTGAATACATATCTAAACATAACTAACAACACTAAAATATATATTTAAAAAAAAACTGGCCTAAATTACCTAAAATTGCTTCCGCATATCTCATTTCCTTACAGCCAAAAATGCATTTAATGCATGTACCCACTTATTAATCCTAAGAGAAAGTATGTAAGACTTTATCGAACACATACAGGTGAATGGATCAGCAAGGCAGAAAATAATATGAACAAATGACAGAAAGCAAAAACGAACAAGACAGAAGCAAAGAGAGTGACAGAAAAGAGGAAATTTCTGGCAAAGAATTTCCAGAATGTGGAGATAGCATTTATACTGAAAGAGCCCCCGGCATCTCTACGGGAGAATCGAACGAAGTGATAAACGATATTTTCGAGCTTCAGGTTAGAAAAGCAGTTAGATTCCTCCAAGGATGTGACTTTTTATCATCATCAAAGCAAGAGGAAGGACCGCTACGGTCAAGTGGATAAGACGTCCAACCTCTACTCGGAATGTTTGGGTTTGATCCTCCCTGGATACCTCCCACCTGGTGACGTCAAAGGTGGGGAAGATTTCTCTGATTCCCCAGGTCAACATGAGTGCGGGCAGACCTGTAAGAACCTAAACTTCCTTCGTGTGTAGCATACGCACGCAGAACACCAAAAATACACACGTTAAGTGAGTCGTGTCAATGGCCGGTAGCTTATGAAAGCATGAAGACACTCAGCATGCACGCTCACCGAAGACGGGAGTCCCTATGCAGACTGCGCAGCGACACATTGCCTGCATAACGTGGACAAAACAACGTGCATACACGCATCCGAGAAAAATCGAAACATTAAAGCAAAAAAAAAAAAAAAAAAAAAACTAATAGATAAATAAATGAATAGATAAATAAACAAAATTCGAGCTCTTGATAAAAACCAATATTTCTTGTAGGCCTATATAATAAAAAGTGATACAATTTCCGAGGTTTAAATACAGATCGATAGTTTTCGAGATCTGAATTTAGGGGGGGAAAAAAAAAAAAAAAAGGGATCAGTAACAGTTTTCAATAGAGGAAACTGATGATGTTCGAGTTTCAGATAAAAAGTTGTACTTTTCCAGCTTTAGATTGAAAAGAAGATAGACTTTTTTTTTCTTTAGAATATACCAGTATAGACTTTTTTTTCTTTAGAATATACCAGTATTTTTACAGCTTTAGATAAATGCCGAAAATAAGCGAGATTTAGATAAAAACCAGACGTTTCTGCGTTTCATCTTTAAAACCGAACTGCCGAGCTATAGATATCTAAACTCTTTCGTTTCATCTTTAAAACCGAACTGCCGAGCTGTAGATATCTAAATTTTGTAGTCTGATGAATGAAAGCTTTTGAATTTCAAGAAATGAAAACTTCAACAGTTTACCTCAGTGGTCAGTTCGGACGTGTTCTCAAAAGAAACGAAAAACCAAAGTAGGGTTTCGTGCGTCGAGCGTAGTTGCAGCTTTACCTTGATATTTTGACAAATTTCGAGCTAAATTATAACGACTGCGTTCATTAACTCGAACTCTGCATCTAACCTGACCCTAACTCTAAGACTTTATTCCGTCCTCAAAGTACGGCATTTGTCGAACCAAGAAACACACACACCACACACACACACACACACACACACACACACACACACACGCACGCACGCATGCACGCACACACACACACACACACACACACACACACACACACACACACACAGAGCAATGTTTCCAAGACAGTCAATCACAAAAACTTGTTGTTACCTTTTCACAAGCGGAGATCGAGACTTGAAAGCAGCTAACGGGTCAGCGGTCAGTGTGGTTGTGAGGAGGAGAGAGAGAGAGAGAACTCAGCAGAGCCACATCGATTTTTTTTTTTCCAGCGCTGTGTGTGTGTGTCCCCCAGCCTGCGACAGTACGGACGACAAAACCTACGACGCGGCGAGTTTCCCCTTCACTTCCTTCTCTTCATCTCCCCCTCCCCCCTGCCTCCTTTACACCCCCCCCCCCCCAAATAGCCGCACCCTGACGATATCTGTTGTGTGCGTTGTTTCGTTGATGTCTCATTAACCCTGTGACTGCCAGCATTCTGTATTGCCAACCATGCTTTCAAAACAAAAATCATTTGATTCCCTCACCCTATCCACCAGCTCCCTTGGTGAGGTGAATAGGGTACAGGAGTCAAAGGATTAGTCAAAGGAGATTTGGTTGGCAGGGGCCAATGTTAAGTACAGTCAGCAGTACACGAAGTATGATTATTACTACTGTTATTTTTGTTGAAGTTAAAGTCTAGCCGACTGCGTAGAGCCATATCAGGACTATAACCGTTTCAAAACAAACACAATACTTCAACAGGAAAATAAAAAAAATAAAAAAAATAAATCAATTTCACAGTATCAATGCATTCGTGCACATAATCTAAGGAGACGGCCACTGTGTCCAATTTATCGCACAGGGGATTTTAAAAACAAACCTGAATATAAGTTTTGAAGTAACTAATGACACTAAAACATACATAAAAAAAAGAGGCTTAAATTAGCCAAAATTGCTTCCGCGTATCACATTTCCCTGAAGCCAAAAATGCGCTCAAAACATATACTCAGTTATAAATCCTGAGAGAAAGTACGTAAGACTGTATCGAACACATACAGGTCAATGGACCAGCATGGCAGAAAATGATAGGAAGAAATGACAGAAAGCAAAGAAACGAGGCAGAAACACAAGAGAATGACAGAAAAGAGGAAATTTCTAGCACATCATTTCCAGAAGGTGGGGATAATAATTATATTGAAAGAGTCCACAGCATCAACAGGGTGTAATGGGGGGGGGGGGGGTAGGCGAGGTGTAATACGGCATCCCCAGGAGGGGGAGGGGGGGCAGGTATAATGATACATTGTTACGGTCTCACGAGAAGGAAACAATGGTCATCTCCTTTGCAATGGTACAAAGAGACAGAAAGACAAACACATGCAGAGAAAACCGATCTTTTTTCTTGACAGAATGAACTGGTCTAAAATACAAAACACAATCTTTGAGGAAGACAACGCCTACCCCCTTTCTCATCCCCCCCCCCCCCAAAAGAAATTGAAAAAAGGGGGTGAAAAAGAAAAAGACTGCTATGGATTGGGGAGGAGCCAAGTTAACCCTGTGACTCCCGCACCCTATCCACCAACTGCAAAAACAACCCTTTGACTCCCTCACCCTTTCCTGTAGGAAGCTAGTGGAAAGGGTGAGGGAGTCTAAGGGTTAAGTTTTTGCTTTGCTGGCATGGTTAACAATGCAGGATGCTGATGGACAAGGTGCGGGAGTCAAAGGGTTAAGAGACTCTCCCTGAGCGCTTTGTCAGTTTCAGTTTCAGTTTCTCAAGATCACGACTCCGCGCTCGGAATGAATTCCATAGAGCGTTTTGTCAGTATTCAGGTTCTTTCAGTGAGGAGATCCTCTGCTCCCAAATCAAGCAATGCATTTCGCTGTGTGTAGAGTTTTGGAAATAAATACACATTTTTTGTAAAAAAAATAATATACATAAATATAATTACCAGCCAGTCTGGAAGAGAGCTTTGGAAACCAGTAGTGGATACGTATTATATCTAAATTTCAAAAACAAAATTGTAACAGATAAATATATTACATAGTTACCAGATATTCATGGGGGGTTTTTCTTTTTCTTCTGTGATTAAATTTCAATGCAGCTGTCACATGCTTGAGACTGAAATAGGTAGATGCAAAGGGGTAGATTGACAAAGCAGAATATGTGCATGTATACGTATATACGCTCACGGATACACATAATCACACACAGACATATCATCACCATCACCATCGTCGTCGTCGTCGTTGTATTAACATTGCTGTTGCACTGATTTCAAGAAAAAAATACGCTTTTAACTCAAAATACGCACTTTAAAGTCAATTACGTCATGAGTAAAGTATGTTTTCATATAACCCAGAAAAAAATATTCCCAAATGAATAAAAGCACACGCACGAACACACAGAAATACACACACGCACTCACAACGCATACACACACATACAAGGACAGACACGCGCGCGCGCGCATAGTAGACGCCAACGCCATGCGGCAGGCACATGATGATGATGATCCAGGAAGCTGGTAGATAGAATGAGAGAATCAAAGGGTTAAGATTTTGCATTTGGTGGATAAGGTGAGGGAGTTAGAGAGTTAAAATGGGCAGTAAGAGTGCCAGCATTAAAGGAAGTACGCCTCGATCGTGATTAGAATACACACAACCGTTAGCATGCGAATCCAATACTCAACCGACTGAATTACTGAGGCCCGCACGGTTATGCCCCTTGCTATTCTTCACATGACACGAAAATAGAAGAATCAGAACGCGTCTCTAATCCAACCAGACAAGACAGCGTAAACGTAAGATCACAAACACCAAATACAAAAACTGGGAGAAAAAGACTCAAACTTCGAAACTTCTTCCATTGGACGGAAGCAGCAGGGAAGTTTCAGTCTTCTTCTCCTAATTTTTGTATTAGGTGTTAGTGATCTTACGTTTACGCCGGCCGAAAATTTGCGCCTGTCTTTTCTGCTTGTATTCTGATTTTATTTTCGTGTTTTTCTGGCTCCTGTTTGCTTCAACGTGGACGATCGCACTTGTTTTTGGATTTCACATAACAGTTATAAGCAAAGCCACAAAAATGGGTGAGACTGAAAACTGTTGCATTTTGCCAACGCCCCTTATGTAGTCAGAACGTGAACGCTGAAAAATAACCCACTGTTGAGGTGTAAGCAGGCTACAACGCCCTGTAACAAACCACTCACATAACTGCACGTAAGCGCAGGCATATTTTCTCTATGTGTGTATGTGTGTGTGTGTGTGTGTGTGTGTGTGTGTGTGTGTGTGTGTGTGTGTGTGAGCGTGTGTGTGTGTGTGTGTGTGTGTGTGTTTATTACATCCGCGCCAGTGAGCATATGAGAAGACTTGTATGTTGTCCGTGTGTCTCACTAAAACTATGTATTTCCCTAAATTTCTCAGCTTGCCTACCTGTCTCATGAAGCTTGGTCGTCTTGTGCTCGCAAGCATACACATACACACACACACACGCACCACACACACACACACACACACACACACACACACACACACACACACACACACACACACACACACACACACACACACACGCTAACACACACACGCTAACACACATACTACACACGCAATAAAACTAACACGCACAAAGGCACATACACACTTACAAACAATACACACACACTCACTCACTCAATCACACTCAAACACATGCACACAAACATGTACGCACACACCAACACGTACCACATACACACCCACTCATACGTGGGCACACACATGTACACATCACTCATACACACACAAGCATACTCGCACAACACAACACACACACACACATACACACACACACACACACACACACATACACACACACACAAACATACGCACACATACAAAAACATACATACGCCCCTACACACATAAACACACTCTCACACACACAAATCAAAACTATTTCATAAACTAACAATTTTCACAGAATAAGAAATTCCCCAAAGAACTAAGCAACACACACACACACACACACACACACACACACACAATATATATATATATATATGTACTCTCTCTCTCTCTCTCTCTCTCTCTCTCTCTCTCTCTCTCTCTCTCTCTCACCCACTCACTCACACCTTCATACACACGCGTACAAATCAGGACTATTTCATAAACTAACAATTTTCAAACAATAAGAAATTCTCAAAAGAATTACACAAAACACATACACACACATACTCACACACACACACACACAAATAAAAATAGATCTCCTGAACGCCCTGCTTCACTCTGAGCTGTATGGTCGTAACAACATCTCCTTCTTGGATCATGGCAATTTGAAGTCCAAATTCAACCCTACTTTCAAGGACACTGTACATCCCAATCGACATGGCTCTTCCATCCTTGCCAGGAACATCGGCAGACATGTCAACAGTGTCCTCTGGGAGTCACAAAAGCGGAAACCTCGTCATCCAAGCAGGAAGTCTCAAAACTACGCGTTCACCACCTATAACACTAGTTATGATCCATTCTATTATTCAGGAACACCCCATGTCAATCGGTCTCAGTGTCCATGGTGGAATGGTAACATCTCTAGTCATAATTATTTCCATCAGAGAAATGGATTGAATACTTACACAATATCATACTAAAATGCTGGGAAAGTGGTCGCTTACCTGACATTTGGAAGACTTCGATTGTGTTACCAATACCAAAACCTAATAAACCCCTTTCAGATCCAGGTAGTTACAGACCTATCTCGCTTACATCCCATGTTTCAAAACTAATGGAAAAAATTATTGTTAATAGACTGAGTTACTTTTGTGAGAAAAATAATATAATACCTATCAATCAATCTGGGTTTCGAAAAGGTAGATCAACATCAGACCATTTAGTTAAGTTAACAACTCAAATAAAAAATCAGTTTGCTAAAAGGAAAAATGTCTTAGCTACCTTCTTTGATCTTATAAAAGCATACGATCAAGTCCGGCATGCGAAACTTTTGTTGAAATTTAAACATATTGGTCTCAACGGTAATCTTTATAATTTTATCAAAACATTTATAAATGACCGAAGTATAGTCGCTAAAATAGGTAATACATACTCTGAAAAACGATCTGTAAACATGGGAATTCCTCAGGGTTCCGTAATATCTCCTCTATTATTCAATATTTTGATCTATGACCTACCAACTCAAGTCTCAAACAATGTAAACGTTGCTCAGTACGCTGATGATATAGCGATCTGGATGAATGTTTCGTTAAAAAGGAAGACTTTCTTGAGAGAAATAAAATACATTAAAAAGGTCTATCAACATGAAATTAATAATATTTCCACTTACTTGACAGTTAACGGTCTGGAAATATCCAATGAAAAAACACACATGATGCTTTTTAATAATGGTCTCAGTCCGAAAGAAGTACCGTTGTTTAAAATTGGTGATGAGGAACTGAAATATACTACTCACGTGAAATTTCTGGGAGTACAATTAACTTCTAGTTTATAGTGGAAAGAACATATTGATGCCTTGTTATGTAAAGCTATGAAAAGCTATAATTTAATAAGAATTATTAGTAAACAGTCCTGGGGACAGGACACTAAAACGTTGTTACATCTTGTCACAGCTTTAGTCAGATCTAAGTTGGCTTATGGTCAAGAGGTCTATTTTTCAGCTCCAAAATGCTATTTGAAAAAACTTCAAAGCTTAGATAGTAAAGCTATTAAATGTGCTCTTGGGGTACCGGTGTATACAAAAACACAAGAAGTATATAAAACAGCCGGCATCCTTCCCTTGGAAGATTGGAGGAAGTTATCAACTGCTAAATATATAGTTAGAGCAAATGCAGTAGCTAATTATGCCAGTACGGAACTTAAAATTCGGTCTGACATCCATTTCCCCGAGAGAGCAAGAACAATAAGATCACAAGAAACAATATCCACTTACACAAATGAGCTCTTCAAACTTTCTCACGTATTACCTAACAAAGTTTCACATAAAATGATATGTTGTCCTCTACCCCCCTGGGAACTGTCCAATGCTATTTTTGATATCAACTACACTGATACTGACCTGACAAAAGATATTAATCCACACTTGTTAGCAATTGATGTTCTGTCACATCTACACAAAAAATATTCACATTACTTAAAAATCTTTACAGATGGCTCTGTTCTAGATGATGGTAAAGCAGGCGCTGGCTTTCTAATTCCTAAATTTAAAGTAGAAAAGGCTTACTCTTTAGGACAGGGACATTCAATCTTCACTTCTGAATTAGTTGCCATCCTAATGGCACTGAAATATATAGTAGATTTACCCATAACTTTGTTTAATATCCTATTATGTGTAGATTCGAAATCTGCATTACAATCCTTAAAATGTTGCGAACATAAAGTAAATAGTTCGTTAATATTTGAGATAAAATTTCTAATTCATTGTTTAATAACAAATAATACACAGGTTACTTTTTGTTGGATCCCATCACACTGTGGTATCCTTTTTAACAATCGGGTCGACAGAATAGCAAAAAATGCAGCAATGAATAGGGCTGGCAGTACTAAACTTGATTTACCACTCTCTGAACATGAAATGAATGCTATGTTAGAAAACAAAGTAAAAGCGCAATGTGACCTTCGCCCCTTCTCGGTAAATTACCAGGGTTTTACAAGACAAGAGATAACTTTAGCTTACAGATTAACTCTCAATTCACTTCGAACTAAATTTAGTAAAACCATCAAATGTATCTGTGGTGATTTTATAACAGTTGATCACCTTTTGTGTTGTCAGCGAATGCGACCTTATTTCCCTGCGTCATTTACAAACTTAAAACAGAAACATACTGATTTCACTCTGTATTTACACATTGCTAGACGTTTACTGCACAGTCCTGTAGGTCGTTTCCTTTGATTCAGCCCAACTGTTTTATACCTGTAACTCCCACACAGCCCCGAGAAATCCGATGAAGCCTGACTGATATAATGTTCTGATTGTTTTTCTTTTGTTCGTTAATTTGTTTGATGTTACATTAATTGTTACCTTAATTGATACAATGCCTTCATGATTACATAGATTCATTCATTCCTTACGCACCTTTTTTTTTTTTTTTTTTCCCGTCTAAAAGCACATATGTGAATAGACGTTAAAAGAAATAACGAACGAACACACACACACACACACACACACACACACACACACACACACACACACACGCACACACATACACATTACCACATACACACACATACGCCAACACACACACACACACACACACACACACACACACACACACACACACACACACACACACACACACACAAGTACCCCCCCTGCTGAAAACAAGTAATACATGTACCCATTTCATAACCTGAAGAACAGAAGGCTTGTTCTTGCCCAGCCGCATTCCTGAACAAATCGAGCAGAATGTACGAGCCCAGAACGTCCAAGAAATCTCTACTAGTTTTTGGTAGGTTAAAAAGTGGCCCCAAGTATTGTCCTCTCCTGTACCTTACAATGTGCGAAAGCCTTAGATAAAAGCCGTAAGCTCAAGATGTGCTATCTCGGGTTCAGTCGCAGTCCACAACATATTAAAGACAACGTTCCAAACCATTCTGGGGGTGTCAGCTTAGTGTTTCACCCAGGTATCCTAATTCAACAGAAAAAAAGTTTTTTTTCATTGCTAGCATGGTTGATAACGCAGGATGCTGGTGGATAGGCTGAGGGAGTCAAAGGGTTAAGTTTTTGCAGTTGGTGGATAGGCTGAGGAAGTCAAAAGATCAAGTTTTTGCAGTTGGTGGATAGGCTGAGGGAGTCAAAGGGTTAAGTTTTTGCAGTTGGTGGATAGGCTGAGGGAGTCAAAGGGTTAAGTTTTTTGCAGTTGGTGGATAGGCTGAGGAAGTCAAAAGATCAAGTTTTTGCAGTTGGTGGATAGGCTGAGGGAGTCAAAGGGTTAAGTTTTTGCAGTTGGTGGATAGGCTGAGGGAGTCAAAGGGTTAAGTTTTTGCAGTTGGTGGATAGGCTGAGAGAGTCAAAGGGTTAAGTTTTTGCAGTGTGGATAGGCTGAGAGAGTCAAAGGGTTAAGTTTTTGCAGTTGGTGGGATAGGCTGAGGAAGTCAAAAGATTAAGTTTTTGCAGTTGGTGGATAGGCTGAGGGAGTCAAAGGGTTAAGTTTTTGCAGTTGGTGGATAGGCTGAGGGAGTCAAAGGGTTAAGTTTTTGCAGTTGGTGGATAGGCTGAGGGAGTCAAAGGGTTAAGTTTTTGCAGTTGGTGGATAGGCTGAGAGAGTCAAAGGGTTAAGTTTTTGCAGTTGGTGGATAGGCTGAGGAAGTCAAAAGATTAAGTTTTTGCAGTTGGTGGATAGGCTGAGGGAGTCAAAGGGTTAAGTTTTTGCAGTTGGTGGATAGGGTGAGGAAGTCAACAGATTAAGTTTTTGTAGTTGGTGGATAGGGTGAGGTAGTCAAAAGGGTTAAGTTTTTGCAGTTGGTGGATAGGGTGCGGGGTTAAGTTTTTGCAGTTGGTGGATAGGGTGCGGGAATCAAAGGATTTAAATTTTTGCAGTTGTTGGATAGGGTGAGGGAGTCAAAGGATTAAGTTTTTGCAGTTGGTGGATAGAGTGAGGGAGTCACGGGGCCTAGAGTAACCCCCTCTCCTTTACCTGTTTGAAAACCTGACCAGTACGTGTAAGGTTTTACGCAGGCTGAAGGAGTCCGCAGTACAAACAGCAGAAGACTTCTCTTACATTTCCTTGAGCGCAGAAACACAAAAATAGGAACCAGAAACATAAACTTGCGTCGGTCAGGGAATTTTTCTACAGTTTCTTTCCCCCCTGCAAAGTTTTGTGCACTTTATTTTTTGTCGTTTTTTGTGTGTATTCGCTTGACAAAGAACAGTTGGCTGAAAATTTACGCCTGTCTTGTTTTATTATGTTAAATACGCGTTTTAATTTGTGTGTGTGTGTTTGTGTGTGTGTGTGTGTGTGTGTGTGTGTGTGTGTGTGTGTGTGTGTGTGTGTGTGTGTGTGTGTGTGTGTGTGAGTGAGTGTGTGTGAGTGAGTGTTTGTGTGCGTGTGTGTGTGTGTGCGCGCGCATGTGTTTCCAGTTCCTGTTTCCTCTAGCAGTCACTTTGATTTACATTTCATTAAGTGATCATTCATTATGCATGGTAACCTGTGTTAATGTATGTCTACAAATGGACATGTAGTCCTGCTCTCTTGCCGCTTTACCTATTTCGAACCCTAACCAGGTAAGGTGTTTATTCACAGATGGATGAACTGGAGCCTGCAGGCACAAATGTTTTTCGGTGGCCACATTCTCACCTGTGCAGTCACATTTTTCGGCGGGAGCCCTACGCTGAGCCAACCAGGCCTCCTCCACACATACGCCGATGGTCAAAATCCGTGCACTGCTTCCCTATCCCTCCCCCCACCCCTTAAATCCATTTTAACCCTCTGACACCTGCGCCCTGCCCACCGGCATCCTGCGTTGTCAACCATGGCAGCAAAGCAAAAACTTAACTCTTTGATTCGTCACACTATCTACCAGCTTCCTGCAGGAATAGGGTGAGGGCATCGAAGGGTTAAGTTTTTGAAGTTGTGGAGATAGGGTGCGGGAGTCAAAGGGTTACACCTACACACAGCCGTACTTGTCTTTCAAGGCTCTTCCAACATGGCATCAAACCGATGGCCACAATTGGCTAAACGACCATTAAACCGCATGCTCGAGCTAAACGCTTTTACCAACTTGCACCAACGGTCAAGAGGACCAGACAGCTGAACATACAATTGCAGCGATGTCGCCTCTATAGAAGTGGAGCGACAGGAGACATGGCGGACTACAAGTCCTCTGACCACCAACCACCAAGCTCTATGACAGTGGGCAGGATCAGGGGGAGAGGGGGATGGGAAGGTCACATTCATCAACAGAAGAGACCTGACCGTGTGCATGGAAAACGAAAGACGAATGCAAAGAAAAGAAAAACCCATGAACTGTCGCAGTGTCCAGTAATGCGCAACAAAGACGTATTTTGTCCACAGTTAAAGTATCCTCACACAAGCTGAAATTTGCGTGGCATGGTGACAAAATTCTCACCTTCTACTCTGACCGCTAAATAGGGGCTCCTACGAAGCATCTTCGTCTGGTAGGGATCGTCATGCTGCGCAGGTGACACCAAACCGTCAGCAAGCTACTGCAAGCTACTGGTTGGCTCAGCGTAGGGCTCCCGCCGAAAATCATGGTAATCAGTAAAAAACATGAAATCCCCTCATGCAAAATAACAGCAAACGGAACAACCTTGAGACAGGTTGATAAGTTTAAATATCTGGGAACGATCATCTCACTAGACGGCAGGTGCACATCAGAAATAGCCAGCAGAATCGGCCAAGCCAAAACAGCATTCAAGAAGATAAAAAGCATTCTTACCAACAAATGCCTATCAATTAATAACATCAGGAAGAGAGTTCTTGAATGTTATATAGAACCGATAATCTTATACGATTGTGAGGCGTGGACAGTCAACAAGTAAAGCTAGGATAAGATTGAGGCAGCCGAAATATGGTTTCTAAGAAGAATGTTGAGAGTTCCAAGGATAGCAAAGAAAACAAACGAGACAGTCTTGATGAAGGCAGACACAAGATCATTTATAAGGAAGATTAGGAAAAGACAGGCAACATTTATACGCCATTTTATGAGGAAAGGGGAAATAGAGCACCCGATCACAACAGCAAAGCTGGAGGGGAAGAGAGCACCAGGTAGACCCAGGGAAAAAATATTGGACGGACTTGCAGAATGGCCGAGGACAGAGAGGGTGGAAGATGTGCTTGCGGCAACAAGGGATAGATGCATATCTGAAGGGCCATGATCGCCAACGCCATGTGGCAGGGTACTTGATGATGATGACTGGCCGCGCTCGTTTGGGTTTGACTCAGGAGACACTTTCTGTGGGAATGAGTACTTTTGGGGTCTGGATTTTGTTCAAGAGGGATTCATCGCACTCAGGTAATTCCATATGCGCTCCACCAAAATCTGCCTATAATCATGAGACAGACTCCCTGAACCTGTGCAAAAAGCGCCGGCAAGGTCTTGAACTGGGGAGGGAGGGGGTAGATGGACCTATGAAGCACCAAGCTGACACAACCAGAATGATGGGAGCATTCAGGTAGACAGCAGTTTCAGTTTCAGTTTCTCAAGATGACGTCTCCGCGGTCGGAACGAATTCCATATGCACTAACGTCACAGGTGCCATGTGTATGGTGATCATGGCTCAAGCCTTAAGCCTCCACATAAACCCATGAGCTGGCCAGGCCCTGAGGCCCTACCTAGACTGTTTTACCTGGTCTATATTTTGTACTGGTATTTTATCAGCCTACTATTGGAGTAATCTTGGTTACATGTAAATGAGATGTGTATCTGTGTATCTTACCTTCAGAAAAGGAACATACATATAAAGTAAACAAATAAATGATTAAAGGTCTGAATCACAACACAACCAGCTATCCTGTTTATATAAACTCGTCTCACATGACAGAACACTCCCACCCCCATCCAATTCCCAAATGCTCACCTGTCTATCAACTAGGTGAAGACGACATTTTCTTAATCATAGATAGGTATGTAAGTAAGTGAGTGAGTGAGTAAGTAAGTGAATAAGAAGTAAGTAAGTAGGTGAATAAATGAATACAAAATATGTAGGAGTATGTAAACTTAAATTTGCCAACAGCACCCTTGTGTTCCCAGGTGGTCACCCATCCAAGCACTGACCGGGCCCGACGTTGCTTAATTAACTTCGGTGATCAGAAGAGAACTGGTGTTTTCAACGTGGTATGGCCGTGGGCAGCACCAGTGCCAACTTTTATGTTGCTGGACGGGGATGAGCTCCAGACATCCTATCTTGAGTCCGCAGTACAATGACCACAGCCAGCCTGTGGGGATGACAACATGTTCAAGGTTAGGGAAGGAAGGTAAAAGACAGAGCAATGGGGAGAAGACAGGCACAGTTAGTCCAGAGAATCCAACAATACCATCGGTATCTCACATTGCAACCAAAACGTTTTAAGGCTCCTTTGAGCAACATTCTTATAGCTACTCCTCATATACTCTGAGAATGGTAGGACTTTAAATTCAACAAAACAGAACAGAAGAGAAGATAGGCGCAATCTTCACAATGTTGGCCGATCGTCCAACAAGTCAAAAGAACCAGATGAGTGTTCTTTAAGTAGATCCCTACCTACGAGATGGTATATAGATGAGTTAGCAAAAAGAGGAGGAGTCCCGGAATACCAACCGCACGCGCAAAGAGCGTCAGGCACTGCAAGAAGAGTAGCATCCTCAGATCATTACCTTTGATTAACACTTTGACTCCCGCACCCTGTCCACCAGCATCCTGTATTGTCAACTACGCTAGCACAGCAAAAACTTAACCCTTTGACTCTCTCTCACCCTATCCACCAGCTTCCTGGAAAAGAAGTCATAGGATTAAGTTTTTGCAGTTTGTGGGATACGATGCCGGAGTCAAAGGGTTAACCCTTTGATTCCCGCACCCTATCCACCGACTGCAAAAACTTAACCCTTTGACTGCCTCACCCTATCTACCAGCTTCCTGCAGGAAGCTGGTAGATAAAGAGAATCGATGTGTCAAAGTTTTGCTCTGTAGCATGATTGACAATGCAGGATGCTGGTGGGCAGGGTGCGGGAGTCAAAGTGTTAAGAATCAGAAAGGAACGACTGCCGCCTTCTGCCCAGTGAGCAGCAGCAAGAGGTCCTTCCTGATGAGACTGCACCGATCATAAGCAGCTCAACGCACAGGTGGACCGCAAGCTCAAACTGACGCCGGTTACTGTGTGAGAATCGGTCTTACCTCTTTGACTCCCGAACCCTCTCCACCAACTGCAAAAATTTAAAACTGTGACTCCAACGCCCTATCCATCAGCATCCTGCAGGAAGCTGGTGGATAGGGTGAAGCATGGTTGACAATGCGGGATGCTGGTGGACAGGGTGCGGGGGTCAAAGGGTTTTAAACAACGCATCTCATAGCTGGTAATCTTTTATGTCACGGGCTTGATCGGGGTCCTGTTCTGGCACTGGTATAAGTCATGGTAGGGATGGAAATGGAATTGAAAGGCCGTTCTCTTTGTCTTCGTTGTGACAGATGGACTAAAAAGTCTGGCTATCGGACGTGCAGCGAGGAAAGCAGTCATCATCATCATCATCATCATCATGTGCCCTGCTGCATGGCATTGGTGATCATGGCCCGCCATATGCATCCATCCCTGGTCGCCGCAACCACATCTTCCACCCTCTCTGTCCTCAGCCACTCTGCAAGTCCGCAGGAAAGCAATAAACTAACAAAACAACGCTGGAGATAGAATATAAATTATCGTTTCAGTTTCAGTTCATACATCTTTCTGAAAAAAAGAAAAAAGAAAAAACGTGCTGATTTTAGTCATGTTTTTGATCTCTCTGACCTTGAAGTTGACATTTCCGTCTTTTCTTTCAAACATGTGTCCGCGACTCCTTCAACGGTTCTTAACTTTGACCAAAAGTTGGTACAGATCATCTGGAAAAAGAAAGAAACGAAAGATCCATTCACTGGCAAGCCCTGCCGGATGTCTTTCTCAACCCACCCCCACCCATCCCAGCCCTTCTCGCAACCCACATCCCACCCCAACCTTTTTCCACTGCCTTAGTGGTAAGTTCCATGGACAGCAAAGAAAACAAAGGAGACAGTCTAGAAGGAGGCATACACAAGAAGAACATTAATAAAGAAAACTAGAAAACGTTACAAGCAACATTTAGAGGACATTTTATGAAGCAAGAGAAATCAGAACAGCCGGTCACAACAGGAAAGCTGGAGGGAAAGAGAGCACCAGGTAGACTCAGGGAGAAAATATTGGACGGACTTGCCGCGTGGCTGAGGACAGAGAGGGTGCGAGATGTACTTGCAGAGACAAGATTGATTCGTACGCCATGATCGCCAATGCCATAAAGCAGAGCACATGATGATGAGGAATGGTTCTGTTCCCACGTCGCTCATTCCAGCTTCACAACACACCGCCAATCCCAAGTTCATTCAGTCGAAGTCCCAATGTCAGGGAAGTCTCAATGTCAGGAAACCGATGAGAGCCGGCATTGTCAAGACGCCATCAAGCTGCCTACAAGAGGAGACATTGCACTGATGCTGGGTTGCTTCAGTGAAGTTCCACAGTGCTTGTTTGACACAACTTAGTAAAGACACTCCGAACTTCATATCTCTTTATTATTCAAGGATAGTGGCTTTAGGTCCCACTAGACCTGTCTTATTACTCCTGGCTACGCTACATATACAAGTACATTAAAAATCAGACACACTGCGTACTAAGCCACCTCTAAATGAGATCAGCACTCGCTCACTCGTGGAAATGGGCCAAGCCAGAGATCCCAAGAAAAAGACCTCCATCACGGGGCTCTGAACAACAGCCCCCCCCCCCCCCCCCCCCCCCCGCCCATGAATCATTGACATCAAAGACCTCAACTTGAATGTACTGACACCAAAGACCCAAACTTGAATCTACTGATACCAAATACCCAGACTTAAATTTACCTCAACCATGGAAGAAAACAAAAAAACAAAAAAAACCCCACCCAGGTCACCAGAGATCAGGGCTTGAGAAGCCACAGAATCTGAGACAATGTTCTCAATGGTATGATGATTTCATGGTAATACAGATGACGATTATGATGCTCTAGAATTCCATCAAGGACTGGGACTTATTGACAGGGCTGTATCTTAACGCTTACTATCTGAACAAATCATGACGTAAACCAGTCCCAGGAGACTGTCTGCCGGATAAGACAATTTACAATTATGTAGTGTGTATGTGTGAGTGCGCATGTATGCATGCATGCATGTGTGTGTTTGTGTTTGTGTATGAGTGTAAGTGTGTGTGTAAGTGTGTGCATTTATGTATGTGTGATCAAGCACACATGCTTTTGTTCTTAGTTTGATGAAAATTGAAGAGGAGCAACAACAGCTGCAGAAACAGAAAAAAGAACACACACATACACACACGCGCACACACACACATACACACACGCACACACGCACACACACACACACACACACACACACACACACACACACACACACACACACACATGTGTACACTAGAAACGCTCCTAAGACTCTTTTTTTAATTGTTATATTGCTCAATGTAGATCGCCTGATTAAAATATTGCGTACATGCTTCAGTTTCAAAGCTGAACATGCATGTATATATGTATATATATATATATATGCATATATATGTGTGTGTGTGCATGCATATATATATATATATATATATATATATATATACATACACACACACACACACACACACACACACACACACACACACATATATATATGTATATACATATATACATATCATACATATTTTTAGGTATATTTAGATATATACAAAATTAGTACTTGTGATCAACAAATCACAATAGAATATTGCATGCAGTCATGTTTCATTTTCAAGCAAGACACACACATGTAAGTACATAAGCAGGGCAAAGACGTAAGCTTGGACTAAATATAAACCAGGTACAAGGCAAATTTCATTCTTTCAAGCAAAGATTGTTGTAGTTCATCAGAATAGCCAAATTCAAAAGTATAAGCACTCTCCTTTTTCATCAACCTTTTTCATTCCCTCATTCTATCCACCAGCTTTCCCGCAGGCCTGCTGGTTGATATGGCAAGAGAGTGAAAGGGTTAACAGAGGCAATGGATGCATGTGACCATCTCCCAGTTTAAGGTTTAATATTTGATGTTAAAACACCAGCCGACTGCGCAGAGCCATTTCAGGGCTAAAACCATCACAAAACACACACAACACCCCACCGAACCGAAAATAGGAAAACACCGGGAAAAGAAGCATTCACGTGCATTATCTAAGGATATACCCATGGCGCTGACCATTCCATCTAAATTATCACCAGGGGGTCTAACATCATCATCGTTATAATTCGTTAAAGCCCAGCTGACTGCGCAGCACCGTATCATAACTATGATCATCTCAAAACACACGTAACATCTCACTGAACTGGAAAAGTCAAACCTGGAAAAGAAAATTAAGTACACATGTCAATGCATTCGTATACATATTCAAAGAATATGCCTCTGATGCTGACCATTCAGGCAAATTTATAACCGGAGATGGGGGTAAAAAACAGATCTGAATATAAAATATAAAGATAATGAAGTACACAAAACATACGAAAACTTGCCTATATTAGCTAGAACTGCTTCTACACATCACATTTCTTTTAGAGCCAAAATGCAGTTGATACATTATCCAAAAATCAATCCTAACAAAAATTATGTAAGGCTTTATAGAACACATGCAAGACAGAAAATGATCTGCCAGATAACTGCTGGCAGATTTGGGTGGTGCACACATAAAACTGAGCACACTGAATCCCTCTTGAACAAACTCCAAACTCTTTGGTTACTGGTTTCATTGTTATTGTTGTTTAAAGCCCAGCTGACTGTGTAGAGCCATACCAGGGCTATAACAGATAGATACAAATACATGTAGATATATAGATAGGAAAAATAAAACTCCAAATTCCAAACTGGTGACAGAGGAAGGCAGGTAAACCGTTCCCTTTCATGGCTATGAGAGGGAACACACTGCCTTGACATGCCGTCTTTGCTGCTGTAGCTGTACAATATTTGGCAATTGAAACAGTGTTGTATAGCTCATTCAAGGGAATCAAGCATGCCTCACTTCCCCAATGAACAACTCTAGTGATCTCCCTCGACAAAATGGTGGATGACTACTCTTCCCTTACCCAAGTGGCTGAATAAAGAACCAAACATGTGGTCTTCCTGCATCATGGTGTTTTATTTCCATATCTAACACCCCATACCAACACACTCAGCCTACAGTTTTATGTGCCGTGATCTACTTACGCCACTGGTTAGGTCACTGTGCTGTTACGGACAAGCGCAATTAAAATATTACAGTGACATCAAGAATAAACAAACACATAACAATACATTTACGAAAAATGTAATGACAGCAGGCCCTAATCAGAGACCTCCAAGCCCTCACCAGCACAAACATTTTGTGTACAAAGTAATGGACTATAACACAACTTCAACACTGGCACATGTTAATACAAAGGTTGTCCCATAATCCTAAGGCTGCTGGGGAGTGAGGTGGTAGAGACTTCTTCAGCTTTCTTGGGATGAGCATTATGCAGTGAGGTGCCCATCGCTATTTCCTCACATTTACAGACCACAACTTTCATACAGACCACTTAACTGTATGGAGGGTGACATTCACACCCATCTGTTCAATGGATACAGTTTTACGAACACTGCATGTGTCGTTTGTAAGTTTCTCCCACATCTATCACCTCAAACGTCTAAGATCGGTTTACATATTTCTGTACAACATCAACATCCTAGAAGTTCCAATTATTCTCACCATTATCATGTGGTTGTTGTTGTCACTGTTTTCATCATCATCATTATCATCATCACCAAATACCATGACTGGCCATGCAAATTCCAACAGAGATAACAGTCAGCAGATTGTCTTCATAACATTGAAACTGAAACTGAAATGTCTCTCACAAAGACAGCTACGACACAAACATGCTATAAAGCATTGAGAAGTATTATGGGTACGACCCTATTAATCAAAACTATTTAACTGATATATAAAACATGCACAACCATTACATATGTAAAATTAATCATCCAATCATATGTAAAACATACAAAATCGTTATATGTGTACAATCAATACATCTAATGATACATAAAATATACAAAACCATCATATATGTAAAATCAATACATCTCATATGTAAAATCAATACATCTCACACGGCGCACAAATCCGAGATACTTTAGTTGGCCACTTTCTGCCGGCTATTAATAGCGCGCCCCTTCCCTTCCACTCCCCACACCCTTTTCACCCGTCCCTTTATCACTAGTGCAGGAGCACAAAGACGCGCTACACTGACGGACTCTGGTCGACCCTGCCTGGCTAAAAATAGCACACGCAGGCGACGCCGGCTTGCAACTAAAGGGTGGCAGAATGACTGGGAAAATGCAGCCGTGCTCATGATATATCAAAAATACACAACTTCATATATGTAAAATCAGTACATATTTCAGGGTGATCAGCCAAAAATCCAAAAATGTCATCAGCAGTTACTGACCAATCATTTATGTATCAACCAAAACAGACATTTGTGTATCAACCAAAACAGTTATCAACAGTTGTTCAGCAAACATCATGTATCAGGCAAAACAGTCATCAACAGTTACTGAGCAAACACTTACGTATCTGTCAAAAATGTTGTCAGCAGTCACTGAGCAAATATTTATACATTAGCAAAAATAGTCATCAGTAGCCACTGATCAAGCATTTATGTTTCTGCAAAAAAAGTTGGCAGCAGTTACTGAGCAAACATTTATGTATCAGCCAAAACAGTCATCAGCAGTTACTGAGCAAACATTTATGTATCCACCAAAAATGTTGTCAAGAGTAACTGAATAAACATTACGCATCAGCCAAAAACATTGTCAAGAGTTACTATGCAGACATTTACATATCAGCCAAAACAGTGATCAGCAGTTATTGAGCAAACATTTATGTATCAGCCAAAAAAGTCATCAGCAGTTACTGAGCAAACATTATGTAAAACAAACACACAGCCATAACTATAACTACCAAAATGCATGTTAATTCAGCACATAACATGAATTAACAGATGATACAAAATATGTCTAAAATGTTATAAAACAGACGTGCCTTTACATCATCGACGTTACTGACTTTAACAATGTCAGCGACAATAAACTATACACTGAAGCCTGCATTTTTTTCATTCTTTCAAAGACAAAAGCTATTTCTATAAATTTGGGATACAATGTGTTTTGTTATATCTTAAATTTTTTTGAAAAATAAAGAGTAAACAAGAAAGGAAACAAATATGCAAAATTGTTAAAAACAAACAGATTTAACATCAACTTACTAAAGAATAAATGGTGAATGGCAACTCATAAGTAACATGCAAACAATGCTCAAAAAAACTAAAAGAAAAACAAAGAAAATTTGTAGAAGGAAAAAACAAAAACCATGAATACAGTACAATATTCTGAAAGGATGATACAGGTGAAATTGATTGGTATCCTATGAACACCTGAAAATTGCGTCTGGAGAAACATCTCTGAAGACGTTCTTTAACAGTCTGCTCTATAGCGATTATGTCTCGTAACTGTAAATCCAAACACTCAATAAACCATGATCAGAAGGCTATGTTGTGGATTTGCAAAAAATACTTCATGAAAAGGACAAGGGGTTACCGACTTGGTGAATGTAACAAGTGATCGTATGGAGCTAATATCAAATGTGAGGATGTTCCAGACAACAGGGACATTGGAGCACACAGAATGACGTTGTCATAAAACAGTCAGAAAAAAACATTAAAAATCAGACTTTGCATTCATTTCTTTCCCATTTTAGTTCCCTCATCCCATCCACAGGATGCACATGGATAGGATGAGAAAGTGAAAGGGTTAATTATTCCCACACCCTATCCATCAATTGCAAAAACTTAACCCTTTAACTACCTCACTCTATCAATCAGCTTCCTGCTGGGTTACATGTTTGCTTTACTAGCATGGTTGACAATACAGGAAGCTGGTGGACAGGGTGCAGAAGTCAAAGTGTTACATGCAGTGCAAAACAATGAAACATTTCATTCTTCCCCTTAACTCTCAAACACAAAAAAAATCTCCAATGCACCCAGTTGTTCTTCTTGATTTTGATACGCATCAACATACACATTATGATAACTCACATTACAAATGAAACCACCCCTTGTTACAACGTGATACTACTCTCAGAACTTCATCTAGATGTAATGACAGCAGACCAAACCTTTCCCAAAATACACTAGCATGATCACTGCAGCAACTCTGATAAGTTCAACTTTCCATATATGTAATCACTACAATGGGACAGTCTTCTACAATAACCAACCATACCTTTTTTGCTCCATCCCAGAGGCACAGGAACACAGGTTGGCAACAACACATTTTTACTGACAATGACCGTCCTGCTGGATCGACACCAACAGTCAAGCTACGCGAGTGCAAATACATGTCAAATCTACAAACATATGTGGTCTGTACTTTTCTGAGCCCTCTGCAGCTCTGTATACACGGAGTCTTCTTCTTCTTCTTCCTCTTACTTACACAAGCTACAGCTCCTGCAAGCACTACCTATCCAAGCCTATCAATTCATACAAACCTACTCACTTAGTAGAGGGAGCAGATCATGAATGCATGACCGTTCTTCATCCTGCCTGAGAGGAAGTCATATTCTGGGGTGCTTACTGCGTCATGTAAAGGAGACAAATATTGATTGATTGATTGATTTGGTTCAGTTTTTACGTTGACACCCCCCTCAAGTGATATGGCAGACGGGGATAATCAACCCGGGGAAGTGGGGGAAGGAGGACTTATCTAATCCTATACTGACACCACCAGAACAATGATGTTAAGATGGGACAGTGAGGAGGCCAGTTTTAATGTAGCGTATCCTGGGATTCGAACCCACAACCATTAGAATGTGAATCTGACTCTCAAACCAACTGAGCTACTGGGTCCCGCAGACAAACATATCAGTATACAGTACATATATATATATATATATGTATAATGTTTATTTCACATCCTCATATATAAAAATTTTTCTTCTCCTCACTGCCAGACATTTTTGCTGAATACCTCAACACAAAACTAGATCCCAAATTCATGCAATCAACAGATGAACACAATTCAACTATAACAGTCAAATGCACACAAACAATGAAATGCTTCAAGTAAATACCGCTTGTAAATATCATAACCAAAATCTTTGCTGAAAAATAGTGATCCATAAAAATAGTCCACCCATTTGAGACAATGCAAAAAATGGAAGGTGCTAAAAATTTGCTAGAATGCACTGACCATAATTTGTACACATTTCACCAAAAATTCATAAATGCTGATGAACAGAATATAATTCAGTTTGAGAGCAGCAAAGCTGTAAGCAAGGGCACCATAGATACCCTATTTTCCACACCATTCAGCCACAACAAGCAAATAACCAAAACATACATACCCCATGTTCCATATCTAATTGCACACACACTGTTTTTATGCAGAAGCGCTAAACAGGTTATAAGCACACCATTTCAAGAACATTAAAGTGTAAAAGTGTACGAGAAAAGTTAGCACGAGACATGTTAAACAGATACATAACATAAACTTTTCTGTTCTCCTTTTGCGTATTTGTATATACATTTATACATAGACGTATACAAGTAACAAATATCACACAAACACTCACACACACAAACACACACACACACACACACACACACACACACACACACACACACACACACAAGTGACAAATACATTAAGTAGCTCGCACATCTTTGTATACATGTATATGGTGAATACAAATCTTGTGCATTCCTCCCTACATTAAAAGCTCACTCAAACTATGTACACACAAAAATGGACCTCAGTTATAAGAACAGGAAATCAGCACTGTCTGAATATCTGAACTTAAAAGCTCACTCAAACTGAGGAAATGTAGCTCAACAGCAAGAAAGAAGCAAACACATTCAAGTCACTTCCCTTACATTTAAATTACTTCCCTTACAGGTAAATTTCACAAATTAGTCCTGAAAAAGCCAAATGAACACAATCATAAATTGGCCATCTATCAAGGAGCTGGAAACAGAAACAGTTGCTATTGTTGGTGGTCATGGTGTTTTTTACTGTTGTTGTTGCTGTTGTTGTTGTCATTGTTGTTACACTATCTTTTGCATCTGTTCAGCGGCACTGATCATACACAGCTTATTCTGGAGTTTCAACACACTGCCACCACCCCTACCCCCCCAAGTTCATTCAGTCCAAGTTCCAGTGCAAGGAAACCCATGGGAGCCAACAATGTCAAGCTGCCATCCGTGAAATTCAAGAGTAACTGTGCTGGTAACTACCCAACGGCACTGCCTACTAATGACAATGACTGCTCAAGTGGCAGAGCCAGAAACACACCCCTCCCCCTGCCAACCCTGTAAGGAAACCAATAACCCTGGCCCTCAAACAACAGGCTGCCATAAACGAATGACGCCGAACATTCCAACTTGAATTTAACTTGAATATGGAAGCAGGAGAGGAATCCAAAAAGTCACTACAAGATCAAGACATGAAGGGCCAACAAATCTGAAACAACAGTGCACAATGCTACGATCTGCTAACAATTATGAATACGATGCATGAAGATCTATCTTGAATTGAGACTACTTGAAAGGACCAGGTTCTACTCTTACTTTTATAACATATCCTGGTGTCAACTAGGCCTGAGATACAGTGTTGGATGAAACATTTGAGAAACACCCTCAATGATGGATACATCTGTAAAAGGAATGTGACTGGACTGTGCGGGTCCAATCTTCCCAATGAGCTCATAGCATGCTCAACTCTGGGAAGCGGGTTGGGGCGGACAAATCCCACAATTCTGGGGGGCAGGGGGGGTTGACGTCTTTTGGTTTTTTTCTTTTGTTTTGTTTTTCACATCCATGACGTCCCCCAATCAGTACTCTGTTGAGCTAAAAACTCGTCATGTTGATTGGTAGCAGAAGTATTCTGCTTGGCTCACAACTATATACAGGGTTGAATGAGTAAAATTATAAGCAATATACTAAATATGTATATTATACACTGAATAAAGAATGTGTACATATTCTGTACTTCTTTTCTGTTTGTTAGTCATGTACAATGTAATGAATATGTATCTTAAACATTAAATAAAGAATATATATGTGTACACATTGTGTTTATTTTCTATTTGTTGGTCATATGCAATATACTGAATATGTATCTTCTATACTGAATAAAGAATATGAGTGTACACATTCTGTACTTCTTTTTTGTTGGTTATCATATACAATGTAATGAATATGTGTTTCTGTAATTTTTTTCTCTTTCTTTTCATTCTAATGTTTTTTTGTGTGTTTTTTTTCCTTCATTTTGCTGTCCCAACGTCTACACCTCCTAAGTGGCTCTGACCCCACAATGCTCACTGTAGCTCCACAACGCACCACCCACCCAAAGTTCCTCCGCTCCAGAGTCAGGAAGCCAATGGGTGCCTGAAATGTCAAGCCCCCCATAAGGCCACCCACCACAGGAGACCCTGCACTGGGTCACTTCAGTCGAGATCACAGTGCCTGTTCTAATGCAACTCTCCAGGGACACTGCCTACTAAGCCCCTACCCTACTAATGACATTATCTGCTCAATCAGCGGTAACCCAAAGCAAGGTAACCACAAGACCAGGGCGTGAAAGGCCAAGGAAGCTGGGACAATTTTCACAGTGCTGAGCAAATTGATAATGGGGATGATAGTCACCTTACCAATGAACTTAACCCTTTCACTCTTGCACCCTATTAACCAACTGGGAAAACTTAACCCTAATATTCCCTCACCCTTTCCATTAGCTTCCTCCAGGAAGCTGGTGATAAGGTGAGGGAGTCAAACTGTTAAGTTTTTGCTTTGCTAGCACGGTTGGCAATGCAGGTTGCTGATGGACAGGATGCAGGAGTCAAAGGGTTAAAGCATACTAAAATCTTGCAGCTTGCCATGGTGACTGGAGTATATTCTGTATTTAGTATGTATGTATCTTGCACATTTCTGTTTGTATGAAACCACCAAACATGAATCTCATGAACTTAGCTGTTAGCAAGATAGTTATCAATATTATGCACTGAATCCTTCTACTACATGTCTGTCACAAGGGATACCTTGCGACATAATAAGCAATACCAAGCTCTCGAGTCTTTTTAATTAAATGCCATAGGTAATATATTACTATGTAAAAAAACAACACTATGCTCTGAATCCTTGAATCACATGACAAAAGAGAAAGTATGTTCATAAGACATACCACACTATGTACTATGATGCCATGTACATGTAGTGCATATATATGTTTAACACACAGTATCTTTGTACAATATTCTTCCAATGGAAAAAATCATGTCATTCAAACAAGGTGCATTATACAGTAAGTACATGACAGAGAACGCTTGGTGGAAATTCAAATCATATGAACATTAACACCATTACTTCAGAACACAGTGTAGATATTAAAAATGTGACACAAGACATAAAATATACAATAAATTGGACTGCTGTGACTTTAAACCTACAATCTTCCAATCATCAGTCCACTGTACTAACTCGTACTCCTCTGCCAAGGTCACTGGATTCTATTTTAATGGTACAGTCAGAAAATGTCCATCGTGCCTTGAGAACCAAGGTCCTCTGTATGCTGCTACTCTACAACAAATCTCTGGCTGTTCATGCACTTGCTAAAAGTTGCTTTTTCCGTTCCACTTCATCAAGCACTACAAAGACTGCATGCTGTAACTAGAACAAATCTAAACAGAAGACAATCACCGCTGTCCTTCAAACAATGGCAAATGGTAGTAAAGGATTACATGACTGAAAAAGCAAGAACACAGAGTACTAAAGCAAGAACACAGGGTACTAGAGTAAAACCACAAACAAACAAAAACAACCAAAAAATCACAACCACCCCAGTACCAACAGATCTATTCCCTTTGAGAGCAGTGGGGAAACAATGCAACACCTCTGTCCCAAGATCAAGGGAATATCACAAAATTCTGGCCATGGAGAATGACACTTCCAGGAGGGAAATCAGGGAAAATCCAAAGTCCATCTCTGAGCAAAGCAGTTGGGTACAAATTACCTGGCACTACTGAGGAACCACTCACATAACACAATACAGGACACATGCCCTACTAATAGATGGAGCAAAACAACAACAAAAAAACAACAACAACAAAAACTCATTCATTCCACCCAGTGAATGTCTTGGGCAGAAGCTGAAAGCTTGTGAGGACTGAGCTGTGTAGACTTTGTATGTAAAACATTTTGATTAAAAATGTTTTGATTATTTTCAATGGCATAGTCAAGAAATAACCAACTGCTGTACTTCAGCAATAAATTGTCACAATGATCATGGAAGATCTTCATGCTCACAAACACAGAACAGTTTTCACAACAATACTTTGGCCTTAACAGGGTGAACACAACCATCAAGCCACTTTGAAGTTCACTGCTTTTGGAATAATTCCCAAACAATCAATATTTTCAAACACGATTTGCAACAATTCTTTCAGCACAACATTCCTGTGTAAAAAAAAAATAACAACAACAACAAAAGAAGAAGAAACAAACACAAAACAATCAATAGTTTCACATAGGACTTGCAACAATTCTTTCAGCTAAACATTCCTCTGTAAAAAAAATCTCAGATAAAGAACAAACACAAAACAATCAACAGTTTCAGATAAGAACTGCAACTAATCTTCCAGCACAACAGTCCCCTGTTAAAAAAAACCTCAAAAAAGAAAAACAAAGAAAAAACAAACACAATCACAACAACATAAAAACACACAAGACGCTGGGCATTTCTTCCTTCAGACGTAAAGGACGCTTTTGTAGCTGAAGACAAGAGGGTGCACTTGTATACGTAACAAACATGTTTCTTTCACTTCTCGGTCGGGTGGGGTTTTGTTTCTCAATAGTTTGAAAAAAATGTCACTCCTTTTTTCAGGGGCTTCCAGTTCACACATCTGTTATCACACAAACACTACTCTGTCCTCATCAGACTCATTTTCAGAACTATCTGTCTCCTTTTTCGAAGCATTCTGGCTTCTCTCTGAGTGAGAACTGGACAAACTTCCAGGAGAAGGGGCAGCAACAAGCCTACTCATTCCTGGTGGGCAAGGTGAAACGGATGGCTGCTGTTTTTCTGGTGTAGTGCCAGCAGGCACATCAACACCAACCTGGGATTCAGCTTGCTTCACTTCCACTCTCCCTACATTCTCTGCTTTTCTCTCTATATTCTCTCCCTCTCTCCCAACATTTTCAACATTTTCTCTCTGTCCACTGACCACTGTCACGCTAGATGATTTCAACTGAACTGATTTGTCTTGATCATCTGGCACAATAGGGGGAAGTTCTGATTTCACTGCATTTTGTCTCTGAAGCACCTGTCTGGGGCGGGGTTCCGAAGGCTGTGGTCGATGTGAGTTGGGATCAGATTCTGCCTGATTTGCACTATGCTGACTGCCTTGATTAGTGTGTGGTGGTGAAGCTGGCACACCCTTCTTGCTTTGGTAAGTACGTGGTGGTAAAGCAGGCACACTCTTGTTTTTGACCTGCGTTTCATCCTTCAAAGGAGGAAGAATCTCATAGTCATCCTCATCTACACACGAAGGTGCCAATTGTGCAGATGCTATGCTCTGTTTCTTTAATGGGGATGGCGGCGGTGGTTTAGGGGGTTTCTTTAATGGGGGTGACAAAACTACATTAGAACGTGGAGGCAGTGGTGGGGGTAGACAGTGACTTTGTTCTGTATTGATATGTTTCATGTCTTTCACCAGTTTCTTTTTCTCCAAACGCGCTGTTGAGTAGGCAACCTGGTCTCTGGCTAAGTCTTCATCACCAGGTGGCCCTGAGCCATCAGAGCCTTTTGTTGCATAAAGACGGGCAGGCTCCTCTCTTTTCACTTGTGCAATGTTCTTGTACACTTGTTCACTACGCCTGCCCAGTGAGCATCCAGAACCAGGATCCAAGTAGAGATCTTCATCATTCCAATAGATTTGATCTGAAGAACTGCTAAGATCAGACCATAAGTATGTAACATCATTGTCTGTGTCTGTTGCTTCTGAAGGATTGCCAAAATGAGTGCTTAAATTCCCACCACTGACAGAACTGACAGAATCGACACCTGATTCACTGTACCAGCTCTCATAGTCGGTATCAGGCACCACTGAAGGGTTGTCTTGGTCAGCACTAATGGATGAGCTAAAACTTGACCTCCTTCCCCCGGTAGAATTGGTCTCTGAAGCATTGGCAACACTTATCGGCTCGTAGCCATCCAAATCCATGTCATCTCTGCTGATCTGACGTGCATTTCTGAAAACAAGAGAGGTACATACACATTGAACCGCATGACAGCAACAAAACAAATTTCTTTAAAAAACTTAAAGTTGTCCCATTACTCCTAGGTTAAAAGGGAGCGAGATGGTAGAAACCTCAATTTTTTCTTCAGACTAGCATTATGAGGCTGGTGTTGCCTGTCTCCCCTCCCTCACTGCTTTATAACCTACCCTGTCCTGAACACGGGTCAGGTACCCATTCACATATGGGTGGGTGCGAGTCAGACTTAAATCCATGCAGTCCACAGGGAAGGAAGGAGTTCCGCCTTTACATCAGCCAGGCCTCGTGACATAAAATCCAATGCTATAATGTTTATATGCATAATAATGTGCTTATGCACTTGCTGTTTATGGAATGTACTGTTTTAAATGTTTACAAACAACAAGTAAATCTCAAAGAAAACAACCAAGCTCACAACTTTTAAAAATACACACAAAATATCATTTCCCTGCACAACAAAATGAGCTGCATATGTGGTAAAGACAAATCTGACTGATAAGAGTTCTAATGCTTGCAATGACAATGATTAGAAAGCACTTCTGTCTGCATGTGTGTCTATGTGTGTGTGAGTGTGAGTGAGTGTCAGTGTGCGTGTGCATGCGCGTATGCTTGTGCGTGTGCGTGTGCATGTGTGTGTGTGAGACCATGAGAGAAATAAGACACAGATACTGAAGGCGTACAGGAGCAGATATGCTTGATGCTCTGACGTGTGTTTTTATGCAAGTATGAAAGTTAGTGCATTTCAATGCTTTTCCCCAACTGGGTATCATCTAGTTAAAAGGTAAAGGTTGTCCGTCCCATAAGCTTTAAGTTCTCTGTGAATGAGGTGGTAGAGATTTCAACTTTTCTTGGGACCAGCATTATGAAGGCAGTGCCTTTCCCTCAACTTTGCCACTTCACCTTCCCCGACCCTCAAAAGGGTTTGCTGAGTAGACTAGAAGCAGCACACACAAAGATTTTCCCCCATCAGACTCAAACTCATGCAGTCAGTCTGGAAGGCAAGAGCTTCACCTCTAGTCTTTGGCAACCAGGATTCAAAATTTTCAGAGGAAATTTTAAAACTATCAGGCTGTGATCATGTCCCCCCCCCCCCTTCCCCCCATCTACTACCATAGCCTTCAACTCCTTATCCTCACAAAACCACCAAGTTGTAGGGAGACAAACTCTCAATGGTGACCTGGCTGGCTCAAATGACAAAACTGGACAACAAAAATCCCGTATCTCAAATTTCATCCCTTTGCATGACATAAAAACTGGTCTGTTGGATGCTGATCTGAACATGCCAGGCATTTTAGTGGAGTCTACCGAGTGTCTAATTAATTTGTCTTCCCCTTCCATTTCAAGACCTGACCAACTCATAAGGTTTTCTTAACACAGACAAGGGGAGTCACCATGATAATTACTGGCTGATTTGTTTGTGCATAAGGAACTGTCCAATTGCTATGACTACTTTTGAACAAATTCAAAAATACCAGAAACTTACAAATGTACACAAGAAAAATAGACAGACAGACAGAACTCATTACTAACACACAGACTTACAGACATAAATAAGACAAAATAACAGACATTTTTAAGTGACAAACTTACACAGATGAGAAACAGGCTTACATACATTAGTAAGACACAGACTTCAAAATAATAATAATAACAATAATGTACATTTAACTCTATTGTGACTACACTTGCCACAGCTGAGCTCTCCTGCTGGCCTAGGCCTGCCACAGTGAAATCACTGAGAACTGTCGCCTTTGAGCCATTATCCATCGATTTTAGACAAAGAAACCGGCAAAACATAGCTGAAGCGTTCAACGGAAGTTCCCTCCACAAAGGAAGCAACTGCCAACTACTAAATCATTAGCATAACAAAAGTAGAGGGAGTTATATACCCTAGACCGTCTGTTACTATGATCGAAGTAGACTGTCCTCAGTGAGAGCTCAGCTGTTATTTCAAACAAAGTAGCCCATCGTCAAAGAGTTAAGATGCACCTAACAGTGCTCTAGATGCTTGCTATTACACGAAAGAAGAAGAAATGAAATATAAATGTAACACACATTCACCAATGTTACTAATTAACATCACGCACACATCAATAACATCCATATATAAGACATGACAAGAACGCACTTACACAGAATGGGATAAGGTCAGTGTAACCAAGTTAATTTAAACAGGATTCAACCAAAGTTAATTTATACAGAAGGAATCACAGAAAAAGATGGGCTTAAACTGAGTATTAAAAAAAAGGTATGTTAGGCGAATTTCTCAGATCAAAGGCAAATTATTCCTCGGAAAGGGTAAAAAACGTGCAAAACATTGGAAAGCGTTATTGATATTGTCATTTTTGTTTAAAGCCCCAGCTGAGTGCATAGAGCCATATCAGGGACTTATTATAACCGTTCAAAACATACACAAAACTTCAACAAGAAAAAAAAAAGAAAAAAATTAAGTATATACATCAATGCATTCAAGCACATAATCTAAGGAGACCACTCCATACAATTTATCACACAGGGGATTTAAAAAACATACTTGAATACAAGTTTAAACATAACTAAGGACACTAAAACACATATAAAATCGGGCCTAAATTACCTAAAATTGCTTCTACACATCACATTTCCCTAGAGCCAAAAATGCACATAATATGTGCATCCAATTATCAATCCTAAGAAAGTACATAAGACTTTTTTGAACACCTACCGATGAATGGACCAGCAAAGCAGAAAATGACAGGAAAAAATGACAGAAAGCAAAGGAACAATTCAGAAACAAAGAGAAAGATAGAAAAGAAGAAATTTCTAGCACAGAATTTCCCGAAGGTGGGGATATTATGTATACTGAAAGAACCCCTGGTATCCCCACAGGGGAAGGAGGAGGAGGGGATTGAAAAGCATGACCCATGTCTGTATCAAGGGATTCTTAACAGCTGAGTATCAGAAGAAGAATAAAGAGTGCGAGAAGGAGAACAGGCAAGGAACAATATTAAAACATACATTTAGAGACATTAGTAAGACACAGACTAAGAGAAAGAGACATAACAAAGACAAAACTTATAAACATAAATAAGATACAGACTTATAAACAAGACATAAACTAACAGACATATATAAGACAGACTTACAGACATAAAGACAGACTTATAGACATAAATGATACAGACTTCTGGACATAAATAAGACACAGATTTCCAGACATAAATATTAAACAGATGAAAGAAGACACACACTTGCAAAATAAAACAGACTTACAGACATAAATAAAACACAGACTTACAGATATAAATAAGACAAAGAGACACAGGCACATACACTGACAGACAGAGAGACACACAACCTTCACAGTAACCCTTTAACCGCTGCACCCTATCCATCAACTGCAAAAACTTAACCTTTTGACTCCATCACCCTATCCACCAGCTTCCTGCAGGAAGCTGGTGAACAGGGTGAGGGGGTCAAAGGGTTAAAATACTTTGCTAGCATTGCTGACAATGCAGGTGGATAGGGTGCGGGAGTCAAAGGGTTTATATTAAATGAAATAATAATTTTTAAAACTGAAACCCACAACTTCAAGTTCTTTCGCAGAAAGTCCATACGCGGTCTGCGAGATATGGTGGGATCCCAACATGTCTTCATCAAATCAGCCAGGTGATCGGGGCAGGATTCAGGTATGGGTGGAAATTGTGAACTTACGACATTCTCGTACACCTGAAATTCAAAAGGATAATGTACAAAAAAAGAAAAGAAGATGGACACATAGACATGAAAGGCAAAAACAGACTAAAGAGAAATACTTACAGCATATCGAGTAGACAGATCAGAGTAGTATCCAAAGATAGAACTGAAAAGAATGAAAAGAAAAGGCTTATGCTTTTACTATCGATAATAAACCAGTCGTAAAGCATGAGTTTTTTCCTTTTCCTGCCTCGTAACATCTGCCATCTTGTGGACAATATGATGCAGAACTGCTTAAACGTTTGCTGCATACAGTGTGGAAACTGCAAACCTACTAACATTACAATGTTGAGAGAATTTCATGTGAAGTTCAGTAGACCTACCAGATGCTGTGATATAATACTCTGAAATCCACTGAGCACACTATGAAAGGAGTACAATATATGCTGATACAGCTTTACAACAGACGAAAATTTTCCTGCATACTCAGCCCAAAACATTTCATCTCTGCCATTTCCTTTTAATTGTTAAGCTGCACATCTCAAATATGCTTGGAACTGATGGCCACTGAAACAGAAATGAAAGAAATCTGGGGGATTGGCTGTAATCTGCAATAACAATCATCACTGGTTGAAAAAAAGCAGCAGCTCCACAGATCCATGACGACAGAAACAAGTGCAAACATTGCTTGACAAGACCTTTCAACAATAAGAATTGAAGTCCCTATGTCCGCAAATTCCATTCTTACCAAAAAATACTTTTTTAATGACATTTTAGCTGTTTCGCATTAAAGAGGAAGAATTTCTGAGTATATGAGAAAGCAGAATACCAGCAAATTCCACAGAAAACAAAAGTATTGGCAGATCTGCACAAATAACAATTCTAAATAAACGTCCATTTCAGGTAAACATGCAATAAAATGCACTAAACAGAAGCCAACTTATACTGTTTACTATGTCGACACAAAAAGAGACAGAAATGTGTGTGCATGTGTGTGAGCATGCGTTCTGTGTGTGTGTCGCGGTTAGTGTGTTAATGTATGTGTTTGTGTGTATATCTGTGTGCAACACACAATCTCTTGCACTCCCTTCAACTGGTTTTCATATTCATAACAACCGGTGTTTACAGGGGAACGATATTACCATGGCTCCCCTTCACAATGGCACAGTATTAAGTATGAACTTAGGGGAAGAAAGGGGACAAAGGGACTTTTTTCTTAGACCCCATCCCCACTTATCTCTCTCTTTCCTTCTTATGGGTGTATGAGGAAAAGAGATTTCAGAGTTGTGTTGTGTTGTGTGTGTTGTGTTGCACTGCATTACAGTGTGTGTATGTATGCATGTGTGTGTGTGTGTGTGTGTGTGTGTGTGTGTGTGTGTGTGTGTGTGTGTTGTGTGTGTGTGTGTGTGTGTGTGTGTGTGTGTGTGTGTGTGTGTGTGTGAACTTCCAGTCAGCCTGAGCCTGCCGCCAATAAAGAACCAGTACTTGTAAAAAAAACTCTCTAGCAGGCCTGAATGAAGTCCAATATTGTCACCAAAAAGTTGTGTACTTAATGAAAAAAGGATGCTGAGTTTAGCTGTGCTATTTATACAGCTATTACTTAAATAGTTTTTAGCCGCCATCCAGTTCTGTACCATATATCACCAAAACGACTTTTAGCGTGGCCCGGCAGTAGGTGAAGCTCGGCGTTCACGACTATAGTCATGGCTCGTCACGGATGTGTTAAAAAACACACCTCAATATAAATTTAAACATAACTAAGGACACTAAAACATATATGAAAATGGGCATAAATCACCTCAAATTGCTTCCATATATCTCATTTCCCTAGAGTCAAAAATGCACTTAATACATGAACTCGATTATCAATCCTAAGAGAAAGTATGCAAGACTTTATTGAACACGGATAGGAAAATGGACTAGCAAGGCAGAAATTGATAGGAAGAAATGACAGAAAGCAAAGGAATAAAGCAGAAACAAAGACAGTGACAAAAAAGAGGAAATTTCTAGCACAGAATTTCCAAGATGTTATTTATACTGAAAGAGCCCCCGGTATCCCCATGGGTTAATGATAAGAGTTACACAGCATGGAATAAGACAAAGAGAAATCATAACCTCTGACACCGGTACGGAATTGAGTGGTAAGAGGTTCTTTGGTCTGTCCAGAGCACTTCGCGAGATGAGGTCCATGGTGTTGAAGACCCACCACACCAGCCTGCTAAAACAGAAGACGTCAGACGCTGGCGAGTACTGCCCATGCTGCAACACCTCCGGTGCAGCCCTGTAAATAACAACGATCAAAACTTTTATCAAACGGAGGGCAGGGTGGACATTGTGTGTATACATGCATGCACAGTTGCCTGTGCACACACATGCATGTGTTCATGTGTGCATTGTGCATGTGTGCACATTTTAATACATTAATGCATGTGTACATGTCCATGTGCATGACTGCATGAATCATTGTGCGCATGTGTGTGTGTGTGTGTAAGTGTGTGCATGCATATATATGTGTAAGTATGAGTATCAGTGTGTGTGTGCATGTGTGTGTGTGGAGGGGGGGATGTATGTGTGTGAGTATAAGTGTGTGTGTGAGTGTATGTGAGTGTATGTGTGTGTGTGTGTGTGTGTGTGTGTGTGTGTGTGTGTGTGTGTGTGTGTGTGTGTGTGTCAGTGTGAGTGTGTTTTAAGTGTGTGTGTGCATGTATGTTGTGTGTGTGTGTGAGTGAGTGTGAGTGTGTGTGTTTTAAGAGTGTGTGTGTGCATGTGTGTGTGTGTTTGTGTGTGTGTGTGTGTGTGTGTGCGCGCTCGTGTGTGTGTGCGCATGTATGTGTGTGTGTATGTGTGTGTATGCGTATGTGTTTAAGTGTGTGCTGCTAATGTACGTGTGTGTGTGTGTGTGTGTGGCTCGCGCGCGTGCGCACATTTATTTCAAATGTATGCGCGCATGTACGCAGTGAGTACTAGTACGTGCTTACCTACGACGCTGCTCTTCATCATGAGGAGGGTAGAGATCAACATGGCACTCCACCTCATTGACTTGGGATAGCATTTTGATCTGCGCTAGTGACGTGATCCATACCTGTTCACCCATGCAAACAATAACAATCAACAATACTAAAACCATAATGGCTACCTGGTTGAACCTGGCTCTCAGTTACAAAAAAGGCTACTTACTGCTAAAACCACTTGCTCACTCTGAGCTGGTTAATGCCGCAGACAATCAACTGCAAGGTTGTGGGTTTGAATCACATCAGTCCAATGAAAACTAACTGTGGGAGTTTTTCAGCTCCAACCAGCCCCTACCTCAGTAAGAAAACCAGGACAACTGAATCGATTCTTGTTCACTTCAGGGAGAAATCTCCTGAGGGTGCTGATCAAATGTGTCCAGATCAGCACTGCAGGTGCCTGTATCTCTGACACCTGGCCGACACCAGTATACAATCATGCAAGTGAGTGTAGAGTACAAGCCCTGTTTGAACAGTCTTGCTCCAGAGTGGAACACCATAGGATCACCGTTATTACTCACATTAATTTAACCCTTTGACTCCCGCACACTATCCACCAACTGCAATAACTTAACTCTTTGACCCCCTCACCCTATCCACCAGCTTCCAGCAGGAAGCTGGTGGATAGGGTGAGGGAGTCAAAGAGTCAAGTTTTTGCTTTGCTAGCATGGTTGACAATGCCGGATGCTGGTGGACAGGGTGCGGGAGTCAAAGGGTTAAAACTGCTTCTGCACATCACATTTCTTTACAGCCAGAAATACAATTAACACAACACAACTGATACATCTGTAAAGGATAGGAAGTGATGACAAAAAGCAAAAATTATCAATCCTTACATTATCATTATCATTATTTTGTAAAGTCCAGCTGACTGCGAAGAGCCAGATCAGGGCTATAACCACCTCAAAACACACACAATACCTAGCTGACCCTGAAAAAAAGAAACAAAAACTAAAAAAAAAAAAAAACCCACCTAAAAAATATAATAACTACACAAATCAGTACATCTGCATACATAATCTAAGGCTATCCCCTGGCGTTGCTACCCAATTCCACCCCATTTATCACCAGGGAGGTTAAAAAACAAACCTGAAAGCAAATGTATAAACAGAACTAAGTATACAAAACTGGCCCAAATTGCCTAAAACTGCTTCTGCGCATCACATTTCCTAAGAGCCTAAGATTCCGTTCATACATGTACGTAATTATCAATCCTAAAAAAAAGTATGTAAGGCTTTATGGAAAACATACAGATGAATGGACAAGCAAGGTAGTAAAAGACAGGAAGTGATGACAGAAAGCAAAAAAAACAAGGTAGAAACAAAAATAATGATAGAAAAGAGAACACTTCTAGCACTGAATTTACAGAAGGTGAGAATACTATTTATGCAGAAAGAGCCCCCAGCATCCCCAAAGGGGGCTATCAATCCAAAGTATGTAAGGCTTATAGAATATATACAGCTGAATGGACCAACAAGGTAGAAAATGACAGGAAGAGATAGGAAGGAACAGAAAGGGATCAGTGCAACTGAAATGGTGAGGAAGACAGCAGCAAAGAAAAAAACTAACACTAACACCAATAATTAACCAACACATAACTCACTTATAATTCTAATTATTTATCTCTTGTAATGCAATGTCTATGTGAATACACAGAAACTGGAAAAAGCTGACAGTTTCAGATATTCATCTTATTCTTGTTCTTATTCTTATTGGTTAAAGCCCCGCTGACTGCCATATCAGGGCTACAACCATCTAAACAAGTACACCATACCACTGTGGAGAAAAAAAAAACATCTGGAAAAGAAGGTTAAGTACACATATTAATGCATTTGTGCACATAATCTACTCCATCCAATTTATCACCACAGGGTTTAAAAAAAAAGCATACCTGATATAAATGTAAACACAACTAATGATACTACAACATAACAAAAACACGCTTAAATTACCTAAAATTGCATCTGCACATTACATTTCCTTAGAACCAAAAATGCATGTAGTACAGCTGCAATGAGAATAGAAACGATATAAGGTCTTTTCAAAACATCAAAAGAGGAGTCAGACAAGGTTGTATTTTGTCACCAGATCTCTTTTCACTTTACAGTGAAAACATCATGAGAAACCTAGAGGAAGGCCCTGGATTAAAGGTTGGAGGAAAAATGATAAACAACATTCGATATGCAGATGACACCGTGCTAATTGCAGAAAATGAAAGGGACCTACAAAACCTTGTGAATATACTAGAAATAGAAAGCAGAGGTAAGGGATTGGAACTAAACAGCAGGAAGACTGAAGTCATGGTGATCAGTAAAAAACATGAAATCCCCTCATGCAAAATAACAGCAAACGGCACAACCTTGACACAGGTTGATAAGTTTAAATATCTGGGAACGATCATTTCACCAGACAGCAGATGCACACCAGAAATAGCCAGCAGAATCGGCCAAGCCAAAACAGCATTCAAGAAGATGAAAAGCATTCTTACCAACAAATGCCTATCAATTAACATCAGGAAGAGAGTTCTTGATTGTTATATAGAACCAATACTGTTATACGGTTGTGAGGCCTGGACAGTCAACAAGCAAAGCCAGAACAAGATTGGGGCAGCTGAGATGTGGTTTCTAAGAAGAATGTTGAGAGTTCCATGGACTGCAAAGAAAACAAACGAGACAATCTTGATGGAGGCAGACACAAGAAGATATTCATAAGGAAGATTAGGAAAAGACAGGCAACATTTATAGGCCATGTTATGAGGAAAGGGGAATTGGAGCACCTGGTCACAATGGAAAAGCTGGAGGGAAAGAGAACACCAGGTAGACCCAGGGAGAAGATATTGGACGGACTTGCAGAGTGGCTGAAGACAGGGAGGGTGGAAGAACACATTGAACACACTCAATACATACAGGTAAATGGACCAGCAGAAATGATAAGGGATGGAATGAAAGAAAGCAAAGGAACAAGGCAGAAACAAAGAGAGTGACAGAAAAGTGGAAATTTCTAGCACAGAATTTCCAGAAGGTGGGGATACTACTTATGCCAAAGAGCCCAGCCCCCCAAATCCCACCGGGGATAGGTATTCACCTTTAGTGGTTCATCATCATCATAGATCGGTATTTCTACATGGACAGTATCAGCAGAAAAATCGCAGAGGATGATTCGACGGGAGTGCAGGTGTGCCATGCTAGCGGCCAACGTTTGCAGACACAACACGTAAGGCTGCAGATCCGGCCCAAGATACTGATGCATCACCACATCCTTCAAGGAGTACAAAGTGCATGAAGTGGCCACCATAAAAGGCTGGAAAAATAAAGGTACTGTTATCAACTCCACATCCATCTGAGCATTGTACAAATATCCCATATTCTGTGGCCCTTCATGCCCCATTTTCATGGTGATCTCATAGCCAGTGTAGGTTATTATACAATACACAACGCTGCTGTATGATACAGCAGCTGTGGCTTTTTCACCACACGTTACCACTCAATCCCAAAGCATTTCTATAAGAAAGGTGACACTGCAGAATGACTCCAATATAGATAGTTCTCCAAATTTTTGACGAACCATCATATCATACAGAAACAAGAAAAGCAGAAAATTATCCAGCGGGATTTTGGGAGGTGGGGGAAAAGTTCCTTGTATTTTTTTTTTATAGGATACTGAAATGGTCAATCTAAACAGTTTGGTTGAAAAATCATGCTAGCAAGATAATCAACACAGCTTATCATGTGTGTTCTTTTCCTACATGAACTGATATCACAGGTCTACAATGGATTCAAGGAACATCTCTCTTCAAGAATAAAAAGCCTTTCACTTCTTTGAAATCAGATTAGCAAACACAAAAATGCTGTTGACATCCTCATATTCAAACAAATTCTTATTTTCACATTCAAACGAAAACATTTCTAATCATAAATTGTCCTTAAAATTTTGAAAACTAGAAACTCAATATACAGAATTTAAAAACATGAAAAAAAAACTATAGGTCACCAACTCACCTTCTGAATGTTAATTATATTTACAATCCAACCCCCTCCTTTCAGTTTCATCAATGGGTACAATTCAACATATGTGCAGGGCATCCCATCAAACAAAATTCTTTTTCTGGGAATAATCATATCATCCAGAAACATATGAAGCGGAAATACATGGGAGTCAGCATGTTTAAAGTTTTCCTAAAGGCACTGAAAACGGTCAGTTTGAATATTTTGGCCACAAATGTATATAAATCCTTGTGTCCAAATACTAGAATAACTGGACAAGGATTTTCTCTGAAATTCTGCACAACAGAAACAGAATGTATGTCCTCTGGAAAGTGGCAAACATGATAGATCATTAACACATTCTCTGAGCACATGTTAATTTATATCCCTATTCCTTACTTTCAGTATTCAGAACTGAGTATAAGTCAGTCTGTCAGGCATTCCAATCTAGACAAATCTCTGAAAACCAAAACGCAGGAAAAGTGGAAGATCGAAATACTGGTGGGAGGGGGGATCCCAAAGGTCACTGAATATGGTGAATTTGAACATGTTATCCTTAGACTAATACAAATTTTTGTATTCAAAGCAAATTAATAAATAACTGAATCTCTATTTTCTTTTGGATTTTGTACTTAGCACACTAAATAATGTTCTGTTTTGAAAAAACACAAAAATAATAGGCCCCTATAAGCCTCTGACTTACAGTCTTAATATCTGTTAAATTTACAAAACTTATTCTCCAGTTTTTAACATACCTGACACATATATATGTTCTTCAATAAAGTAGAAGTAATCAAGATTTACACCCCTTAGCTGGCTAGTGCCATGCATCATAAGATTATACTTCTGAGCAGTGCTCTACACAGCTGTTGAACTAGCACAATTAACTGCTTTGGTGATTTTTTTTCTTAAATTACAATGGTGCAGCTAAGTACAGGTCCACTATTTCGTTGACCACAACTTTTCAATCTCATTCCAAGTTAACTCACAAATACTGACAAGATATTTCTTGTGAACTCTAAAACAAAACAACTTGAAAGGAGATCTTCTGTTGATTTACTTGCAACAAAACTAAAAAGAACATTTCAGAAAAAAAGTGCAGCAATTTTCATACTAAAGTGCTGATGAACAATTCCATAACAAATTATAAAAGTAAATTGTCCTCCTTTCAAAACTGGCAAACAAAAGGAACAAAACAGAAAGAAGACATCATATATCAAGATGAAGGCTGCTGCTGTTGAACAGATATATTATATAACAATAATTACAGTATTTATATGGCACTAAATCTTGAAAGTGCATTCACACACCACAAATACACATACAATCAATGCAGGCAGCATAAGGTATACAAAAAAAGACTTACACAAACTTGGGAAAGAGGTAGCTGTTGAATGCACTGTCAGGGAAAAGAGGTGGGGTTTAACATTAGATTTAAAAGCAAAAAGGCTAGATGTCAGGCTGAGGCAGAGTGAAGGTCTATTCTAGGCCATGGTCCAGAACAGTAAAAGAATGCTTGTCAACAGTGGACAGTTCAAATCTAAGAACCTAAAGAGTATCTGAAACTAAGCACAAGATGCAAGATGGCATATAAATATTGATGTTGTCACAAAGGAAGGATAGAGTAGACTGATGAATAGACTTGTAACACAAGGTATCCAGTTTATACTCAATTCTGTTTAGGGAGAAGTGTGGCAAAATGGTTCAGACATTCGCCTGTCAATATTTAAACTCGAGGTTTCAGGGTTCGCTCCCCATAGAGGCCTCGACTTTTGTAATTAGTTTGACCAGAAAGTCAAACTGAACATCTAGTCCTTCAGAAGGGGATGAAAAACAGGTTAGACTTGTGTGCCTTCTGGCTGCGCCCTCTAAAGATCCACAGCAATTGAAAATCGTGAAGAGCAGGGCATTGCCGGCTGCCTTGGTATAAAACATTGGAGAGATAGGTTCATTTCCCAAGTCCCATCCCTTGAAGACTAATTAGCCTTCCTGCCTTTCCAAGTCTTTGTAAAAAAAAAAATGTGAATATGAATATGAATTTGAAGCGAGGGAGAGGGGATGGGCGCCGCCATTGTGGTGCTGGCCCCGGGAAAAGTTGAGGTCTCTGCCACCTCACTCTTCTATGACTCCAGGATTATAAATCTAGGTAGGACCTCAGGACTTGGCCAGCTCATGAGTTTATGTGCAGGCTTAAGGCTTGTGCCATGATTATTCTGGATCTTCTCCATCACAGGGCACCTCTGATGTCAGTGCATATGGAATTCATTCCGAGCGCAGAGATGTCATCTCGAGAAACTGAAACGGAAACTGAAACAATTCTGTTTGAAAGAGGCAACCAGTGTAGAGAGCAAATGAGAGGACTGACAAGATTAAACATTTTCTTTCTGAGAACAAGACGAGCATATGTGTTTTGTATGCACTGCAGACAGAGGAGAGAAGAAGCTGGTATGCCAAAAGTTGTTCGTGGCTGCAGTACTTCTCTTTTCCCCTGAGTGTGTATCTACCAGTATGTTTAAATTAAGCTGTGTAGTAAGCAGAAAATGCAACTGGTTTGCTACAATAGCAGCCGGTTTTATAAAGGAATCTCAAGATCTCTTGATAACTTGCACTGCGTGATACAAAACACAGGCAATACTTCTGGACGCTTCAGAGAACACTCATTCCATCCATTAACGATCTTGTGACAAGATCCAAAAAATTCATGCCAAAACAATCTTCTAGACTTTCCAGGTGGAATATTTTGATTTTCTTGATACATCTTAACATTTTCTTGATACGTCTTAGCAGCCTGACCCACCAAAACTTTTTGCCCAGACCGATCGTCTGTAGGCATTCCAATGAGCTTGGTTATGGAAGGGAGATCCTCTTGACTCAACATATCCCATTCCTTACTGGTGAAGCTCTCAGGACAGGGCACCACAAAGCGTCCAGATTTCTGCACAGACACATTAAACACAATATATTGACAATATACTTAAGCATCATTATAAGTTGAGACATGTGTTAGCAACCAACCCATACATAGCCTGCCAGAGGATTTGGCAAATAGGAAAAATCTATTTGCCAAGGAATTTTCTCCAAAAATTGGGTGTTGTTAGGGGAAAAAAATCAGGATTATATTTTGAAATATTATAAGTGAAAAAATATATATTTCCTGAAGGAAAATGAATGGACAATGCAAAAAAATGTTCAGTTAAACTTAATGTCTGATTTTTGTTCTGATTTTTAAGCCAAAAAGAATTTATCAGAAATACACATTTTGAAAACAGATTTTTTTTCTATGCTAGACTAGTATGGTCAGTAATTTCACTCATACACAGCAAAAAAACCTGGTTGACACACACACACACACACACACACACATACATGCACACAAACAGACACACAAACACACACACACACATGCACACAAACACACACATGCACACAAACACACACAATATCACTCTCTCGTCATGTTCTCTATCACAGCTGTCTAAACAGGAGCACTTGTTTTGCTTATCAGTTATAGATATCAAGTATTCTCTCTGGTGTCAGAAAGCACATAGTAGTGGTACTTTTGATCCATTTAGACATGTCTGCCTGGTCTGTAAAGGATGGATATTAGATTTACTGATCTCCCAAATCAAAATGCGTGCAGAAATGTTCATCTGCGCATGATGTTTATCAGAGCATGATGAACATCAAATATACAAAGTTAAAGATCTTGTTGTATGTCATGTCAGTGACTGGCTTATTAAAAACATGAAAACACCCAATATGCAAGCTCACCAAAAATGCAGACTGTGCAACAACATAGTGGAGTGTGGTCAGCTCAACCAACAGCTTGTGTTCTCCAAGCTGAACTAAAATGTCTGATAATGTACAATGTGCAGCGAGTCCAAGAACACTTCATCACAATACTAATAGCTCCTGCCATTAGCGCTTAGATTTGATTTTATCAAGATTTTGCGCTATATAAAATATTGTATATTATTATTATTATTATTATTAAACGAAATGAATTCCATACTTATAAACAGCTCTTACCTTTGGATCTGGCCTGCTGTATATCTCATCTTCTTCCTCCTCCAGCTCTTCTACTGGCGACAATGTACATCACGTACATCAACATTAGGTGATGACAATGAAACAGATTTATAATGCACAACCAGTGAAATAGTCAACTACATATTAGTATCAAGTGTAAAAACTTTGCATAATGATGTCACACACACACACACACACACACACAATCACACACACACACACACACACACACAATCACACACACACACACACACACACACACACAATCACACAACACACACACACACACACACACACACACACACCACACACACACACACACACACAACACACACACAGTATGCACCAGACAAACTACATTTATCAACAACGGACAAACTTGATATCACAACATCTGGTACCCAAGTTTCAAAACACAGAACAGCCCACCAATTTTGAGTACACGCAGGGCTGAGCAAAAACTCTCATGAGCAAGCAGCAGCGCACTGCACCAGCAGATGAGATGTCAGAAAATCACGGCCAAGAATCAAACCACAATGTCAAAGGCATTTTTGCCGATAATTCAGACGAGGAACATTTGCAGGTTCTTGATGCTAAGTGCCAGACACTCAATTCGCAGACCACAAGTGCAAAAGAGGAATGAGTGAGGCTGGACGAAGAAATACTCCACAAACTAAATGCACTGATAACAAAGAGCACCCTGGAATAAAATCTAGCCACATTCAGACATTTCGTATACACAACATATAGAGATACCTATGAAGTAAAACAGTCAAGGGTGAAAACACCTCCTCAGAATTCTTATTCTTATTGCTACTGTTTAAAGCCCAGCTAATTATACAGAGCTTTACCAGGGCTACAACCATTTCAAAATGTACACAATATCTGGCTAGTGAAAAACAGCTGGAAAAGAAAATTAAGTACACATATCAATGCACTCATGCACATAATCTAAGGATATGCCCAATTTATCACCAAAGGATTTCAAAAAAACAAACCTAAATACAAAAATGAACATAACAACAGACACTAAAGCACGCATAAAAAAGGCTTAGATTACCTACAACATAACAAAGGACACTAAAGCATACATAAAAAAGGCTTAGATTACCTACAACATAACAACAGACACTAAAGCATGCATAGAAAAGGCTTAGATTTCCTACAACATAACAACAGACACTAAAGCATGCATAGAAAAGGCTTAGATTACCTACAACATAACAACGGACACTAAAGCATGCATAAAAAAGGTTTAGATTTCCTACAACATAACAACAGACACTAAAGCATACATAAAAAAGGCTTAGATTACCTACAACATAACAACAGACACTAAAGCATGCATAGAAAAGGCTTAGATTACCTACAACATAACAACAGACACTAAAGCACACATAAAAAAGGCTTAGATTACCTACAACATAACAACAGACACTAAAGCATGCATAAAAAAGGCTTAGATTACCTACAACATAACAACGGACACTAAAGCATACATAAAAAAGCTTAGATTACCTACAACATAACAACGGACACTAAAGCATACATAAAAAAGGTTTAGATTTCCTACAACATAACAACAGACACTAAAGCATGCATAAAAAAGCCTTAGATTTCCTACAACATAACAACAGACACTAAAGCATACATAAAAATGGCTTAGATTTCCTACAACATAACAACGGACACTAAAGCATACATAAAAAAGGTTTAGATTTCCTACAACATAACAATGGACACTAAAGCATACATACAAAATGGCTTAGATTTCCTACAACATAACAATGGACACTAAAGCATACATAAAAAAGGTTTAGATTTCCTACAACATAACAATGGACACTAAAGCATACATAAAAAAGGTTTAGATTTCCTACAACATAACAACGGACACTAAAGCATACATAAAAATGGCTTAGATTTCCTACAACATAACAAAGGACACTAAAGCATGCATAGAAAAGGCTTAGATTTCCTACAACATAACAACAGACACTAAAGCATGCATAGAAAAGGCTTAGATTACCTACAACATAACAACGGACACTAATGCATACATAAAAATGGCTCAGACTACCCACAACATAACAAAGGACACTAAAGCATACATAAAAAAAGGCTTAGATTTCCTACATCGTAACAAAGGACACTAAAGCATACATGAAAAAGGTTTAGATTACCTACATCGTAACAAAGGACACTAAAGCATACATGAAAAAGGTTTAGATTACCTACATCGTAACAAAGGACACTAAAGCATACATGAAAAAGGTTTAGATTACCTACATCGTAACAAAGGACACTAAAGCATACATGAAAAAGGTTAGATTACCTACATCGTAACAAAGGACACTAAAGCATACATGAAAAAGGTTTAGATTACCTACATCGTAACAAAGGACACTAAAGCATACATAAAAAAGGTTTAGATTTCCTACAACATAACAAAGGACACTAATGCATACATAAAAAAGGTTTAGATTTCCTACAACATAACAACGGACACTAAAGCATACATAAAAAAGGTTTAGATTTCCTACAACATAACAAAGGACACTAATGCATACATAAAAAAGGTTTAGATTTCCTACAACATAACAACGGACACTAAAGCATACATAAAAAAGGTTTAGATTACCTATAACATAACAAAGGACACTAATGCATACATAAAAAAGGTTTAGATTACCTACAACATAACAAAGGACACTAAAGCATACATAAAAATGGTTTAGATTACCTACATCATAACAAAGGACACTAAAGCATACATACAAAATGGCTTAGATTACCTACAACATAACAAAGGACACTAAAGCATACATAAAAAATGGCTTAGATTACCTACATCATAACTAAGGACACTAAAGCATACATAAAAAATGGCTTAGATTACCTACAACATAACAAAGGACACTAAAGCATGCATAAAAAAATGGCTTAAATTACCTACAACATAACTAAGCACACTAAAGCATCTGTAAAAAAATGGCCTAAAATGTCAACAACTGCTCCTGCACAGCACGTTTCCTTAGAGGTAAACATGCAGCCAAGACAATGTACCCAATCATCAATCCTAACAGAACGTATGTAAGGCTTTATAAAACACATACAGACGAATGGACCAGCAAGGCAGAAATGATAGGAAGAGATCACAGAAAGCAAGGGAGGAAGGAAGAAAAAACAAGAGTGACAAAAAAAATAGAGGACATTTCTTGCACAGAACTTCCAGAAGGGGGTATACTATTTATACAGCAGAGTTCAAAAGAGCCTATTCTGATCCAACTTACTAAGGCCACTGTCTACAAGGCTCCCTAATAACAACAGTGATCATTCAGTCATACAGCCAGACCAAGTGTAAGACCCTCTAGTAATGAGGCCTCTGCCTTCAAACAAAGCCACCATGAACCATCATCATCATCATCATGTGCCCTGCTGCATGGCGTAGGTGATCATGGCCCTCTATACGAATGTATCCCTTGTCGCTGCAAGTACATCTCTCACCCTCTCTGTCCTCAGCCACCCTGCAGGTCCATCCAATATTTTCTCCCTGGGTCTGCCTGGTGTTCTTTTTCCCTCCAGCTTTCCTGATGTGACCAGGTGCTCTAATTACTCTTTCCTCATAAGATGTCCCATAAATGTTGCTTGTCTTTTCCCAATCTTCTTTATCAATGATCTTCTTGTGTCTGCCTCCATCAAGACTGTCTCGTCTGTTTTCTTTGCTGTCCACCATGAACCACTAACAACAAAAACAACCTGAATTCACCTAAGGCGTGAAAATGGTTGATGAAACCAAAACTGAGGTCACCATAAGACCAGGGCATGAAGGGCCTCAGAATATGAAACAATTTTCACAACACTAGGATAAGAATGGGGATGATGCTCACAATGCCACCGAGTCAAATCTTCAATTCAAACTGCTTAGCAGGGCTGTACTCTACCTTTACTTTCATAATATTCTGGCATCAGCCAGGCCTGAAAGATACAGATACCTGCAGTGTCGGTCAAGCAATCTGTCACAGTGGTTCACATCCATGTCAAAGTATACCACACACAAACACATATATGCAGGCACATACACGTGCACACAACACACACACACACAACACACACACACACACACACACACACACAACACACACACACACACACACACACACACACACACACACACACACACACACACACACACACCATCACACACAAACACACTCACACTTATTCACACACACAAACACACACACACACACACTCATTCACGAACACACACACACACACTCACTCATTCACGATCACACACACACACACACACACACACACACACACACACACACACACACACACACATACACACACACATACACACACACACACACACACACATACACACACATACACACACACACACACACACACACAACAAAAACTGATATAAATCATTCATGATGTTTTAATAAAGGAAGTAGGAATCCAAAAGCATGGCTATCAAAAAACATTACTCACCTTCAATTCCTGGGAAGTTATCAATCAGTTTCACAACTGGTCCCTGCACACACAAGCCATCAAAATAAGCTGCTTCATAACCGTCTCTCTCTCTCTCTCTCTCTCTCTCTCACACACACACACACACACACACACACACACACACACACACAGACGTACAGATGAGTGCAAAAGCTACTTGGCTTGGATATCACACTTCCAATGAGAAGATCCTGCTTTGACCCTACACAAGTATTGCTAAGTGTTGACAGTTTAGAATTTTTTTCAATCTCACGGGTCAACTATGTGCAAACCTGCTTGTGCTGACTGCCTCCCCCTCCCGTTCTCATGTGTACAAACACAACAAATATCACATCCACACGTTAAAGATTCTGTCAGTCACGTCAATGTCAACTTATGGAAACACACTCAAAAATACCCTACATACACAGGAAAAGGACTATGGAAACATAACCAATGGAGTATGCAGACTGCGCAGCAAAATAACACCTGCACAGTGTTGACCAAAAAATCAGAAAGATAGGCATATATGCATCTGAGTAAATATTACTCGAAAAGCAAAAGAAAATATGGAAAAAAAAAAAGCAAGTGAAGCACACACAAACACTCAGACACGGAGAACCGTTCCATGCAAACCTTGAAATGCTTTGTAGCAGCTTGTTCATCAGCAGAAAGGTCTGGGAAATAATGGCAGAGATCTTCAGAACACTCTGAAAACATAGCAAACCATGTAACTATTTAATCATAGCACGAAAATTGTTTCCTTGTTTTGCCACTGAAAACAACATGGACTCTCTCTCTCTCTCTCTCTAATAACAAATTCATTTTGAGAACAGTACACAAACTTTGCTGGGCCACTGGTCACAAGATATGTTGAAAAAAAAAAGGAAAAATTTTAGGCATGTACCGAGAATTAAACTTTTTGAACAAAAACCAGTAAAACCTTGGAGATCATGAAATCTATCTTTGATAGAAAAGTTGGAACCAGAAAAAAACAAAAAAATAATCAGAACGCGTATTTGATACAAGACAAGACAGGCGCAAATTTTTAGCGAACTGGCCTTAATCAAGCATAAGATCACAAACAAACAAACACCAGATACAAAAATTAGGAGAAAAAGACAGAAACTTCCCTGCTGCTCTGTCCAGTGTTGGAAAAGGAATTAACTGACTAAAATAACTTCATAATGTGTTTCTGAGTAAATATGATGTCAGAGCGAAGTGAGATGAATTCTGCAATTTGAAAAGTGGTCATGCCATATCAATATTGTTTTATCCTGAAGAGGGTCCAGGGCTAAAATTAAAGTATTATGCACTAGCTAAGAGTAGTGTCTGGAATGTAAAGGATCCTACTATTGAATAATGCATAAGAGAAAATATTAGCATATGATCGACTGAATGGGAAAATATATAATCAAGAGGTATGGCTGATGTAAATGTATCATGCCTAGGTCAGACCGGGTTCGTTGCACTATATGTCTGTCAAAATGAGCAAATGCAGTCATTTTACTTTGAATAAAAATGACTGGCTTCAGGGTACTGTACTTTTTTAACAGATGATAGAACATGCACCACAGCAATTCATAAAATATAAAAACTGACCACACAATGCAGTATAACAAAATTGCTCATCTTATTCTTTGTGAGTAAATAACAGTTGAATATAATTTTAACACACCAACAGAATCCACAACTTGCTGAAGTCTGGCAGCCACTGTTTTAGCTTGAATTTTCCGCAGTGCATCTCTGATTACTGTCAGTTCCATAATGATATTGTGGATGGTTCTTGGAATACACCGTTCATCACAAAGCCTTTTTTCCCCAGAGAACACCTGCAACACACTTATTTTCTTATTACACATGTAAAAAAACAGTACTTGTATAGAACATTCCCTTTTCATCTACTATCATCTTCTCTTGCCAAGACATACATTCAATTAACATCAGGAAGAGAATTCTCTAGTGTTATATAGAACCAACACTGTTGTACGGTTGTGAGGCACAGACAGTCAACACGCAAAGTCAAAACAAAATTGAGACAAGTGAAATGTGGTGTCTAAGAAGAATGTTGAGAGTTCCATGGATAGCAAAGAAAACAAACGAGACAGTCTTGATGGAGGCAGACACAAGAAGATCAACAATAAAGAAGATTAGGAAAAGACAAGCAACATACATAGGACATTTTATGAGGTAAGAGTAATTAGACCATCTGGTCACAACAGGAAGCTGGAAGGAAAAAGAGCAACAGGTAGACCCTGGGAGAAAATATTGGACAGACTTGCTCGGTGGCTGAGGACAGAGAGGGTGGAAGATGTACTTGCAGTGACAAGGGATAGATTCTTTTGGAGGGCCATGATCGCCAACGCCATGCGGCAGGGCACATGATGATGACGATGATGGCATACGTTACAAATTTTTTGTCCATTTACATCTTAATTCTGAACTGACAAATGCCCTCTAGTATCCATATTCTGTTGACAATAATGAAGAGGTAAGTTGTAATAATGATAATATCATAGACTACTTGTATAGTACAGCATCTCATCTCACAACACACTGATAATATTAATGACTATTTGTACAGTACAGCACCTTATCTCACAACATAATGATAGTATTAATGACTACTTGCACAGTACAACACCTTATCTCACAACATGATAGTATCAATGACTACTTGTATAGTACAGCATCTCATCTCACAACATGATAGTATTAATGCCTACTTGTATGGTACAGCATCTCATCTCACAACATAATGATAGTATTAATGACTACTTGTATAGTACAGCATCTCATCTCACAACATGATAGTATTAATGACTATTGTATATACAGCACCTTATCTCACAACATAATGATAGTATTAATGACTACTTGCACAGTACAACACCTTATCTCACAACATGATAGTATCAATGACTACTTGTATAGTACAGCATCTCATCTCACAACATGATAGTATAAGACTACTGTAAGTAGCACTCACACTGATGTTCAATGATACTGTATAGTACAGCATCTCATCTCACAACATGATAGTATTAATGCCTATGTATCGATCACTCACACATGATTATTAATACACTGTATAGTACAGCATCTCATCTCACAACATGATAGTATTAATGACTACTTGCACAGTACAACGCCTTATCTCACAACATAATGATAGTATTAGTCTCTTGCTACAAGCGTTGGGATTTCCCGATCATGTCTCAACAACGCTTGTGTACAAGTGTTGGAGAAATCCAACTTGCAGGTTTGAAAATTCGCCGGGCTTTCAACAGTTCCGTTACCCGAAACTAATGGCCAAAAATAGATTCTTCGGTCATTCTTAGCCTCGTTTCAGGCCATTAGGTCACTGTACTCTGCAGTTGGTGTGTAGACAGTGCAAAGTTCATGACCCACTAGCTCTGCAGTGAAGCAGACGATGGAAAAACAAATGGGCCGAACAACACTCGACATCTCAGCGCTCTTCAAGACGATCTCTTCCTTCAATGCACTTGGAGTGTATGCAGTTGGATTTTATGAAATTTCACTCAAAATGTGACTGGAGGAACTGATACATTGACCCAACTGTGTATTTTGTAAGACATTTTTCACCTGAAAATTTCTCTAATTTTACTTGTAACATTACTCAGCAACCATGAGGGTTAGACAGATGAAATTTCAGCATGCTGTACACCAATCTTTTAATATATAACTTGCCAAATTTCAAAGCTCTCTACTTTCATTTGTTTGTATGAGAATTTTTCTCACGACCTATACAAATGGTGTGTATTAGGGGAACAGCAAGAGGCATAATTGTACGTAGCGAGTGAGTTAATGACTACTTGTACGGTACAGCACCTCATCTCACAACATAATAATGGTATTAATGACCACTTGTACAGTACAGCATCTTATCTCACAACATGACAATAGTATTAATGACCACTTGTACAGAATAGCACCTTATCTCACAACATGATAATAGTATTAATGACTGCTTGTACAGGATAGCACTTATCTCATAACATGATAATAGTATTAATGACTGCTTGTACAGGATAGCACCTTATCTCACAACATGATAATAGTATTAATGACTGCTTGTACAGGATAGCACCTTATCTCACAACATGATAATAGTATTAATGACTGCTTGTACAGGATAGCACCTTATCTCACAACATGATAATATTATTAATGACTGCTTGTACAGGATAGCACCTTATCTCACAACATGACAATAGTATTAATGACTGCTTGTACAGGATAGCACCTCATCTCACAACATGATAATAGTATTAATGACTGCTTGTACAGGATAGCACTTATCTCACAACATGATAATAGTATTAATGACTGCTTGTACAGGATAGCACCTCATCTCACAACATGATAATAGTATTAATGACTGCTTGTACAGGACAGCACTTCATCTCACAACATGATAATATTATTAATGACTGCTTGTACAGGATAGCACCTCATCTCACAACATAATAATAGATTAATGACTGCTTGTACAGGACAGCACCTTATCTCACAACATAATATAGTATTAAAGACTACTTGTACAGTACAGCATCTTATCTCACAACATAATGATAGTATTAATGACTACTTGTATAGTACAGCACTTTATCTCACAACATGATAATATTATTAATGACTACTTGTATAGTACAGCACCTTATCTCACAACATGATAATAGTATTAATGACTACTTGTACAGGACAGCACCTTATCTCACAACATGATAATAGTATTAATGACTACTTGTACAGGACAGCACCTATCTCACAACATGTAATAGTATTAATGACTACTTGTACAGGACAGCACCTTATCTCACAACATGATAATAGTATTAATGACTACTTTATAGTACAGCATCTCATCTCACAACAAAATGACAGTCTTAATTTAATGACTACTTGTACAGTACAGCACCTTATCTCACGACAGCTCTCAGCGCTTTACAAAAGTTTAAGTGACACAGACAGTCACAGGTACTGCCAACACACATCAACCTATTTAACTGTGACAAAAGGGACGAACCATAAAAGTCTAATAAAAAATATTTACAACTGCATGTCAATGATTAATGAAATCAGGATGGTAAACAACTGAAAAAGTGCATAAAATCACACACCTTTACAAATATACAGAAATAAATACATCTCTTTATCACAAACACACACCACATAAGCAAGCACACATATACACACAACATTCACATACATACCAACTCATTCACGTATGCACAGACATACACACAAACATACACACCCAAATAGTAATTCACACACACACGCACAAACCCAAAACACACACACACTCTCTCTCTCTCTCTCTCTCTCTCTCTCTCTCCACACACACACACACATACATACACACAGCATGCACACATGCATGAATTGCACTCATGCATGCACATGAATGCACACATGAATGCAAACACACACACACACACACACACACACACACAACACAACACACACACACACACACACACACACACACACACACACACGTACATATGAACACACAAACAGGCACAGATCACAGCTGAAAAAGATTAATCTTCAGAGCAGAACTGAAGGAAGAGACTAATGCAAAATGTGTTATACGAACAAGGGGACCTGGAATTGTGTTTTTGTTGTTTATACACTTTGTGCCACACTGCTTTTTCGTTTTATTATTGTTATTGTTGTTGTTGTTTAAAGCCCAACTGAATGCGTAAAGCCATATCAGGCTATAGCAGTTTCAAAAACATACACAATACTTCAACAGGAAAAAAAAAGGGAAAGAAAAATTAAGTACACATATCAATGCATTCGTGTACATAATCTAAGGAGATGCCCCTAGCGTTGACCACTCTGTCCAATTTATCACAAGTGGATTTAAAAAGATACCTGATTACAAATTTAAACATAACTAAGGGCACTAAACCATAGATAAAAATGGGCCTAAATTACCTAAAATTGCTTCCACATATCTCATTCCCCTGGAGCCAGACACGCACTTTAGTACATGTACCTAATAATCAACTCTAGGAAAAAGTATGTAAGACTTTATCGAACACATACAGGTGAATGGACCAGCAAGGCAGAAAATGATAGGAAGAAATGACAGAAGGTAAAGGAAGAAGAAAGAAACAAAGACAGTGACAGCAAAGAGGAAATTTTTAGCACAGAATTTCAAGAAGGTGGGGATACTATTTATACTGAAAGAGCCCCTGGCATCCCCACAGGGCTCACTATGCCTTTAATCTCTTTTTTTGGATCAAAGATTCTCAAACAATAAAATTCTGTTTCAATGTACAGCACATGAATGGTCAGTTTGACATCAACATTACAAGCAAACAGGACTAGTTCTAATTTGTTTAAAGACCAGCCACCATTCAACTACTGTTGATAGGGACAGAAAATAGATAAACTTAAAAAACACAAAGAGGGAATAATAATGAACATCTACATAAACCAGTAAAACAGAGGAAAGCAAGAGGGACAGAGGAGGCAATGCCCATACCAAACGCATGAGATCCTCATCTTTCTTGCAGACGTCGGCATAGGGAAGTCTGCCATGGGTCATCACTTCATACATCAAATGGCCCACCATCCACATATCTGAGGCCAGAGAGAAGTCGCAGTGCTGAAGAGATTCAGGGGCAGACCAGCGTGTAGCCACAAATGACAAGTTAAAATCTGGAATAGGCAACAATCAAAGGTAAAGATTGTTCCATAACTTTAAGTGGTAGGGGAAGGAGGTGTGTGTGCGTGTGTAAGTGTGTGTGTAAGTGCGTTGTGTGTGTGTGTGTGTGTGTGTGTGTGTGTGTGTGTGTGTGTGTGTGTGTGTGTGTGTGTGTGTGTGTGTGTGTGTGTGTGTGTGTGTGTGTGTTTGTGTTTGTGTTGTGTGTGTGTGTGCGTGTGTGTGTGTTGCGTGCGTGCGTGCATGTGTGTGCAGGCACACAAATGCGTACATTCATGAGTGTGTGTGTTATTACTGTTGTTGATACTGTTGTTTGCATTTTTTCCCCTTCTTTAGTGTGCGTGCATTTTTTCCCCTTCTTTAGTGTGTGTGTGTGTGTGTGTGTGTGTGTGTGTGTGTGTGTGTGTGTGTGTGTGTGTGTGTGTGTGTGTGTGGTGTGTGTGTGTGTGTGTGTGTGTGTGTGTGTGTGTGTGTGTGTGTGTGTGTGTGTGTGTGCTGTGTCTGTGTCTGTGTGTCTGTGTGTCTGTGTGTGTCTGTGTCTGTGTGTGTGTGCTGTGTGTGTGTCTGTGTGTGTCTGTGTGTCTGTGTGTGTCTGTGTGTGTCTGTGTCTGTGTCTGTCTGTCTGTGTCTGTGTCTGTCTGTGTGTGTCTGTCTGTGTATGTCTGTCTGTGTGTCTGTCTGTGTGTGTGTCTGTGTGTCTGTGCGCGTGTGTGTAAGAGTGTGTCTGTGTGTCTGTGCATGTGTGTGTATGTATGTGTGTGTGTACGTGTGCATGTGTATGTGTGTGAACGATTGTGTTTGTGAGTGAGAGTGTGTGTGTGTGTGAGAGCATGTATGGGTGCGTACATGCATGCATACATGCATGCGCATCGTGTGTGTGTGTGCATGAGTGTGTGGTGGTTCTTCTTCTACCTCTTCTCTTTCTTCTTCATCCTCCTCCTCCTCCTCCTCTTTCTCTTCTTGTGTGTTGACCAAAGATTTCCACTAAACACAAAATGATTTCTGACTGAAAAAGCACAGTTAAATAAACTAAACAAACTATACCCACTCAACAAATGAAAGGGGATGTTAGGGGAGAAGGAGGGGGTAGGATCTTGTGTGTTGACCAAAGATTTCCACCAAACACAAAATGATTTCTGACTGAAAAAGCACAGTTAAATAAACTAAACAAACTATACCCACTCAACAAATGAAAGGGGATGTTAGGGGGAGAAGGAGGGGGTAGGATCTTGTGTGTTGACCAAAGATTTCCACTAAACACAAAATGATTTCTGACTGAAAAAGCACAGTTAAATAAACTAAACAAACTATACCCACTCAACAAATGAAAGGGGATGTTAGGGGGAGAAGGAGGGGGTAGGATCTTGTGTGTTGACCAAAGATTTCCACAAACACAAAATGATTTCTGACTGAAAAAGCACAGTTAAATAAACTAAACAAACTATACCCACTCAACAAATGAAAGGGGATGTTAGGGGGAGAAGGAGGGGGTAGGATCTTGTGTGTTGACCAAAGATTTCCACTAAACACAAAATGATTTCTGACTGAAAAAGCACAGTTAAATAAACTAAACAAACTATACCCACTCAACAAATGAAAGGGGATGTTAGGGGGAGAAGGAGGGAGGGAGTTGAAAATTCACAAACACAAATGATTTCTGACTGAAAGCCATTAAATCTGAAACAATTACATCATATAAATTAAATGCATTCTCAGGGGGGAAAAAGGGTGGTCTTTTGTTGATCAAAATTGATTCATAAACATTCAAAGTTCTGACTAACACGCACATTAAATAAACTAAACAATTACCCACTCAACAAATGAAAGGGGATGTTAGGGGGAGGAGGAGGGAGTAGAAATACAAACACTTCACTCGTTCCAAGTGGCTATCGGAAACAATGACATTCATTGTAGTAAATTAATCCATTCACAGGGCCGGATGGTTATTTTGACACAAACATTGATTCAAGATCTGACATTTCAAGTTCAATCTCAGCCCGCAAACATTAAAAACTGACCTGGTCACTGCCCATTCTAATGTTTTCTATCATTCTGGTGGTATCACTTTAGTGTTTCCTAGGTCCCCCCCCCCCTCACCCCCAACCCTTCTTTTTTTCCAGACCTTGATAGTGAACATGTTTTTTGCAGACTCAAGGTTGCCAGATAACTGCTGGCAGATTTGTGTTGAGCACATATGGAATTCTCTGAGTGCGATAAAGCCCTTTTAAACAAATCCCAAGTGACTGTCTAAAGTACAAACGACTTACCCCTAATGACTGTGTCCTTTGAACAAACCCCCAGTGACTGTCTAAAGTACAAACAACTTACCCCTAAATGACTGTGCCTCGTTGAACAACCCCCCAAGCCTCACTGGTACTAAAGTACAAACAACTTACCCCTAAATGATCTGTGCGCTCTTGAACCCCCAAGTGACTATCTAAAATACAAACAACTTACCCTAAATGACTGTGCCTCTTGAACAACCCCCAGTGACTCTCTAAAGTACAAACAACTTACCCCTAAATGACTGTGCCTTTTGAACAACCCATGACTCTCTAAATACAACAACTTCTCCTACATGACTGTGCTCTTTTGAACAAACCCAGTGATCTCAAGTACAACAACTTACCTAAATGACTGTGCTCTTTTGACAACCCCCAAGAGATTGTGTCAAGTACAAACAACTTATCCCTTTACGACTGTGCCCTCATGTACAAACCCCCAGTGACTATCTAATCAAAATTACAAATACTTACCTTAAATACCATGTGTCCTGTTAAAACCTACAAACAACTTACCACCTACAGGACTGTGCCCTCTTGAACAAATTCCCAGTGACTGACTAAGTACAAACAACTTACCCTTTACAACATGCTTTTTTTAACAAACCCCAAATGAAACCAGAAAAAAATACGAAAAAAGAATCAGAACGCGTATTTAATACAACCAGACCAGACAAGACTAACATGGTCGAAGCAGCAGGGAAGTTTTAGTCTTTTTCTCCTAATCTTTGTATTTGTGTTGTTTGTTTGTTTGTGACTTACGCTTGACAAAGGCCAGTTGGCCAAAAATTTGCGCCTGTCTTGTCTGTGTTTGTCGATTGATTCGCATTTTGGTTCTCTGCTTTACAGGTAGTCAATTTTTTCGGTTCATCCCTGTTGTTAAATACGACGTACGCCTAGTGACTTTGCTTTCGATTTGAAAAACCCCAGTGTACTGTCTAAAGTACAAACACTTACCCTAGATGACTGTGGCCCCTCTTGAACAAACCCCAGTGACTATCTAAAGTACAAACAACTTACCCTAAATGACTGTGTCCTTTGAACAAACCCCCAGTGACTTCTAAAGTACAAACAACTTACCCTAAACGACTGTGTCTGTGAACAAATCCCCAGTGACTGTCTAAAGTACAAACTGCTTACCCCTGAACGACTGTGTCCTGTTGAACAAACCCCTAGTGACTATCTAAAGTACAAAACTTACCCTTAAATGACTGTGCCTTTGAACAAACCCCCAGTGACTGTCTAAAGTACAAACGCTTACCCCTAAATGATTGTGTCCTGTTGAACAAACCCCCAGTGACTGTCTAAAGTACAAACCTTCCCCTAAATGACTGTGTCCTGTTGAACAAACCCCCAGTGACTTCTAAAGTACAAACTGCTTACCCCTAAACGACTATGTCCTGTTGAACAAACCCCCAGTGACTATCTAAAGTACAAACTGCTTACCCTAAAACTGACTTCTTGAACAAACCCATGGTACAACACTTCCCCTAACGACTTGTCTGAACAAACCCCCAGTGAAGTACAAACAACTTACCCCTAAACGACTGTGCCCTCTTGAACAAACCCCCAGTGAAGTACAAACAACTTACCCCTAATGACTTTCTTTTCTGACAGCTTCAGAGCGTGTTTGAAGCCCGACAGCTTGGTTTTACCATCAGCAGTGAGGAACACGTTCCCTGCAGTCAGGTCTCGATGCACAATGTTATTCTCATGACAGTATTGGATTCCTTTCAACACCTCTAACAGCATGGTCAGCAAACTGCACACCATGATCACATTCAAATTTCAGGGTCTCTGTTTCTGTTTCTGCTTCTGCTTCTCTTTTTGTACTTGGACAATGTTGTCGCTATCTCAAACACAGCTGTCATTTCGTTCTGGTCACAGAGTCCATGTCGTGTAGGCATGCTATTGATGCAGTCTACATACACACACATACACACACGCACACAACACACACACACACACACAGAATGAGCACCACGCCACGCACACACACACACACACACACACACACACACACACACACACACACACACACACACATGCATGCGCGCGCGCACACACACACACACATGCATGCGCGCACACACACACACAAAACACACACACAAAACAAAACACACACTTTTAACTGATATGAAACGATCTCTCTGGGTTTCTTTCAGTTTTTGTTTTTGGATTGGAGGGCTGGTGGCAAAAGGGTCAAAAGGAAAACTGAAAAACAAAAAAACAGATAGAATGCATGTGATGTGCTGAAAAGATAAAGGTTGCCCCACAACACTGAGGTTAAAGAGAAGTGAGGCAGTACAGCCTGAATTATTGTCCCTGGGCCAGCACTATGAGGGTGCTTCTAAAAAGTGGTAGAATGGTTCAGACACTCGCCTGCCAATAACTAAACTCGAAGTTTCAGGGTTCGCTCCCCATAGAAGCCTCGACTTTTCTCCTTAGTTTGACAGGAAAATTGAACTGAATGTCTAGTCCTTCAGAAGGGGATGAAAAACAAGTCGGACCTGTGTGCCTTCTGGCTGTGCACACTAAAGATCCTACAGCAGTTGAAAATTGTAAAGAGCAGGGCATTGCCTGGCTGCCTTTGTACAAAACATTGGAGAGATACATTGATTTCCCAGGTCCCACCTTTCTTGCCTTTCTGAAGTCTTGGTTAAAAAAAAGTGAATATGAATATGAATTTGAAGCGAGGGAGAGGGGATGGGCACCGCCCTCATTGTGCTGGCCCTGGGAAAAGTTGAGATGTCTGCCACCTCACTCCTCTATGACCAAGGGTTATGGAACTATCTAGGTAAGACCTCAGAACCTGGCCAGCTCATGGGTTTATGTGCAGGCTTAGGCTTGTGCCGTGACCATTCTGGATCTTCTCCGTCACATGGCACCTGTGACGATAGTGTATATTCCGTGCGCGAAGACATCATCTTGAGAACTGAAACTGAAACAGAAACTTTGCCGCTTTACCTTTGCCAATCCTGAACAGGATCAAGTTCAAGTTCACAGTTGAACAGATTGAAAGCCACATGCCCATAAATTTCTTCAGCCACAAACAAACTATGTTGTCAGACTGGAAGGGGGGAAGCTCTTTCTCTATACCACTAAGCCCAAGATCAAGCTTGGTAACTGCAATGATCAATGCACCCTGCTCAGAATGTTACTGAATTACAACATGTGCATGTGCGTGCGCACGCACAGCACACACACACACACAACACACACACACACACACACACACACACACACACACACAACACACACACACAAACGCACACACACATACACATACATACACATGCGCTTGCACACATACAGCAAGCTAAGAAAAAATCAACAACAATAACACACACAAAAAACAAAAAGAATCAAGACATACCGTTTCAAAGTAAAATGATGACCATTCCTGCTTTTGTTGACAAGGGCTGACTGCAGTCTGGTGGTGAGGTAATCTTCAGTGATGTAAAACTGGGGGCAGCAGTTCTCATGAAAAGCCACCAGGCGCACAACGTTCTCATGCTTCAACTCTTTCAGTAAGCCCAACTCCCTGAAGTACTGATCCTGCTGGATAATGTTCTTGTCTTTTGTCCTGTTGTGGCTCAGCTGGTGGGTACCTGTGGGCCGGTGGATGTGTGTCTGTGCACTGTGCCCATTGAATGTAGATGGAACCACGATCCAACTCTGGTGACTGCTGGTTTGTTGATCCAATTTGATTTCAGACACAAGCAGCATGGGCCACACAAACACATTGGTTTCCAGCAACAGCCGGTCCCACATGTATTCATGGAACAATCTGGAACAAATTCGTTTAGTGCACATTTTAATGCTTTGTTCATTCATAAGTAGAGATTCTGCCTTCCACTTATACAGCACAGTTCAAGTCTGGCTACACAAAAGAACTCTTTCCATGTGACTTTCAGGTGGGGATGGTAAAGCAGCAAGGGTGAGGAGATGGGCACTGACCTAATAATGTTGGCCCTTTGGTTGGTGCCAGGATATGCTATGATAGTAAGTGTAGAGACAGTACAGCCCTCTCACCAGGTCTCAATCCTAGACTGAGCTCCATAGCATCATGATCATCATCATCATCATCATCCTCATCATCATCACATTGTCAAAAACTGTACCAGCTCCTGTGGCCATTAAGGTGGCACAGAAAATGGGATAAAAAAAACAAAATAAAAATGTAATGTTGGCCCCAAGAAAAGCTAATGTCTTTACCACCTCACCTCCCTATGACCTCAGAACTGTATAACAAACCTTTACCTTACATTTTAAAACTAACAAGCCACGCACCTAAAATTGCTTCCGCATATCTCACCTCCTAAGAGCCAAAAATGCACTTAATACATGTACCCAATTATCAATACTAAGAAAAGTACCTGAGACTTAATCAAACACATACAGGTGAAAGGACGAGCAAAGCAGAAAATGATAGGAAGAAATGACAGAAAGCAAAGGAGGAAGAAAAACAAAGACAGAAAAAGAGGACATTTCTCGCACAGATTTTCTTGAGGGTGGGGATACTATTTATACTGAAAGAGCCCCAGGCATCTCCACGAGAGGTGATTATAACTTCAGCTGAGAGCCCTTGGTTTTGTCATTAAGTTAGTTGATCCAAATTGTACTGAATTACATACTATACCTCACACCAAGCATGTTAATCAGGTAAAGCAATAATGACCTGACTAAAGCAAGCACTGATCCACGAAAAAGCAATTTTGTTGATCACAAGTATAAATTACTGGTATGTTTTTTTTCCTTCTTCTTATTTTTTTTTAAGGAAGCTTACATTTGTTGACGCAGAAAGTAACCAACGCACTGCCTGACAGTTTTGTTCATGCTGAAGAGAAGTGGGGTCATGAGGAAAGAGCAGCTCAGCTGACTCCGCTTGTCAAGACCTGATGCCACCTTGGTCAGCGATTTTATCATCTCACGCACACAGACTGAAGTTTTCAGACGTTGAATTTACAAATGATACACACTTAAAAACTCATGACACACTTTTTAAAATACTACATTGACACTAAATTTAAAAACTACATACACACCACACACACACACACACAACACACCACACACAACACACACACACACACACACACAACAAAACACCAACAACAACACACACACACACACACACACATGTCAACACACACACACACAACACAACACAACAAACACACACAACAAACCTACAAAAAATACACACATCATGTTGCAATAATTAAAGAGCCATAAATCACATTAGTACAAGGATTTCAAAAAACAAAACTGAATCAAGTAAAATAAAGACACTGAAACCAAAAAATGAATACAAAATCTTTGCAGATAATCTAAGTGCCAAATTGCAATCCACATATAGCACAGAATTGACAAAATGAATACAAAAAATATAAGGACACGAAACAAAAAAAGCAAAACAAAATGAGTGCAAAAAAGAAGAGGAAAACTAGCACAAAACTTCCAGAAGGTGTGGGAAATATAATTTCTACTAAAAAAAACCCGGCATTTCCACGTGGGATGACAAAGCACTGGTGAAGGTAATCTACATACCTGATCTCTGCTGCAAGAAGCTGGTTGTGCCAAATATGAGAAGTGATGTGATCAGTCTCTGTAGAGTGATTTCTGACTCCTTTATTCCCGTCTGTTTGGGCTTGAAGTTGTTCAGGAATGCCAGAAATACAGGCTTTGACTCTTGGAATGACTGGCCAAGGACAGAAACAAAAAGTAGCAAAGCTGAATATTTGCATGAAGATCTAGCTGTTATAAACTGACAAAAACAATCTCCTCTCCTACCATGTGAAGCCATAATATATAGTGGCATCGTCAGTTGACCTTGCAGGAAAGAGACTTTTTTGTATCATGGTATTTGATTGATGCAACCAAAATATTAACCCTTTGACTCCTGCACCCTATCCAGCAAGTGCAAAATCTTAACCTTCTGATTCCCCCTCCTACAGGAAGCTGGTAAATAGGGTGAGGGAATCAAAGGGTTAAGTTTTTGCTTTGCTTGTATAGTCACCAATGCAGGATGCTGGTGAACAGAGTGCAGGAGTCAAAGGGTTAATTAATGCATACAATTTGTCTAGATTAGATTACTGCAATTCTCTACTTAGATTATTGCAATTCCCTACTCATGAGCTATCTACGAACACTAATCAGAAAAGTACAGCAAATTGAAAATTTCGCTGCTACACTGATTTTTAAAGCAAAATGACCTCAACACTGCACATCCCTTCTTAAAGAATTATATTCTGCTCATCGAACAACAAATCAACATACAAAGCTGCAAGAGTTTGCAATCAAATTATTTCTGGAATCATATCCCAGTACCTTTCAGAACTGCTGGAAATCTATGTTCCATCTTGATCTCTCCATTCCGCTGCTGAAGACAGAACTTTCCATATCCCGAATTTCAAAAGAGACAAGCATGGTGGCAGAGCTTTTACTTCTTCTTCGCTAAAACTTGGAACTCATTACCTCTCACTGTTCGACACAGTCTGTCACTGTCTTCATTCAAATCCAATCTTAAAACATTCCTTTTCCAATTGTCCTTTTATTATTGCAAAAATTCCTCAATCCTCACCCCCTACTGATGTACTTTTGTACTTGTGTTTTGTTATTAGCTGTGTTTTGGGGGTGTTGTGCGCCTGCATGTGTGCGTAACTGCGCATAACCATTTGTGAGTCTCCATGTATGTGCATGCGCGCATGCGTTATCTGTGCATACATGCATGAAAGCGTGTGTATATGTCTCTATAATTATAAAAAGTCATAAATTGTAAAGCGATTTGTGCTTGATAAAAGGCGCTCTCTATAAATATGCAATATGTACATATATATATAGAAAGATGGACAGACAGACAGACAGACAGAGACACAGAGAGAGCAAAAGAGACATATAAGCTTCACTTTTATGACAAAAAAACCATTAGATTTACCACTTGATAAGTAAACTGTAAATAGACATAGAAACTGTGTCACATATACTCAGGCCGATTGTATAAATATTTGCTGAAAGCTTTGAGCTGCAAGACAAAATGCAACCATCCAGCCAAAACCAAGGAAAAACAGCTACATCACACCCACATCCATACACATGCAGCTGTAATGAAACAGAAACATACAAGTAAACAAACCTATGCATAATGAATAATAAATCACCTCCACTGACCTCAATGAAGCATTCAACAAGCAGGGCCAACTTCAATGGCAAACTCCAGGACTGAACGCTGGGCCAGTGAGATTGTTCATGGGAATGATGGTGAACTGTGGAGGATACCTTCCTTTTCACACTGTCACAGGTATTGTGCACACTCCATGCAAGTAGGCAATTCTTCAGAGTTGGGTGCCAGCTAGGTACAGATGGCCGAGGTGACTGTGCCAAACGCTGCTTCAAAAAATTCGTAAGAGAGTTGGACTTTTTCAAATTGAATAAAGGTTTCTCTAGAATGCTCCGACAGAAATCATCATTTTCCTTTGCGTCGCCTTTCAGAATGCACCCAGCCACCAACATGAGATATGCGATGACAAGAAAATCTGTCCAATTCAGCTGCTCTTTGGCATAGCCTTTTTCTTTAGTGTTCGTTATCTGTCCTTTGAAGCTTTGTTCGAGGTTCGCAAACAAAATCTTCTCAGTGGTAAGAAGTGTTTCTCTAGAGAAGGCTGGCAGATTCTCAAGCAGGAGCCTACAAATCAAATGCAGAGCTTCTAAGCGGAAATGTGAATGTGGACTGCATGAAAAGTGTGCTAGTGAAACAATATCCTTTTTCTCACAAAAGTCAGGGAAAAGGACATGAGTGAAAAATGGCCAATCTTGAGTAGGAATATCTTTCTGTGCCAGCACCTTACAGTCAACATCTGAGGTGTGAACTGAAAAGAAAAAAATGTCATAAAACTGATGTGATGGAAATAAATATGAATAAATGCATCAAAGGAAAGGAACAAGTATATGGACTAATATTTATCGAATACAGAATTAGGAAAATGGGAAAATCATGCTAAGCACTGGATTACAATACTAATAATACGGTATCACAGGTGTAGGAATAGATAAATAATAAATCAGACAATCAATATCAAAGTGTGTACACTGTGTGCATACAAGTGCACATGCATATGAACGAGTATACATTTACGCAAATGTGTGTGTGGGGGGGGGAGCATAAGTGTGTGTGTGTGTGCATGTGAGTGTGTGTGTGTGTGTGCACATCATGTGCATGTGCAGGTGTGTATGCATGTGCAGGTGTGTGTGTGTGTGTGTGTGTGTGTGTGTGTGTGTGGTGTGTGGTGTGTGGGTGTGTGTATGTGGTGTGTGTGTGTGTGTGTGTGTGTGTGTGTGTGTGTGTGTGTGTGTGTGTGTGTGTGTGTGTGTGTGTGTGTGTGTGTGTGTGTGTGTGTGTGCATGCGTGTAAATTTGTACATGCATGTATATCTCACATTCTCAATTATGTCAAAAACAAAGATGAAACACTAAGAAAAGATATAAAAAACAAAACAAAACAAATCAAAATAAAACAAAACAAACATATAAAAAGCTCAATGAAACCACAAACATTTGAAAGGCATCATACATAAATACAGCTTCTTACCTAAGCGACCTCGGATGCTGCTTACCATGTAAGTTCAGTCCTCATGGCAGCAAGAGAAAACAAAAACAAATCCCAGTCAATATATCTATCAAAAACACTCAACCAATTTCCATCCCTTGTGCTCCTACATCAAATCAAACCCAGATTATCTCCCAATGCTGCTATTCAACCATGATAACTGTCAACATCAATCTTAATCCACAGGACAAATCTACACTTTTCAAAGTAATACATTTTAAGACCTAACTTTATAGAAATATAACCAGGGAACATTTCCAGCCTAGTCAGTGGATATTTATAAAAAAAGACAATAACTGTCACAGACTGAAAATAAAGCAAACACAGATGACTGTTATAGCTTCAAGGGAGGGGAAGATGGGTTGTTTTCCTTGCAAAGGTGAAATCAATCCAAAAAAAAAAAAAGACAAATTAGACTGTCACAGACCCAAGAGAGGAAAAAAAGGTTGTTTCCCTTGCAAAGGTGAGAACAAACGACAATGAGGAGACAAACAACAACAAAAAAAGGTGAGAAAACAGACCCTTTAATTGAAAGATCAAACTGTCTGGTCTTAAATACAAAACAGAACTAATCATCCTCGCAAGGGCAACTACTCTTCATTCCCTTGATGGTCTTTCTGCATTTGCCTAACAAATCAGTGAAGACAACTTTGACCTAATTTTTCTATCAGAAACATGGTTTAAACCTACTAGTGATGAAATGACATTGCTGCCCAAATACCCACTGGCCTGTCCCTTACTTTAATACCAAGAGAAATTGGCACTGGTGGTGGTTCTGCTATTAACCCTTTTCCTACCAAGAAAATAGGTCACTGTACTAACTATTGACTAAGTAATTTTAGGAGAGAGAAAGGCCGGAGGGGGTATTGTCAGAAAACAAGGTATATCTTGCCATTTTTGCCGCTTCAAACGTCGTGTTAGCGCAGAAAGGAAATGACAAGAGTATATTCCCTTTCCCGGAAAAGGATTCAACGTCAGCAATGGGTCATTTTTCTACTTATATACTTGAAACTGAAACTACGGTTCAGGGCACAAAATCCTCGTGATGCGGTCCACGGAGAGAGAAAGCTGAGTCACGAGGATCTCATGACGCGGTACGGAATGTGTTAATAAAGAAACAGTCTCGCCTCTCACATCAATATATCCATCAAGACATTTGATTTTTGTTCATTTGAAAATCTGTTAAATGTATTTCCAATCTGAAAACTGTTTGTCTTTTTGTCCATCTATTGCCCACCACTCGGCAGAACAATTATGCTCACTCACAGAATATTTATGGATGAGGTTCCTCATTTGCTCGAGTCATATACTGGAAATGATAATCTTTTTAGCCTTGCTAATGTTAACTTTCATTTTGACTGTTTCTATCACATACGTAACTACCACTCTAAAAAATATTTGAAGGACAGTAACTGCCTAATCCAGCTTATAGTCATACCTTTCTGTCCTTGCAGTCATACTTTTGACTGGTTATTATAAACTGTCAGACTGAAATCGCTGACCTTTCGGTTATTAACAAGTTATATCTCCAATCATTTTGTAACATCATTTTTTCCTGCGCACTGAAAAACCACAAAAGGCAATCAAAACATCAAGTCATGTAACATGAAAACTTTACAGACTGCTACTTTCAAGGCTGATCTTGTCTCAGCTTATGTAACTGCTTGACCAGACTCTTTGGGTCTTATAGCCCATTACAATTCTTGATTCAGTACACCCATCACAATTCTTGGCTCAGCAATCTGTTTGACATCTATGCTCCTGCATGTAGCATCACACTATGGATGTCTCTTAAAATCACACAAACCAAACAAAAGTGGCGTAAAGGCAAGCTGAGCTACGCGAATGCAAAACACATGATTATTTATAGAGAAGTATAAGCCAACACAGAAACTTGGTCCATAGAATGATGTTTTAGGCCAAAAAGCAATACATACATGACAAAATCACTAACTCAGATTTTTAAAGGAATTTTTCCAACTGAGTGGCCAGATGATTGGTGCAACAACATAAACTGTCCTTTCAAAGAACATTCCACCTAAATTCTCCCTGAATTACTGAACGAGTTCTTCAAACAAAAAATACAAGAACAAAATTTCAGCTCCAACTTGGATCCTTCAGAATCTGCGCCTTTCAATGGCATCCCATTACAATCATTTAAACTGGTCAGTTTGGAGAAATGACAAAAAGTATCCTTGCAATGTCTAGAAAACCCTATCTTGACCCCATACATGTCTCCTGACTGTACTGAAGAAATTTCTCCAACTGCAGCTGAAATTATTCACATTTCTTTGAACACACTAGTTATGCCATACAACTTCAAACATGCTTTAACTAATCCACTGCTCAGAAAGTCTAATCTAGATCCCAATATTTAAAAAAAATACAGCCTGTTTCCAATTTTCCCTTTCTGTCTAAGGTCTTCGAACATACCATTTTCTCATGGTTAACATCACCTGCCTCCTTCAAAGGAGGCAGACACAAGAAGATCATTAATAAAGAAGATTAGGAATGGACAAGCAACATTTATGGGACATTTTATAAAGAAAAAGAAATTAGAGCACCTGGTCACAACAGCAAAGTTGGAGGAAAACAGACTACCAGGTTGACCCAGGCAGAAAATGTTGGACCGACTTGCAGGGTGGCTGAGGACAGAGAGGGTGGGAGAACTACTTGCAGCAATAAGGGGTAGATTCGTATGGAAGGCCATGATCACCAACGCCATGAGGCAAGGCACATGATGATGATGACAAACATCACCTGGAGGCTAATCATCTCCTTGAACCTTTTCAGTCAGCATGTCATAAAACCCACCATACAGAAATTGCTTTGTTAAAAGTTGTTCTTGAGGTTTTGCAGGCTTCCAATATGGAAAAATGTCAATTCTATCACCGCTAGATTTTTCAGCAGTATTTGACTCTATGCTGACAATTCAGCAGTATCTAAATCCATACTGACCATGACATCATGATCTCAAGATTGTCATCAACACTTGGTAGCACTGACATTATGTCAACTACACCTTTGCTGAAATTATAATATGGTGTCCCACAGAGTTCTTTTCTTTGCGCTGTACTCTTCATTATGTATTCACAACCACCTAGTTCTGTTATTAAACGATCAGGAGCACTCTTACCATTTTTGTTTGCTTATGATTCACAGCTTTACTGCACTGTTTTCTTGAGAGACATCTAAAGCAATGCTAGAGAACTTAAAAACACCACTGAGAATATGGCTGCCTGGATGAAAGCAAAAAATATCATTAGAATGAATATTTACTTGATTGTTGGGCAGGATCCACAGAGAAGAAAGCTTTATTGATGAAAGGACAAGACGGTGTTTTTGGTCTCAGCACCACATCAATGGACTGGAAGTCATCAGAACCTGCTGACTTGGCCTGTGTATATGAAGGTGAGGATGGCTGCTGGTCTCTGCCTGCTTCAGCATCATCTGGAGTCTGATGAGCACTAGTATTCTCCGAGGCATCATTAACACCAAACCTAGCAAGCAGGTCTCCTAGGAATTTTTCTATTTTCTCTTGTGTGTTCAGGTCTTTGATGTGGAACTGGTGAAGCCATGATGGATCTTCATCATCACTGCTGCGGGACTGCAAGCGCACAAACCATGCTTTAAATGGATCCTTTTTCAGAACTTCCTCCACTCGCTTTGTCTGAAATTTGAAAACAGAAGTCACACTGGTTTGCTTTCCTCTTCAAAATCAAGAAGGTCTAATAACATAATTTACTGTCCACTGATCTGCATATTTACTTTCATAAAGACTGATCCAGACTGATATAAAACACATGCATGTTGGGTGACATCTTCTTCTTCAGCTCCTGGATACTAATACACAAGTCGAAACAAACCGTTTCAGACAATCATATGAAAGACACTTGAACAACATCTATAGCCTCTGAGCTCCGCAAACTGGGAGATCAAACACACAGGCAACAAGAAACAATTTTTGTTTATAAAAGTCTGAGAGGATACTTTCACCATATCAACCTCAGATAGATGTGTATGTGTGTCTCTGTAGTAGCCAAGAGGGTTTACATTAGACTTCCTATTTTAAGGGAGTTCAACCCATTAGACGTCTACCTCCACCTGATGGTGCACTAGTAGAGACTTTTCCCACCTCCTAGATTAACAATAGTGCCATGTTAAAAATCCTTTAAGCCATGTCAGTGGCTGGCTTCTGAAAACATCCAGCATATAAACAACTGCAAGAGTGAAAAAATGGCTTTTAGTTTATAACTTGTATTGTTTCAAAATGAAGAATCATCATTATCCTTATAATTACCATTATCTGTCTGTCCACATGTCTGTCAATACATAATCAAAATGTGTATACAAGATTGTCTCTGCTCTTTCCAGGTGGATCTTTACCATAATTATTTGCAGGAGTCACGAATGCATTTATAACTTTGGAAGTCAAGGCACCAAAATCAAGGTCACACAGACCAAAATGCTGCATAAGATCAGCACTTTTCGGGAAGATGTCAGAACGGCACTTTCTCAGGAATTTCTGATAATACACCACTTCTGTTTCCACTGTTGTTGTGACAGTCTACCATTGTCCTCACTTCACATCAAGTTTCATTTCATCTGATGTTTCTTCAAGGTCACACTGACTTTGAGAAATACGAAGTCTGGATTTTCTATAAAAGTTTAGCAAAAAAAAAAAAAAAAAAAAGGTTAAAATGGCTTGGCCATCCTTTTTTCTGTTGTCCCAATCTCCAAGCCACTTTGGACACAGAATCTGGGACAATTTCTCACAATGCTTTGATGACACAATGATGCATCAAAATGAGAATGACAATGTGATGGGAGTTCCACTGCATTCTCAATTAAGACTGCCTCACGGGGCTGTACTCTATGCTTCCTTTCATGAAACATCCTGGTGTCAACCAATCTTAAGGGATACAAAACCTTGCGGTGTTGGCCAAGAAATTTGGGTAACACCCTCAATGACACAGCTGTACAGTGGGCAATACCCAAATGTGTGGTCTTCCCAGTCAGCCCATAGCACACTCAACGTTGGGAAAGAGCCAAATGAGTCAAAATAATGATTTTAATAGGGCTGATGAGTGCTGAATGTCACTGTAACATACTCAATGGTAAAGAAAACAAGCAAGAGTCTTTAAGCCTTTCACTTCCAACCGCGGAAGTAGCCGCAGTATAGGGGTCACTGTACTGTAAATTATCCCCCTTGTCCAGGAGTTATCTGTGCTTGGATTGACAGAAAAACATCTGCAATAAATAGCCAGTTCATTTTCCTTCAAGAAAATATATAGTTTATTAGATATTAGGTTGTTTAATTATTTTTATTATTTTTTTCTCTAATGTAACCCTTTTTTTTTTGGCAACGTATATACATTTTTTTCAAAATTTTGCTCAGGAGGCCAGGCAGGGGGCACAATTACGCTCAGGGGCTCAGGTCTGGTAGGGTTAACTTGCTATTAGCTTCATCTGACTATTTTCATCAGCAATATCACCACTGACCTGAGAAAGAAGCTCTGGACACACATGCAAGATGGTGTAGCGTGTCTGTTCAAATGCCTGCTGAAAGCGATCTTTATACAGTCCCCCATACTCATAGTCCTCCACACATACCACCTGGTGCTCTCGTAGCACATTCACCACACGCTGCAGAAACGGCTCACAGGATGAGTTTCCGCAAGAAGGAATGTGAACACCGCTGACGCCACTGGCGCCAGACTGGGAACTTGCCCTTTACACAGCAAACAATCACAAGATAAATATTCACAAAATAATAGAATGTGCTGATAGTTTTATGATAGTTTTATCGATACCTGATTGTAAACAAGTTCACTGATAATTGATATAACAGTTAACAACACACACGCACACACACACACACACACACACACACACACACATACACACACACACACACACACACACACACACACACACACACACACACACACACACACACACACACACACACACACACACACACACACACGCAAGCACGCATGCACAAACACATGCACACACACAGACACACACACATGCACCCCACATATGCAGACACACATTATGCACACACACACTGAGTATATGATCTGTATATCCATCCAAGGTATATTTATGTTGGTTCAGATGTGAATTATGTACACTGTTTTGGTGGGCTGACCCACACAGTGCAGGCAACATGTATACATAACACATTGCTTCACATTCTACATGCTCACACTTCAATGGGTTGATGAAAGAGGCGCTTTTTTTTAACATTATTATTATTTTTTCAGTGTTCCAATTTTTCTTCCATGCTGTATGCAGATTATTTTGCCCATACTGTGCAAGTTTGCATATTCTATTTTCACTGGGCATGCATGATGAGTGTTTCATGTATATATAAACAAAAACTAAACTGAAAATAAGAAATGTCCAGCACAAAATTTCAAAAAAATGAAAAACATGATCATGCCAAAAGATATGCCTGGTACAATGATGGCAAGGGGGGAGCAGGCATTTTTTGCTGACAATATTACCGTTACTCTTATCTTTCTCACATGCACCACACACACAACACACACACACACACACACACACACACACACACACACACCCCCCTGCCTGTTTATATAGCTATGACAAGTCTCTGTTAGGTAGACATCCAGAGTCTGTCAAAAACAATCATGAAAACTCTAGTAGTATGCCAGAAACATGTCAACATATTCTGGCAAATTAATCTACCCTAAACATAACCGACAATAAAAAAATAAGTGCACCTCATGTCTATCACTAGTATCAGCAGAGGCATGTACAATGTATAACAAGAATTTGGAAAGCTCTGTAAACCATAATAAATGGGCCATCACTCAACAGAGATGTTGCATAAAAACTACATCCCATTACCACCATGACTTGTATATGGGCACATGATCCAAATGACTAAGAGCTAAACCAACTTCCCCAAAGTCCCCAAGACAGAATATGAAAGCCAGTGGAACCTACATTAACATTATCAATGCTGCACAGGTAACACTTCAACTTACATTAAAAGTAACAATGTGATCATTCTTTATACAAGTTTACACAAGCACAAGGTCTGGATGGCAAAGATGTAGAGCTCTCATCTGACTACTTCTTCTTATACAGACTACAGTTCCAGTGAGTATTCCTTATCTAAGCATATAAAGTCATACAAACTTGCCAACTTAGAAGAGAGATCAGATTTTTACATGCGTGTCCGTATTCTTTATTCCAACCTTAAAGGCGGTCATACTTCATCTTTGGGAAGCTAAGGAGAGAATATGGAAGAAATTCAGGCGCATGACCTGGAAGGCAGAAATAAGAGACTTGTGAGGAAAAGAAAGCACGACAAGAAAGAGGAATCCGTACAACCTAAAAACAAACTGGACAGCTCATGTGGTTCCAAAATAGAAGGGGTCCTTAATTTCTGCATTCGCAGTACCAGCTGTAATGGGTCTCACCTAACTGTACAGGTTCTTGAAAGTCTTGCTCAAGAAACTTTGTGCATGCTGCATCTAGTCCACCAGGCTATGAATGCCAATAGGTACCTGATTCCATTCAGGGCTGCAGAATGTAAAGCAGTTGATCATGAAAAGTGACTCCCATCTTCAAAAAACTTACCCAAAAATACAGAACTTTTTCAACTACTTTAGACACCTATGACCTTACAATTACTGTACACTCTTTACCTTCATACTTACATGTTGGCTTCTCATCTGACAGTATCAGTCACATAATCTGCCCCCTGCTTGAACACACAGACACACACACAGACATTAATATGATGAAAGTGTTCATCCTTCAATCATCAACCAATACCAGACCAACACATGTCTGCCTGAAGCAAAAGATGTTACATCAAATCAATCAATCAATCAACCAATCAATCAATCAATCAATCAACTGATCAATCAATCAGTCAATGAACCAATACTAGACCAATAAATATCTGCTTGCAGCAACAAATCTTACAATAGGAAAAAAAGACAAAAGAGTTGTGTCTTCCTCTCCTCCAGAAAATCACAAATGAGTTGTGTCTTCACATTTTCCTTTTTATGTCTAACACAAATTGAACTTCAGAAAAGTTCTTTGGCATTGCAAAAACAAAAAAGAAAGAATAATCATAAATCTAGTTTAGCATATTCTGGCATAAGGTATTACAATTATTTCCCAAAATGCCTGAAAGATCCACTATCAATAAAATTGTTTAAAGATAAGTTATTAAAACTTCATACAAACCCAATCCTTACATGCAAATGCCCATGATCAATAAATAATATCCATCAAATATGCTTTAGTTCACTTTTCCCCTTTTCAGTTTACAAATGCATACACATCCATATATATGTTGTTACAGATATAACATTACAGACAACAGTAACAAATCTGCTCATGCGTGAATACATGTGTAAGAACAAAATCAGAAAATGTGTCCATTTTTATTGGATCATAGCATTTATAAGAAATAATCACAAGTATCGGTAAAATAGCTTAATCCTAGTGAAATAGCTGAATCATAAACATACTGTTGTTCAACTTGTTGTATATTCAAAACTTTAATGCTACTTTTAAATATTTTCTGCGTGCACGCGCGCACAGCACATACACACACACACACACACACACACACACACACACACACACACACACACACACACACACGCACAGGTAAGCATTTGCTCCCTTTGTTAGGTTTTGGGGATTTTGTTTCCAACTGGCACTTGCTTCCTTTATATACTGGGTTTTTCCCTTCTAGTAGGCATTTGCTCCCCTTGTTATGCAATGGGACTTTTCTTTCCAATAGGTATTTGTTCCCTTCAGTATGCATAGGAAGGGGAGCGGGTTCTTTGCAACAGGCATTTGTTCCCCCTGGTTATGCACTGGGGTTTTTACTTCCAACAGGCATTTGTCCCTCTGGTTATGCACTGGGGTTTTTACTTCCAACAGGCATTTGTCCCTCTGGTTATGCACTGGGGGTTTTACTTCCAACAGGCATTTGTTCCCCCTGGTTATGCACTGGGGGTTTTACTTCCAACAGGCATTTGTCCCTCTGGTTATGCACTGGGGTTTTTACTTCCAACAGGCATTTGTCCCTCTGGTTATGCACTGGGGTTTTTATTTCCAGCAGGCATTTGTTCCTCTGGTTTATGCACTGGGGGGCTTATTTCCAATAGGCATTTTCTACCCTTGTTGTGTACATGGGGAATTTTTTTTTTCATAAAGCATTTGCTTCCCTTGCTATGTACATGGGGGATATTTTGTCAACAAGCATTTGCTTCCCTTGTTATGCACATGGGGGATTTTTTTTTTTTCAATCAACATTTGCTCCTCTTGTTATGCACTATGTTTTTTCTGTATATGTTTTTTTTTCAATAAGCATTTGCTCCTCTTGTTATGTACTGGGTTTTTCTCCAACAGCCACTTGCCACACTATTAGTATTACACACTTTTTTTTTTCAATAGGCATTTGTTATGCAAATAATGCATGCTCCCATTTTTACAAGCACTGGGATTTTTTTCTTTCCAATAAGCATCATCTTCCATTTATTGAACATTGAATTAAATCTGCTGGGGGTTTTTTTAACCACTCTTGTAAACTGTTCATGAAGCCTGCCTGGCTTTGTTCATAGCAGTGTGGACTCGAAATGTGATAACCTCAAGTTTAAACCCAGCCTGCAATAGCAAAACTGATCTATTCGCTGCCCATCTTGATGCTCCAATCATTCTGGCTGTGTCAGTTTGGATACATCTTGATACATCCCAGGTTCAATACGTTCCAGATTCAATACGTCCCAGGTTCAATACGTTCCAGGTTCAATACGTCCCAAATTTGATACGCGGGGTGTGTGTGCAAGCATATGTGAAAGAGAGAGAGACAGGGATGAACACAGAAAGAATGCTCATGTTCCTCATCTTTCAGCACCGACCATATGCTGTGTAATACCTACCACGGTCTGTGCCCATGTTCTCACATAATGTTTCCTGAGTCTGTATTCCCCTGGCTTCGCACCCGGTGACATACCAATGTGTGTGTGTGTGGTGGTCTTTGATTTAACGTCTATTCACTAAAGTGATTTTAGACAAGACAAAAACAAAACAAAAAAAAGAGGAAACTTGGACATGGTTAATCTTCAGGAAATAGAAATGAACCAGAAAAACAAGACAAGAAAGAAAAATTCACAAATGACGTTATCATAATTAACAATTGAAACAGTAAAATTAGCTAACCATAACACTGAACATGAGAAGTAATGACGCGTTAAAGATAATTCGCTATAGGACTTTTTGACAGGCTAACAAAAAATGCATATGTTAAGGATGGTGAGGCAAATATGTCAGAAACTGTTTTCGTTGATAACGTAGGTATATGTCGTTTTACCCGAACGCATGAAAGAATATGACTATGTGTTATCTTCTTTCCACACAGACACACTACATTCCTGGTATATTTTGTTTTGAATGCATCAAGTTTCCACCTATACATAAGGGATTGTATACTTCTGCTGGCAGGGAACCGCTTAGGTGTTTTGCTAATTTCAAACTTCATGTAACATTTTTCATACTTTTTCTGTTTATCTTGAAACTCTGTGTGTGTGTGTGTGTGTTGTGTTGTGTGTGTGTGTGTGTGTGTGTGGGTGCGCGCGTGCGTGCGCGTGTGTGTGGCGTGTGTACGTATAGCGTAACGAATCTGGGAAGTATCGAATCTGGGACGTATCGATTCATCGAACCTGGGATGTATCAAGACGTCCCCGTCAGCTTTACGTTATTGGGCCTTTCTGAAGTTTCTCCCCACACCCTTTCTCCTCACGCCCATCACGCCCAATAATGTCAATGTCTTAACAAGCATACGCCGATACGGTTTTTGCTCAAGCTCATGATTGGTTCTATCAGATAATAAATGACAGATTCGGTGGATACAGGATAGCATGTGCTGATGTGGTATGTCAACACTCCCTTTTAAAACAAACTTCAGGTCACTTCACTGTAAGAGTACCATGGGCATGTTATCTGTTCCTCCTTAGCAGATCTATTATTAGGCCTAGCCTTCACTATTATTAGTAATTAGATTAGGCAATATTAATAATACTAGAAATAGCCTAGGCTAAATAAATAGGCCTGACAAGTTTTTGAAGTTTAAGTTACAAGGCCTACACAAGTTCAACTTGAAGTTGCTTATTTAGTTACTGCAAAAATTACGCCCTAGTACAAACAGATATCTATGCTGTAACATTTCATCGTATTGGAAATGAACCTGTCATATAATCCAACAGTTTTACCTGAGATCATGCTGGCTTATCTAGCTTTCAAAACTTTTACGATTACCAAATCCTGAAATGTGAAAGTGGACAAATGTTCCTGCTACGTCATAAATTCCGAGTTTAGCTGAGTTCTCTGCTTCCGATACTGGCAAACCGAAACTTACCCGTGAGTACGTACGAAACGAGACTTGTCACAGATAGTAGTAGTAGTTGCTGAGGGCTGGCTCGTAGCCTAGGCCTTCTGGCCTTTTAACGCCCTATCTTTTTTGTTTTACGCTTTCTTCTTCGGGGTCTGAAAACCATGCCTTAATATTCATACTTGAGCAAATCTGCTTCAGTCTATTTTTTTAAATAAAATTTTGAATTCTGCGTCATCGTCCAGGAAATTTTTGAATTTGTTAATGCTGTTAGTAAATTTAATTTCAAAAGGAATTTTATTCCACAATTTAACAATTCTGTTAGAAAAACAAAACGCTCTTGTGTTAGTATTTCTGTGTTTAACAAATATTTTACCTTCAGCATTCCTTGTTATACTAGCTTGTGGAAAGGAAAAAAATGTTTCAACTGATAGCTTATCCATCCCATTCATTATTTTGTATACCTGTATTAAATCCCCCCTAACCCTCCTACCTTTCAGTGAATGAAGTTTTAAAAACTTAAGCCTTTCTTCATAACTCATATTTTTACACTCTATAAGCAACCTAGTTGCCCTTCTTTGTACATTTTCAATCATTTTTGACTGTCTTTTCAAATACGGATTCCAAACAACACTTGTGTATTCCAAATGTGGTCTAACAAAAGCCTTATACACCATTAAAAATGTATGTTTATTCATGTACAAAAATTTTCTTTTGATAATTCCTATCATTTGGTTAGCCTTATTTGTTACTCTTTTAATGTGCAGGTCAAAAGATAATTCACTATCAAATGTAACTCCCAAGTCTTTCTCCGTTTCACACACACTAATTTTCTGTACATCATTTCCAATTTTCATGAAATACTCTCGTCTAATATTCTTCTTACCAACATGCATTACATGGCATTTTGAAACATTAAAATATAAATTCCAAGTATCTGACCAGTTTTGTAGTATTACAAGTCCTGTTGAATTAAATTAACATTGGCAACCTTGTCATATAGTTTTGTATCGTCAGCAAAAATTTTGCAAGTACAGTGCAGTGAATCAGGTAAGTCATTTATAAATACTGTAAACAAGATTGGACCCAGTACACTGCCCTGAGGGATCCCGCTTTTTACTTTTGTTTCTTCTGATTCAGCATTTCCTACCATTACCCTCTGCTTTCGATCATACAAAAAATTTTGGATCCATTTGAGTGTATTTCCTGTAATACCATAAGATGCTAATTTTATGAGCAGTCTTTCGTGAGGTACAGAATCAAAAGCTTTTCTAAAATCAAGATACACGATATCAAAGGGGTCCCCATTGTCCATCATATTGGTGAAATCCTCCATAACTTCTAATAACTGGGTTACACAGGATCTTTTCCCTCTAAATCCATGTTGACATTTTGCATAAAATTTATTACTTTCAAAGTGAGAAATGATGGGTTCCTCGCTATTGGTTCTTGCAAAGAAAACCCATTTACTTTTTAGTATGGGTGCCTTATCGACTTTGCCACCCCCACCCTTTCCCCCCACACACACTATCACCATATTATGATCGAACTGTCAACGCGAGTACTTCTGAAAAGGGTTTTTAAAAAAAGTGACGTTGGTGAAGGTTAGGTAGAGGCAAATCTGAATTAGCCTAAAAAAAAACGCATCATTTTTCGAATGTTACTCGAGTGAAAGTGCTCGATTGCTAAGTCGGTTTTTCCTTCTTCCCTCCCCCCCCCCCCCTTTTTTTTTTTTTTCCATCTAGACCAAAGTGTGTGTGTGTGTGTGTGTGTGTGTGTGTGTGTGTGTGTGTGTGTGTGTGTGTGCATGTGTGTGTATGTACATGTGTGTGGTGTGTGTGTGTGTGTGTGTGTGTGTGTAAGACAAAAATGTGAGCACGATTTTCTTAGTTCTTTGTGGGTGTATTATTACCAAATTTCGGTCAAAGCTGTAGACTGTTAAAGACTTTCTACAAAAGTGTATGCTCGAAAAGAAATGCTCTAAAGTCAACATCAGTGAAATGAACAAAACAAAAGAAAACAAAATAAGACCTGCCTGCTTTTCAAGGAAGGTAAACTTTTAACAATATGTTTTCATTGTTGTAACAGTCTGCCACTGCCCTTGATGCATATCAAGCTTTATTTAAACTGAAGCTTTCTCAAGATCACACTGACCTTGAAAAATAACAAAAAAGAAATCTCGATTTTTTGTGGGAAGCAAAAACTTCTTTCGATCATAGTTTTCTCAGCTGGTTTTAATTGAGCAAATTTGATTTTTCACATAGTCATTGTATATGTATAAACAATTAAAGCTGTCATAAGTGAAATGGTCAAACATAAAAACTCTCTCTCTCTCTCTTTCTCTCTCTCTCAATTCTGCCCCTTTTTCCCCCAATATTTTAGAAGATGAATCCCAATTTCTGTTTGATTGTCCGTTCTATAAAGACACAAGAAATAAGCATTTACAAGGAACCATTGGAAACAGCACTGATCCCTCATGGAGTATGGCCCTAAAGTATAACAATTCAGAACATTCCAGAAAATTGGCGATGTTTGTGCTTTAAAGCTTCGAGAAGAGGTTACAGTCTGAAAATGTTTGTACATGGCTACTACAAAATGGACGACGAATGAAAAGTATGCATGGTGTATGTTAACAATGTGAACCCCTCCCCAAAATCCCTGGTTTGTGTGTGGGTCGGTGGCCTTCAAAATAAACCATGTGTCTGTGTCAGTGTCAGTGTCTCTCTCAACTCTGTGGATTATACTGACATTTGTGTGAAAAGCAGCATCACCCCTAAAGAATGAAGTAAACATAACGCTTTAAGATTTTACTGGTTTCCTGAACCGTCGGGGCTGTGAATGCCAAAGTTTGAGTGACTTTGCCTCGATTTTAAGGTCACAACCACAAAATTGTTCTTCTTCTTCTTCCTTCACACGGCCAACATCATTTTACTGATGGTTTTGTCGTAGTTTGGGGAGATTGCCGAAAATTGCGCTGTTGTCAGGATTTGGAACACTTTCGCAACTCCAACTGAGCCAGTCTGATTTCCGTGTCACTACGTCGTCATATTTTCAAACTGTTTGAAATCATATTTGATTCACTAAATTAAATGACAAGAAGAAGAATGAAAAGCTGTTTTTGACTGACCTTGACTTATATTCAAGATTAACTGTGTTTTCGTTACTCAAAAAGCTGCCTTTGGCTGACTTTGACCGACATTCAAGATCATCTGTATTTTCATCACTTCACAGTCAGAAACAAAATTTATCTGATATCGTTATGTAAGCTTCTGAACAAAAGTTTTTGGAATTTAATCATACCTTATTTTCTTCCTCAGTTTGTATACACTGATGTTCTATAGTTTTGGCTTTAGCGATCAGAAGAATATCATGAAGCGTACAACTGTGTGCGTGGTTTTAAACATATTCCACTTCGTGCAGAAGCTGCTCTTTAACACATTTTATGATACACATTTAAGGGAAGAGTTAGGTACTATTTTTTTCTTAAGACTGTTTCGAAACATGCCTCTTGAAGTTTTTCGCAAATTTAGAATTATTTCACACTCAGGATAACATTAACACCTTACAATATAAAGGGACAAAAACTGATGATTCTGGCTCGACTATACATGTAGAGTTATCAAATAATAGTGTTAGATATAATATCCCTTACAAATTATATTCTACATCTATATGAATAATCATGCTCTCCATCAACGTTTAACAAAACCAGTATTCAACATTGATTAAAGTGATCTAATCCTATAAACTTAGAAAGTAATTGCCATGGTGCTTTGAAACTCTACGCGGTCAGATTATTTTTTACGTACAAATACTGTCATATCATTTGTTATGACGTCACTTTGGGTATAATAGCATTCCTATCATTACGTACGGCCACGTTTCGCGTTGAAGAAAAGTGCACTTAGGCCCACACCGAAACTGATATTTGTAAGAAGTTCAGGCACTGACATATCACAAACACTTCAAGGTGACCCATATGGGACACAAGAACTTTAACAGACTGCAGTTCATAGTTGGGTGTCATTCTTAAAAAATAGACGAAATAATATTAAAATCCACAATAGTCCTAAGAGGCCAGTCGATGTTACTGAGGAGAAAAACATTCAAAAGCCGGCTTAGAGACAATGTGAATGAAGTCAGGCAACTAAAATGTGAAGAGATTGTTCATGACAGTGGCCCTTACTCGTGGGCACAGTTCGTGCGACTTTAATTAGTAGGCCTACATTTGCAACAACTCGAGATGCGTTATGCACTACTACCTAATAAATAGGCGCGCATCACTGTATTAGCGCGCATCACTGTATTTGAGACTCAGTAAACAGGTATGAAAATGTGGGTGATAGTTTTTAGATTGTATGATTGTCATCGACGAAACCTGGCTTCGAAGCTATGAGCCAGACTTGAAGAAACATTAGTCAGAGTGATACATTTCTGCTTCTCCAATGCCCATTAAGCTCAGAAGAAAGCAAGGAAATTTAAAAGATACTGACGATGCGTGCCTATGATAACAAGGGTGTATTGGCAGCGCATCGCACTCCACTGAGACAAATTGTGAATCAAGTCAGTCAAGACCATTACGGTACACAGAGTGTTTCTGATGAAAATACTGCAGACCTACAAGCTGAAAGAAACGAAGCACTGTTAAATGATTCGCCATTGATATTACGTCCATGACAGCACATCTTGCTTTTAAAAAGAGAGGGTAACATCACTTACGACGTCATATCAATGGAACGTTCTTCCACACCCCACCTATTCTTCATAAATGTATATAGAGACCCTCAGACTTCAATCTTGATACTGCCCAAGCTGAAAGAGCCTGTGTGGTCTGGTAAACGTCTCTACGATTCGGATGACTCGGATTGAAGTGGATATGGCCAGGAACATTAATGAAGAAGTATAGGAAAAGACAATCAACAATTATAGGACATTTTATGAGGCAAGAGAAATTAGAGCACCTAGTCACAACAGGAAAACCGGAGGTCAAAAGACCCAGGGAAAAATATTGAGAGTGAGTTCCTGAACATTATATAGAACCGATAATGTTATATGGTTGTGAGGCGTGGACAGTCAATACCCAAAGCCAGAACAAGATTGAGGCTACCGAGATGTGGTTTCTAAGAAGAATGTTAAGAGTTCCATGGACAACAAAGAAAATAAATGAGACAGTCTTGATGGAAGCAGACACAAGAAGATCATTGATAAAGAATATTAGGAAAAGATAGGCAACATTTATAGGCCATTTTATGGGGAAAGGGGAATTAGAGCACCTGGTCACAACAGGAAAGCTGGAGGGAAAGAGAGCACCAGGTAGACCCAGGGAGAAAATATTGGACAGACTTGCAGGGTGGCTGGGGATAGAGAGGGTGGAAGATGTGCTTGCAGCAACAAGGGATAGATACATATGGAGGGCCATGATCACCATCGCCATGCAGCAGGGCACATGATGATGATAATGATCAGAAACTTCCAAGAGCTCTGTGCAGTGTGTGTCTCTCTGATTTTACTTCATCTTGAAGTTCTTCTGGGGCTTCTTCAGGCTGATCCAGGTTGAAGCTCTCCGTGAGATTTTTTTGGTTTTTGGTTTGTGTTGTCTTATTGACATTATTACAAGATTTCTTTAACCCTTTGACTCCCGCGCTCCGTCCACCAGCATCCTGTATTGCCAACCATGCTGGCAAAGCAAAAACTTAACCCTTCAATTTCCTCACCCTACCCACAAGCTTTCTACAGGAAGCTGATGGATAGAGTGAGGGAATCAAAGGGTTAAGTTTTTGTAATTGGTAGATAGGGTGTGGCGGTTAAAGGGTTAAGGAATGGCCTCCAGGTCTTCAATATTCTGTTTCACCTTCTCATTCTTCAGCAGGTCAGAGCTCCTGTGAGCACTGTTTAACTGTGCATATAAGTTTGTACAAATCTACCTATCTAGTAAACGGAGCTGATGTTTGCGTGTATGGCCGTTCTGTTACTTGACATAAAGGCAGTCATACTCCTGTCTTTGGAGAGATAAGGAGTGAATTCAGAAGAATTACAAATGAAAGATCTTGAAGGCAGAAATACGAGTCTTGTCAGGAAAAAGAGAGTATGACTGGAATGAGTAACCCCTAACTACCTCAAAGCAAACTACACTGCTCGTGTGATTCTAAAACAGGAGGGGACCTTGTGCCCACTGCAGCTGTCTTGCTATAATATCAAGATAAGGTCTACCTGGTATGACAGGTCATTACACTTGTACCAATTTAATGTTTGGCTGGGTTTGTGTAGGAAGAAAGTATTCATGTTCCATAAATCATGTTCTACACACTCTGTGTTGTGATATGCAACAGTTATAATTATTATAGTGTCAATGATCAGTGCATATGCATGTACACCCATGTGTTCCACACACACATGCACAGAGAGAGGAGGCACACAAAGAGACCTAATTCTACCACAATGGATAGCTGCAATCATCTTTCACATCACATCTACACACACAGACCAGACTTCTGATCCCGTTTCACTGACAATCATTTTTATTAGAAAAATTACAAACAGTAAACATCAAAACTAAAAAAAAACAACCAAGCATCATCATTTTTTGATATACAGCACCAGCACTGGTATCTGCCAGTACATCAGTAATACTCTACCAGTTCAATAAAGAAAGCCTGTATAATTTCCATCAGCGCAAAGTACTCAACATACTGAAGGCATCCTAGGTTGACAGAGAAAGAGAGAGAGAGAGAGTGAGATAGTGAGAGAGAGAGAGTGAGATAGTGAGACAGAGAGTGAGAGACAGAGCGAGTGTGTGTGTTGGTGATTAGGAAAGATGCAGAGAAGAGAAGGCACACTGAACAAAAAGAAATAAGCGAGCAGAAAACAGAATGGAATAAGAAATAGGCTACAAAACAGCAAGCAAGAATTAGTTTTCCTATTGCTGCCTGTAAAGCTAAGTACAGAGGTAATGAAATGTTTAAAAGTGTCTACGAATATCTTCTCTACAGGCAGAATGAGCCTCCGATATGTGACATTGCCTCAAATCACAAATATACATATATGATCAATCCCTCACCACCATCACCCCACCCCTGCCTTCTTCTCCCTCGCCAAATTAACACAGTTACACCAAAACAACATCCAAAAACTGAACTAAGAGAATCAACATTATCAAGGAATATTGTTATCAATTACTGATACTATCAAGCCGATGCATGTCCACCTGTAACACTAGGTCATAATGACAAACAATGCAGGTTAATATGATATGGAAAACATGTATTATACATCATACTCTGAAATATATTCAGAAACACTGGGAACTGTGCAGTCTGGGCATTATGCATTAGTGCCGTAGTTCATACAATTATGTTCTAAGTAATTATCTTCTGAGACACAAAGGTATAATACACTGCAGCTTTTCAAATCAAATATCTGCAACAGCTCCCAGTGATTCATTGTACAAATATTAACAAACTGTATAAGTCTGTGATTATAAGGAAAAACAACTACTGTTATGAAAGCTGAATTGTTAAGTTTCTTTATTCAAAGCCATCTCCTAATGTTGCACTTCAATTTAGTACACTGTATTAAAATGTTACTGTTGTAGTTTCATTCAGTGCAACATACTGTTCATATGAATGGCAGACACAGCTTTACATCAACTTTGTGGACTTTGAGACAGCTTTTGACAGCATACACAGAGGCAGTTTGGAGTGTATACTAGAGCATACAGGACCCCACTGCAGGTCCTCCTACACTTCAAGAGCTTTAATACCAATTCCACTTGCAAAGAAGGAAACAGCAAACACAATTTCGAAGTGAAGACAGGAGTATGGTAAGGATGTGTAATACCATTATCAGCTCTGCTCTTCAATATGGCATTAAACTGGGTGATGAGACATGCGACAGAGTACGAATCAAAAGGTGTCAGGTGGAATTTCTTTTCAAGACAAAAAGATCTTGCAATTGCAGATTGTTGTTATTGTTGTTAAAGCCCAGCTGACTGCGTAGAGCCTGCAGCCATATCAGGGCTATAACCACTTCAAAACATACAAAACTTCAACAGGAAAAAAAGAAAAGAAAATTAAGTACACATATCAATGCATCTGCGCACATATTCTAAGGGCATGTCCCCGGCGTTGACCATTCCATCCAATTTATTGCAAAGGGGATTTAAAAAACACACCTGAATACAAATTCAAGCATACCTAAGGACACCAACACATATATAAAAACAGGCATAAATTACCTAAATTTGCTTCCGCATACCTCACCTCCCTTGAGCCAAAAATGCGCTTGACACATGTACCCCATTATCAATCCTAAGAAAAAGAAGTAAGACTTTATCGAACACATACAGGTGAATGGACCAAAAAGGCAGAAAATGATAGGAAGAAATGACAGAAAATGATAGGAAGAAATGACAGAAAGCAAAGAAACAAAGCAGAAACAAGAGAGAGACAGAAAAGAAGAAATTTTCTAGCACAGAATTTTCCAGAAGGTGGGGATACTATTTATACTGAAAGAGCCCTAGGTATCCCCATGGGGGAGCATATGTAGATGACCTGACACTGGTCTCCCACACTCACCAGCACATGTACAAAAAACATCCATTTCTCAACACCTTTGCACTAGTACATCTAAAAATCAGTCCAAATGAAATAGAAGTGATGACACTGAACATCCCAAAGCCCTTACCGATCCAAACAACAGACTATCCACAACTAAAGAATTCACCTACCTAGACAGCACAGTCAGACATGCTGAAAGAGCAGGCAATGACATCAAGAGCTATCTCACCAAGGCCAGAAATACCTTCTGAATGCCCAAAAATATATGGACGTCCCCCACCTACATACACCCTACTCACTCAGTAATAATAATAATATTAATAATTACAATATATATATATGGCGTAAAATCTTGACAATTTAAATCAAAGTGCACCCACTCATCAGACATGCATGCAATCACTGCAGACCACCTTACAACACATGAACACACACACACACACACACACACACACACACACACACACACACACACACACACACACACACACACACACACACACACACACACACAGATGGAAAGAGGCAGTTGCAGAATTCGTTGTTGGGAAAAGAGGTGGGTTTTAAATTGGATTTAAAAGCAGAAAGGGTAAATGATAGACGAAAATAAATGTGAGATAGACATGTACTAAAAGGATGGACGGGTGGATGAGAGAGAATAGATTCAATTAGCATGTGATTATCATACTGGGGAATAAACATGAAAAGTACTGAATAAAGCATTCACAGTTTATTCATAATGTTATAACACTGCTTTTTCAAATGCTTTATACATACAATAATGCAAGCTGCCGGTGCCATGCCTTATTAGTTCTCATTAGCTGCTTACATTACAAAGGTACCGGTAAGTTTAAACACTGATGACATTCTGAAGTAATTTAAAGAGATATTTTTCTTCCGGTATTCTGGATATTAAGGAGAGAAAGGAAAAAAAAACAAAAAAACACCAAAGTACCTAACCAAAGACTAAGCAGAAAACTGATCTCCATCTTATTGTGGGTTTTTTTGTTTTGTTTTTCTAGTGGTTGTGAGATGGTCATTCTCTGTGGCAAAAATAATACACTTATATATATATCAGAAATGTCAAATGTTAATTTTGTCGTAACTATTTACAGCAAGAGAGGGAGGGAGGAGAGAGAGAGAGACAAACAGAGAGAGTGAAAGAGGGAGCAAGTGCTTCTGCATAGAGCTATTACATAATTCTTAATTTGCATATCTTTTGAACAGGTCTAACAGTGCACACGCATTAACTGTTATTGTGTGTGAACTCACATGTATGTGTGTATCTGAGAGAAAGACACACACACACACACACACACACACACACACACACACACACACACACACACACACACACACACACACACACAAGCACACACAAGCACACACAAGCACACACAAGCACGCACAGCACAGACAAAAATTGCTTTTGTATCTGTTTCATGAAACACAATTTCAGTCATATGAATTTGTTCACCTGTACAAGTATGCATGCACTAGTTGTTATCAAACGGTGTAACTTAACATGTGTGCAATTTTAAGAGTTTTACAATCAACTGGATATGTAACAAAACCTAAACTGAGCTGGATATTAAACAAAACGTATACTAAATTGAATAAAATCCACAGTAGGGACACATCACTACTTAATTGGTGCCAAATACGTGAAGAATATAAATACAGCCCTGAAACATAAGTTTCCAACATACCGATTACAACCATAAATTAACGCATGGTACAGGAGCGGAACAAAGAAGAGTCATTTTGTTGCAGATGCATGGGTAACACAACACCTACTGTCATACTCACATGATTCCAACTCTATTATCAGTGTTGCTTGCATTAAGGGCACATCAATTCAGCAAGGGTAAAAAATCAATAGTTTTACAGCAGCTCTTACAGCAGCAGTGCCCCACAATGCTGGTAAAAACATGTCATATGACTGAAAAGGAGAAGGCCGGAGGATGGGAAGAGAAGAGAACAAGACGGCCAAACCATACTATTAATCTCCTTTTGTTGTCGTTGTTGAGCTATTTTAATTTAATGAGTTTCATGCAACATTCACCCTGAAAAACAACTGACAATGACAATAGATCTGCAGTTACACATCTTCTCTTTTCACCCTTTCTTTTTCAAAACTGAAAAATGCTGAATGGTCCCAAAATATTTTAACTTCTATATAAATAACTAAAACCGCAGAAGAGCAAATACTATCATAAATCCACAGTGAGACCATAAGTAAATAAATGAATACAAATAGAATACTACCACAGGAAAATAGCCTAAGTATTGAAGGAAGCTGGTGGACAGGGTGAGGAATTAAAGGTTAAGTTTTTGCTTTGCTAGCATGGTTGGCAATGCAGGATGCTAATGGACAGGGTGCGGGAGTGAAAGGGTTTAAGTAATTTCTCAAGCCAAAAATTTAACTACATTAATTAGTTCTTTATTTGCTAACATGAAAAGGGGAACATTTGCTCTAAACTAAGTGCATCACACATCTGCCCTTTTATGGTTATTTAAAGCTCACACACACAAAAATTAAAATTGAAAGAACAGTCACACATATAGTTGTGAGGCCTACATGAAATTTTCTCACAAAAGATGAAACTGGTTTACTAAAGTGCATCAAACATTGAACAAAACATTCATAACTGATTTATGACATGAAATCAAATACCGAAATCAGCAGCCCCTATCCACTTTCAATCTTACCAACCCCTATCCCCCATCTTGACAAAGTACCCTGAGAACAGAAACAGTCTGTCTGGCTCCAAAAGATCAATAACACAGGGTGTGGCAAAAGTCATGTGAAATACACCAACAGGTAAAAAAAAAAAAATTGTCTAGAGAAAAATAACACACATACACATGCGTGCCTGCAATTAGCACAAGAATCGCGTAATAAAGAAATAAGCCAGAAGGGCAGAGGAAAATGAGAGAAAAGAGATACTCAAACAAATCTGAAGTTTGTTCAAAAGGGATTCAATGCATGAGGACAACTCCATACGCACTCCTCCCAAATCTGCCAGCCATTATCTGACAAAACTCTCTGGCCTGCGCAAAACCCTGTGCGCTGGCAAGGTCTTGAATGGGGAGGGGGGAGAAAGACCTATGAAACACTATGCTGAAACCACCAAAATGATGAAAATGTTGAAATGGGCAACAAACAAGCCAGTTTTTAATGTTGTAGGCAGGGATTAAATCTTCAGTTCAGGGCTCTTTTCAAAAAAACAAAAAACAAAAACAAAAAAAAACAAAAACAAAACTCTTACCCCATCCCCACCCTACCTTAAGACTGAAACAGTCAGAGAGAAGAAAGCAATGCAATGTGTTATGATCCAGACTGCAGACAACTGAAAGAATATGATGGAGACTTGAAATTATTTGAAACAGCAGTCACACTCTAGTTACAAAATTTGTTTCAATGTTCAACATGAATAATACTACACTTGTTTGGTTTTGATTTTCAAAAAAAGTATGCAAACACTCAAAATTAGTGATGTTTTCAGATGAACTGTACTCTTCATCCTGAAAAACAAAACAGGCTTTTCTCAATGTAAATGTATGTTACATATAAATTTAAGCAGGATCTTCTTTATAAATCATCTCTAGACTAAAATGACAGCAATTAGAAGCAACAACAACAACAAAAAACTGCCTGTACACTTCCCAACTGTCAACTTCATTTCATTTTTATCAACAAGAACATTTAACCCTTTCATTCTGCTACCTTCTCCATCTGCTCCCTGCAGAAAGCTACCATACTAGCTAGGTAGGATGAAAGAGAGAAAGTGTGTTAATGAGCAAGTTGTATGAATCTCAGCAGTGTTCTTGGATGATTCTGTTGAAGGGTATAAGATGTTTGACCACAGTCTACAAATTTGCGCAGGTTCTTTTTTTTAAATTTTTTAATTTTTTTTATCATCTGATATGTATTTGCATGAACTGCTTTGATGATTAGTACTTACTGGATTTAGACAAATACTGACAAGAAACAGATAAAGATGCATGGCTGACGAAAACATTCTTAAAAAGGGCCCATGACGCATGCATCATGTAAATGGTAACATTAATGACTACACTGAGGTCATGATAACACACACACACACACACACACACACACACACACACACACACACACACACACACACACACACACACACACACCACACGATCTTAATGGGAAAAGATTGCACGTTCAACGAGAGCGACAGTGTTAATTATATGTATTCACACTTCACAAACACATTACATGAGGCAGCAAAAGATTCAATTCCAAAAAGAAAAAATGTAAGCAAAGGTAATTTTGTTGGAAATAGCTGGTGGAATCAATTATGTGAAGAAGCTAAGAACGAAAAAAAGAAAATGTATAAAACCTACTTAAAAACTAAATCTCCAGAAGACCATTACAATATGAAAATGGCAAAGATTCCTTCAAACAAGGTCATAGCCCAAGCCAAAAAGAGATATTGGTCAGATTTCTGTTCTCAACAAATTTCCGGTCCTAAAGATCTTCCTAAAATTTGGAATAAGGTAAAAGAAATGAAAAATGGATTTCATTTACAACAGTTTCCTATTAAGATTAGAGACAATGAATTTCCTTCGTCATCTGAGAAAGCTGAAGAATTTGTACAGTTCTTTTCAAGAGCAAGTAATTCCAGTAGCTTGTCTCCACCAATTCAGGAGAAAAGATGGAAAATTGAGGAATCTGTAGAATACTCAGATCCTCCCCCCGATAGCCACATGTGCGTGAATTCAAAAATTACGTTACAAGAACTTAAAGATGCTCTTCTCTCTTTGAACAATAAAAAATCGGCTGTAGGTCTGGATGGCATTTCGTATATGCTTTTAAATCATTTACCAGAGAAATGGATTAAATATTTACACCATATCATACTAAAATGCTGGGAAAGTGGTCACATACCTGACATTTGGAAGAATTCAATTGTGATACCTGTACTGAAAGCTAATAAACCACGCTCTGATACAGGTAGTTACAGGCCTATCTCGCTTACATCCCATGTTTCGAAACTAATGGAAAAAATTACTCTGAATCGACTGACTTATTTTTGTGAGAAAAATAATATAATACCTATTAACCAGTCTGGATTTCGAAAAGGTAGATCGACGACAGACCATTTAGTTAAATTAACAACTCAAATAAAAACTCAGTTTGCGAGAAGGAAAAATGTCTTAGCTACCTTTTTTTATCTTAAAAAAGCGTATGATCAAGTCTGGCATGCAAGACTTTTGTTGAAATTGAAACATATTGGTCTCAAAGGTAATATTTATTATTTCATCAAAGCATTTATAAGTAATCGAAGTATAGTCGCTAAAATAAATAATACATACTCTGAAAAACGACCTGTAAACATGGGAATTCCACAGGGTTCCATAATATCTCCTCTTTTATTTAATATTTTGATCAATACCTGCCATCACAAGTCTCAAACAATGTGAACTTAGCTCAGTACGCTGATGATATAGCGCTCTGGATGAACGTTTCGTTGAAAAGGAAGACTTCCTTAAGAGAAATAACCTATATTAAAAAGATCTATCAACGTGAAATTGATCACATTTCCACTTACTTGAAAGTTAACGGTCTGGAAATATCCAATGAAAAGACACATATGATTCTTTTTAATAATGGTTTCAGTCCTAAAGAGTTACCACTGTTCAAAATTGATAATGAGGAACTGAAATATGCCACTCAGGTGAAATTTCTGGGAGTTCACTTGACTTCTAGTTTACAATGGAAAGTACATATTGATGCCTTGTTATACAAAGCCGTGAAAAGCTTTAATTTAATAAAAATAATTAGTAAACAGTCATGGGGGCAGGACACTAAAATGTTATTACATCTTGTTACAGCTTTAGTCAGATCAAAGTTGGCTTATGGCCAAGAGGTCTATTTTTCAGCCCCAAAATGTTATTTGAAAAAACTTCAAAGCTTAGATAATAAAGCTGTTAAATGTGCTCTTGGGGTACCGGTGTATACAAAAACACAAGAAGTATATAAAATAGCCGGCATCCTTCCTTTGGAAGACTGGAGGAAGTTATCAGCTGCTAAATATAATAGTTAGAGCAAATGCAGTAGCTAACTATGTTGACACGGATCTTAAAATTCGGTCTGACATCCATTTCCCCAAGAGAGCAAGAACAATAAAGGCACAAGAAACAATATCCAGTTACACAAATGAGCTCTTCGAAATTTGCAGAGTAGTTCCCAAAAAAGTTTCACATAAACTGATATGTTGTCCTCTACCCCCCTGGGAATTGTCCACTGCTACTTTTGATATCAACTACATTGAAACTGACTTGAGAAAAGATATTAATCCGCACCTGTTGGCAATTGACGTTCTGTCTCATCTGCATGAAAAATATTTACATCACTTGAAAATATTTACTGATGGCTCTGTTCTAGATGATGGTGCAGCAGGCGCTGGTTTTATAATTCCAAACTTAAAAGTGGAAAAGGCTTACTCTTTAGAACAGGGACACTCAATCTTCACGTCTGAATTAGTCGCCATCCTAATGGCTCTGAAATATATAGTAGATCTACCCATATCTATATTTAGTATCTTATTATGTGTAGATTCGAAATCTGCATTACAATCCCTGACGAGCTGCAAATGTAAAGTAAATAGTACGTTAATATTTGAGATAAACTTTTTAATTCATTGTTTAATAACAAATAATACTCACGTTACTTTTTGTTGGATTCCATCACACTGTGGTATAATAGATAATGATCGAGTCGATAGAATCGCTAAAAGTGCAGCAATGAATAGGGCAGGCAGTACTAAACTTGATTTACGACTCTCTGAACATGAAATGAATGCTATATTAGAAAAGAAAGTAAAAGCGCAATGTCACTATCGACCCTTCATCGTAAATTACCAGGGTTTTACAAGACTAGAAATAACTTTAGCTTACAGATTATATCTGGACTCACTTCGGATTAAGTTCAATAATACCATCAAATGTGTCTGTAATGAGTCTATAACAGTTAAACACCTTTTGTGTTGTCAGCGAATGCGACCTTATTTCCCTGTATCATTTTCAAAATTGAAACAGAAACACACTGATTTCACTTTGTATTTACACTTTGCTAGGCATTTACTGCACAGTCCTGTAGGTTGTTTCCTTTGATTAAGACCGATTGTTTTTATACCTGTAACTCCTATCTACCTCTGTTTGTTTGCTTGTTAGTTTTATCATTACTCCTTGACTGTTACAATGTTTTTATTCGGTAAGATTATCCTTTTCTACCCCTCTACCCCACCAGATAATCACAGATGGTTTGTCATAACCCAGCACGGGATACGTTCGTTGCATGCGCATGCGTATACGTGCACCACACACTCACCCCACCACAACACACACACACACGCGCGCGCACGCGCGCGGTTACATACACACATACAGCCCTGAGCAATCTGTTCAAGCCTAATCGTTCTAATGTTATGATTGCTTTTCTATTGTCCTATAAAAAATTTTTTTAATGTTAATTAATATGTTAAACTGTCTTTATGATTTCGTAGAATCTTCCACCCCATAGACACCTTTTTTTTTTCTTTTTTTTTTTTTTTCCCCGTCTAAAAGCACATATGTGAACAGACGTTAAAAGAAATAACGAACGAAACACACACACACAAAAAGCTTAAAATCCCTTGCTGTACTACAGGACAGAATGTATTTCCAAGCCAACTGCTCAGTGAACACTGCGAAAGCAACTGTACATAAAGGATTTTTTCTGTCATTTTTCACTCCACTTCAGGGCCATTACCCTCATTCCCACTAACCAAAGCCCCACAAAGCACAGGTTAACTTTTGAAAAATTTCAGAATATCAGATGAGTGATAACATATGCCTTTGGGAACATAAGTAACAAACAAGACATATTCACACACACAAAACAAATGCAGAGTAAAATACATCAACACAAGGCAGCACACAATCAGAATAAGACATGAAGTCACTTTACTGCAATCAAGAAAAGCTTGTGACATTTTGGAACATCTTCACAGATTACATCCCTAAGATGTAGCATGTTGTCTTATCAAATACGATTTCATTATGCTTTGTGCGAACAATCTATTTTGATTAAGGGATTGTTTGCCTATACAATAATAAAAATAATGACTATAATACAAAAATAATATTATATGCATAAAAACAATAGTGTAGGTTTCTTGGGGGGAGGGGTGAAAGCTCAGTCAGATACAAAATGTTAAAACTAAGGGAATGTTTGTAAATGTACATGAATATAGAAATATACCAAAGCAAATATTCAACATTCAAGCAAGCTCTTCATTTATCACTTGATGTCTCATGCGTCTCAAACTCAAAAACTATTTTCTTCGAAAGGTAGATCACCTGGTGCCAGAGGCATGTCAACCAAAACTGCATTGATACACGTTTCACCAGACAGTAATACTTCAGAGAGAGTGGTTCTGTGAGACCCACTTAGTCATAATAAGAATATATTCTTTACAAAATCGGGGTCTGTGAGAACTACAATGTCTGTGAGATCTATGCTAGAGGCACTGGGATTGCCAAACACAAAATGGGTTTACTTTGAAACGAAAAAATTAATGTGTATACAAATGACTGTAAAGCAGAGCTTTGAGCATATGAAATTTTTGCCTTGAAAAAGCTCAAAATGTACTTGGTAAATCTAGAAAGCAGTCCAAAAATCACATGGTAAACCTGTTGTGACAAGAATAATAAAAACAAATAATTATAAGTCATTCTGACAAAACAAAATCAACACCATTCTGACAACAAAAACAAAATCAACACCATTCTGACAACAACAACAACAAAATCAACACCATTCTCACAACAACAACAAATCAACACCGTTCTGACAACAACAAAATCAACACCATTCTGACAACAACAACAACAAAATCAACACCATTCTCACAACACAAAATCATCAAACAAGGAAGAAAAACAATTTTGCAGAACATGTCAAGCAAACAACAATGAAATAAGGGGGGGGGGGGGGGGGGGGAAAGGATTTGTGAGGCTGGGCTGTAGTGAGATTTAATGCATTCTAAAAGTATTTTGATCTGATTTTGATTTTGAAGACATCTGAACACTACTCGAGACATACTCTGTACATCTATCTTCTTCAACATATTTGCCGGGTGGTAAAAACAAGATAGCCAAGCATATACTAATTACCTTGCCTTTCCTGCACATCTAGAAACAAAGTAAGTGTGACAAGAAATTTTCAGCGAAACATTTTCATGTTCCTGGTCGCTGCATCCTAAGTAATGAGTAGAGTCCACTGATGCTTGTGCCCACTACATAGTTGTGTATACATTCATTGAGGCCTACAGAATCTTCACATTTCATTGCATTGCGTTTATGACAAAGTTCCCATTGGCAACCACAGATATGCATGTGACTTCATATTTCCAAAGTTCCATGCACAAGCATTGAAAAATCATTACCAACACACTGTGTTTCGACACACAAGATATACAGATACTAGTGTTGAACTGACTCAGTCCATCTTTTTCTTAGTTCTGTTTTGTTTACATAAATATAGAATACAGAAATATACCAAAGAAAATGTTCAACATTCATCACTTGCAGACAACACAAGTGCACTAGCAGACAACACAAAACACAATGAGTTTGTTTGTGATCAGAACACCTTGCATGACAGCCAAGTCTCATCTTATCTTATACTACAGCCTCTGCCTCCTATAGCTATCCACTGACTATTCTGAAATTAAATGAGAAAAAAAACTCATAATGTCACCTGTTTTGTCAATTTATTTCTATTATTGACCTTCAGATGGATCTAATCTACATTGTGATTGTGTGCTATACTGACTGACTTACAACCTTATATGTTCAGCAGTTGTAGACCTGCACTTCAAGCACAAGTACCTGAATGTCCTGGAACATATGCAAATCACAAATGCTGATGCAAAAACTAAAAAGCCATGCTTACGATGATGCAAAATCTACTGATATCTTTTGGTCAAAACATCACCACAGAAGCCACCTCATCATCATCATCAGGTGCCCTACCGCATGGCGTTGGCGACCATGGACTTCCATCTATCTCTATCTCTCGTTGTCCCTAGCATCTCCCCCACCCTCCTCGTCCCTAGCCACCTACACACTCTAATGTTGGCTCCCAGTACAAGAATGGGTAGACCTCAAACTCTCAACTCTCTCTTCTATTTCCATCCTTCCATAACCATTCCTTTCTACATTCCTGATCTCACATTTCATATTCATTCTATACAGCTCCAGCCATCATCACACAAATGCACTCTCTGCATTCATCATGTAAAGATGAAGACTTTCGGCCAACATACACTCTCTTTCTGTGCATCATGGAGTTGGCACTCTCTTTCTGTGCATCATGCAAAGAAGCAAAATCCCTTATATGTTCGTCATTTCCAGTCTTTGTCATTATGATTATGATTATTATCATTAAACATGTCACTAATCAAATATACCAAAAGCACAAATTAAATTGGAACAACTGTTTGACTCAATTTCAATAATCAACTTTTCATCAAATTCTCCCTAACACTGAAATGAAACATCCAAATAAATGAATAAGAAGAGCATAAAAATCTAATTCAACATGGGCAATTTGTCACAACTCCTGAAATGAGACAAGCTTGACATTACCCCTTTTCTGCAATGAATAACAACAAACACAAAAGTTCAAAAACCAAACTGTTTAAGTTCAAATCATTAAACTACTTTAAATTAAATAACACCTATCTGCACCCAACTCCAAAGAACATAAAGAACAAGAATGTCAAAACAGGCAAATAATTCCTTTCCACTGATCTTATGCACTTTCTGAGATGCTGTAACAATTAAACAAAAACAAACAAATAAACAAACAAATTCAAGCACACTAATGTGTTATGCAACTGTAAAACATTTCTTGTAAAGTTAATTCTCTATGGCATTAATTTATCCACATCTACTGCTTCATCAAGAATTTAATATCAACAGAAAAAAATTCCCATGTAGAGTAATTCCAAACAATTCAACTTAGTACATTCATACCAGTCATGCTGGCATCTATTTAATTCATAAAATCCAGATAAACTTATGAAAAATATAACACACATCAATGTCCAATGACATCTCTAAAGAACAGTGGCTGAACAATGGCCAGACATACAGGTCTGGTCAAGAACTGGCAAAATAATGTTAATTGTAACCACAGTGTAAATATTCACATGCCACACACACACACACACACACACACGTACACACACACACACTGTGGCAGTAACAAAAATGAAAGATAAATAGCGTACAACTGCAAAGCACAGATACACCATACAGGTATGGGTTAATATGAAATAAATTCCATCAAATTACCCTGGAATGTGAAATTAATTCCATCAAATTATCCTGAACACACACAAAAATAATTCTTTCTGGATTGTTGAAATTTTTTTTCGTTTGTCTTTCCAAGTATCTATTTATCTTTTCTTTTTTTTTTTTTTTGAAATGATAATATTCACATCTGCGACCATGAACAAGTGAAAAAACGGTATAACAAAATATAGAGTCAAATGACCATCTGTATGGTATAATTATCAAACCGAACAGATTACTTTTTTACACATTTCAATGGTTCCTGAAAACAATGGGGAACACAAACATTAAAACATGTCAGAAAAACCATCCAAATATAAAAAAGCTACAGAAAAACATTTCAGTACGATAAAACTTGCAAAGCATCTGCCTCAAACATCTAACTCTGCCTGTAAAACCAACAATGCACATAGACACAACATTTATACATGAATGTGTGAATCAATTACCATCTCTGTAATGTTAAACTCCTTCACTCTTTCATACTATCCACCAGCTGCATATAGTGAAAAGGTGAAAGGGTAAAATACTAGTTTTCCTTTTACAGAGACTTTCAAAAGAGTGTCATCATGTCCCATGGTGATCTCCAGACACAGGTACTGCTGGAGAAATGTTTCGACTTTCGTGATCAGCTGGAGTGTCAAAAGATGAAATTAAAAGAACTAAGAAAGGACAACATAAGGGTAATGCCATTACAATGTGCAGAAGACAGAAAGTGGGGAAAAAGTCAGCGTTTCTAACATACACACACACACAACAGAATGAAGCTAATAACTCATTAATCAGTTTAAACTTTTATCACAACTTGTTTTTCACAGTAATGAGAAACTATATATTATGCAAACATTAAAACACATTCACATATTTCTTATACAACAAATGCTAAATAGTAAACTAATAACGGACACATATACCAGTAGGATTCTTCCTTAAGAACTACATAAACATTCATGCTGTTTTTGCTATAATATATAAACCCAAACCCAGTTATTGTGCGTCATGACAGCAAAATCTGAAACACTAGCTAGCATATAATCTAGACTTTTCAGAATTGATTATCATACAAATTATCCTGCAAGAAAATAAGTCTATCTCTCCCTCACAACACCCCAACATACCCATACAATCTGTGCAGGGCGTGAATAGCTGAAATTCAGTACATGAAGTTCTGTCTTTAAATAACGACCTGGTTGCTAGAAAGAAGGACAGATAAATGCCTGAAGTGGACCACAATTAAGTATACACTCAGTGAAAAAGAAGACCATGACTTTTCCTGATGGTACCTGATTATTTATCCAGAATATTAATAGATGTTTACAGGTGAGCATACGAGAAGGAACATTTCCAGGCATATGTCAAAATCAAACGTTAACATCTCTATTGATTAAAGCAGAATCTCTCCAAAACTTGAGCAGCATTAGACCCAGTCAAACCTTTGACCGGTTATCCTCACTTGAAAAGCAAACACATCAGATATCAACAAAAAGTGGCTTTCCAAAACCAATTAATCCCAGAAAAAGTTGAAGACAACTGATTGTATTTTCATTAATTCATACACGATTATCATGCTCAATGAAAATGTGCTATTTAATTTTCCAGCACATCTTGATGCTGAAATGATCAACCTATTTTATCAAACACAGGACATTTTTTATTACTTTTAAGAAAGTCAGTTCCACCTTACCCAGACAACTTCTGGACTACATCACTTCAAAATATACAAATGTAACACTGCTTAAAAAACAACAACAGATTAATGGTATGAAGAAGAATACTGAAATTCAAAGGACATGGCGATTTTGAGCAATACCTGAGCAAAATTAATTTTCAATATCAGGTGACTGTCATTTTATGCACCACAGTAATTCAGTAGTCATCACCAAGCAGTTTCATGTTGCGTTAAAAATAACATTCCTATTGTTTCTTCAATGTTCTATATCATGAAAAAATACCCTGACTACTACTAGGCAGAGTCTGCTGAACGCCGAACAGGCAACATTTTGATCTCTTCCCAAGACTGTCTTCAGGCTGTATGATTGGCTGGCCCTGCATTTACTGGCTAAGCAGAGCAGTGATCAATTGGTGCAAGTTCTTGTTTGTTTGACTGGCAGTTCAAACACCATCTCATGTCTGTATTCAAAGAAGCCTACTTTCCATGATTTCCAGTGCTTCACTAGTTCTTTATCTCATTGTATAATTTTCACATGCCATGATTTTAATACCATTTCCATGAAATTTGATGTTTTGTTTCTTTGCAAGTGTCTCCCAATGTTGTCAGTGAGACTCTAGTGGTGTTCGGTGCTCCTTGATTTTAGAACTTCACATTCTGAAAGTACACTTTAATTTCTGACAAATCTCTCCCCCCCCAAAAAAAATCTCTCCAAGTGTTCATCATTACAACCATCACAAGCCAAATGGTAAACCGTCGCACATTTCTTGCCAACTTCTGTTTCATCCATGGGACATAGCAGTTGTGATCTGAGAGTTCTAAATGACTTGCGATGAACTCTTGTGTTAAATGTGTGAAAAAGTTTCACCAGTCTTTCTATATATATATATGTAACTTACATGAAATGGGCATGTGTGTGTGTGAATTTTTCTAGTCTTGTCTGCCGAGTTCAAGGTATGGTTTGGGATGAGGGAGAATGAAAATCCAATCCTTGCCACCACTGTCTTTCATGGTATCTTTAATGTGTTGTACTTCTGCTTCCTTGTGAATTGTTTTCAAGCTGATGGTACAAGGTCTGTTATTTATGAAAATGGTCCTCTTCATGAAGTGTTCATGCTGTTGATGGTGGTTATATTCAAAATTCAGATACTGATCTGTGTGAGTTAGCTTTGTATAGATGATTTACTTGGGTAACATCCAAAACATATATATACTTGAACATCCAAGAATGGTAGATGTCAATTCTCTTCTACCTCCAAACTGAACTGAATACTTGTCTCCGTAGAGTTTGCGTATTTGGTAAAGTCTTTTGATTTTGTATAATTTATGTTATTCGGAGAAGATGTCATAAATATCTTCACCAATCTATGCTGAAGTTAGCTATATTCTGTATGAAACTTGTTAACAAAGCATAATCTGACAAACAGACATAAATGTACATGAATTTTCATCCACCTCTTTTTTCTTTTTTTTCTTTTTTTCTTTTTTTGTGTGTGTGTGTGTATTCCCATTTCTTTTGTTGTTTTTTACATGGACAAACACAAGCATTCCAGCAGACTGAGGTAGTTGTTGGTGGCAGCATTAAGCTCTGGGCAGAGGGTCTGCAAGTGAACACCAAGCTCCTGAATGCTCTCCTGAAACTGTCGTTTTTGCTCTGCAGTCACAGCAGAAAGGTTGGGCCCTCTCAAAATCTGTTTTCGAAGATCGCAGTTCAGTCGTCCTGCAGAGCAGGGAAAAAATTATTATTTCAAAAATACATAAGAACAAGGCAATTGTGAACTATTACAAAATAAGCAGATATATATAATAATGTATATGTACAAACAAATCAATACGTAAATACATAAATAAAACAAACGTAAGTAAACAAGCAAGCAAACAAAAACTGAACATTGCATATATATGTAACATTTGTGTGTGTGCATGCATGCGTGTGTGTGTGTGTGTGTGTGTGAGCCACACACAAGTACTACCAGATGTTAAACTTTCTGCTTAAACACTAACAATAAAATCATTCTTAATCTTATCCTGATAAGTAGAACTGAAATATGCATAGCTATATGAAAATAAAATTGAATAAAACAGTTTCACACTAAACAGTAAAATCAAAGCCTAATTTTCATGGTCTTTAATTCCATGAAATTATGGAAACAAAATCATATCATGAACATCATCATCATGTAGAGAATTTTGTCCTAGAGGAATAAGTATGTTAGTTCGTTGCGTACTGTGAACTCATGATGAAATAGGCCTATGACATTAAAAACCTAAGAAGTCTGGTTTTCTCTCAAGAACCTGTTGCATGGCATGCATTACGCATTAATTTCATATGCTACAATGCAAAGAGACGCAAGTTTTTCTAATTTTTTTTATCCCGGGTGGAAGTTAGACTTTACTGTTCATTCAGTTTCATTTTCTTTTTGTCCAAAGACACTGCTTAAACTGCATTTGCTTGAAATCATGAACCAAAAGAAGAAATGTCTTGGGTAAGGATAACTCTTCAACAAAGCATTAAAAAGGTGAAGTAACTTGCTTACTTGCACAGCTTTAAAAACATGAAGTGACCTGCTTACTTGTCCAAATTTGTCATCTTCCCGTTTTACATGTGCAGCCGTGGGGCATGATAGCCAGCAGAGAGGCATGACACACAAGTTATAAAGATTTCCAACTGGACAGTCTTGAGTTTGACCCTGCCTGGTATTGCCTGGTAGGTAAAAGGTGAAAATTCTTCCAATGTCCCCAATAAATATGTGAACAGACCTGCAAGTGCCTGAACCCCCACCCCTCACACCAACAGCATAATTACACATACTGAGCAATAAATACGCATATTAACTTGAGTAAGTAATGTAAGTGTTTGGTGATTTATGGAAACTGAAAAATACCCAGCAGGCATACTCTGAACAAAAAACTCCGACTGCCAACAAAGTGAGGTAACCCATCAAAGATGGAAGAATGCAGACTACAGCAGCTACCCAGTCTGCACAGTGTGGGACTAGCAATCTGAAAAAATGTACATGTATACATACATTTTGTATCCAAGAAAATTTTGCACGGAACAAAGGGGGGTGGGGGAAGGGTGGAGAAGAAGAAGCAGCAAATAAGCTCAGCCAAATGACTTGACAGCTGCTTCAAGAGGGACCTGGCAAATCTGACTGACTGTATATATATATATGTGAGCATTGCATTTTTTGTACTGTTCTTCCCTGATATATATATCTGATAGTCACATACCATAGTCTAGCTTGAAAACATTGCCTTTTGTTCAGCGTGATTTCCACCTCTATGTGCCCATTCATCAAATCCAGCTTGAGGATACACCTTGTTGTCCAGCAGTGATTTTCCCCTCTCCGTGCTCGCTCTTTACCCTGCTGCCCTCCTGTCCATCCCCTCAGGGTCTGTGTGTGCTTCATGCAAAACACTAGGCTTTTGGTCATAGTCCAATTATTGCTTTTGTGAATAGTGAGATTGTATCATGTATGTTTCAGTTTGTTCTTCTGTCAGGATTTGGGGCCTTGTAAATTATTATTATTATTATTATTATTATTAGCAGCAGCAGCAGTAGTAGTAGTAGTAGTAGTTTGAAATAATAGTAGTAGTTCTATTTTAGCAGTAGGAGTAGTAGTTTTATTTGTAGTAGTAGTAGTAGTAGTTAGTAGTAGTAGTAGTAGTAGTAGTTAGTGGTGGTGGTGGTGGTGGTGTGTTAGTAGTAGTAGTAGTGGTAGAAGTTTTACTTTACTACTACTACTACACTATCAATAGTACCATTGTTGTTGTTTTGTTAATGTTCACATAGAGACATGCATGCTAACACTTAAGAACGTGTAAGTTTGTTTATCTATGTGGTTGTTTACGTGAGTTTTCAGGTGTGTATGGGTGCGTGCGTGCGAGCGTGTGCTTGTGGGGGTATGTATGTGACATGTTCTTCCTATATGTGGGCCTAGATTGTTGAATTGGCACATGTGCATATGTATTTTTGTTTCGTTAACTTTCACATGTCATGGTGTGCTTCATTGCCATTATTTTCATGTGTATCAGTTCAAATGTTTTTGGTCGTATGTGATTGGGGTGGGTTTTTTTCACACATGGTTTGGTTTGGCATTGGTCACTGGAAGTGTTGGGATTATTAAGGGGGTCAAAAGTGAATGTTTGTTTTTGTTGTTTAATTTAATGTGCATATATATGTTATTTGTTCTATGTTGAGGGCCGGCCTGGAAGTGTTGTTGAACTGAAGAAGTGGGTGGAGGAAGTAGGAAAGGCTGTCAGGGTGAGGGAGGGGTCGAGTAGGAGTTTGTGTTGGTTGTTAGTGTGTGTTCAGTTGTTAGTGTGTGTTCAGTGGTTAATGTGGGTGCGTGTGTGAGAGTGTAAAGAGTGAGGTACATGGGAGGGAGAGAGAAAATGGCGGAGAATACTGTGGGGGAGGGATGATGGTTTGGTGATCAACATCAAGATTGGGAGGAGGGAGGAGGGTTCAGACAAATATCACATGGATCTGAAAAACTATGGCATTGGTTTGTTAGCATTTTTCATTCAGAAAAGTTTATGCCTCGTACTCGTGTGTTCATTCCTGAATAAACAGTCCCCTAAGGAACTGGGATAAAAATACTACTTTGTGTTTGTTGTCTTCTTTTTTGGTTTGATCTGCAAATATACAATACAAACAGTGAAACACAACACACACACACACACACACACACAAACACACACACATACACAAACACACACACACAACTAACACACACACATACACACACACACACACACACACACACACAAGACATGCACACACATAATGTGTGTGTGTGTGTGTGTGTGTGTGTGTGTGTGTGTGTTGTGTGTGTATTGTGTGTTATGTGTGTGTGTGTGTGTGTGTGTGTGTGTGTGTGTGTGTGTGTGTGTGTGTGTGTGTGTGTGTGTGTGTGTGTGTGTGTGTGTGTGTGTGTGTGTGTGTGTGTGACATCAAATTTCAGGTTGCCATTCTAACAATTAAAAAAGACAATTGCTGTTTTCAGAACTGTTAAGAATAATTACTGCACTACAGACTCATATTGCTTACTTTTTTCATGTGTGCAACTGAGAAGGAGACAGACTAGAGAAACAGACAGACAAGGGACAGACTGACAGATAACATACTTTGTTTACATGTAATGAAACTCTTGGAAATGAAGAAGATCAGCATCGCCAGCTCCTCACAGCTCTGTACTGAATACATCTGGGACCGTCCATGCACCACCTCATTCTCATCTTCTGATGGGGATGGTGGAGGTGTGAGATGATCTTGAGGAGGTAGAGCAACATAGTAGTTGTGAGTAATTTCCTGGATTGTGGATGGAAACTGGGAACTGACGATGGTATTTTCACACTGATCTTCCATCACAAGACGCAGAACATAGAAGCAAAGAAGTGGACATGAGAAACTCTGAAGAAGCTGCTTCTTGGCAGTCAAGTCAGTCAAATATTTGTATGTTCTTTTCAGATCTGGAGCTAGCATTTTTGCGGCTTCTTGTCGATCACGGCTGACTAAAACACACAAACCTAGCAGAGCCTGAAGTTCACACATCCACATCTTGGCCATGGTAACATATTCCTGGTGTCTGACCACCAGACAAAATTCCAGCCAGTGAGTCAGCTTCTTGACCAGGTTCTTTGAACCCTCAGAGGACAGACAGAGAAAAGCCAGAGACTTGTTCACACTTTTCTGATCAGCTAGTGTGCAGTGACTGAGATTGAGTTGCAAACCTTTCACAAACAGCTGGAAATACAGTCTGGATTGGTGGACAGTTGGTTGTCCACTAACCTGATCACTTGTCCATCCTGATGGTGCTGATATGCCGTTTGTTGAAAAGGGCACAGAATTCTGGAGATGTTTCTGTATTACATTCCCAGACGTCTGGACTGCCAGTACGTCAACTCTGACCATTTCTGGAAACTGCTGCCACACTTTCAACAAGACCTGGTAACTTTGAACTGATATTTTTTCATCTACTGTACTAAAAAATCCAATATTGATAACTCTATCAATTATCGTAGATTGGGGTTTCCTTTTATAGTAAAAGTCTTCGAATAAGTCCATGCAATTTGAAAATTGAGCAACATCAGAGAAGTCTTCTAAAAAATCATCAAGACAGGAGTTTTGTAATTTAACAAAGTCAGAGCACATCTTATCCACTGTTGCAGGTAAAGAAGTTAGATCCTGTAAAAATTTCACACCACTGAATTTATTTTTGAAATATCTGGTCTCATATTCTGGACCAGATGTTCTTCTCTGTACCGACACTTTGGACGAAGTATCAGGAGGAAACGTAAAGACTTTGCACTTCCCTTGATTCACTGGAGTGGAACCAGCTTGCATTTCCTGGCTTATTCTATCTTTCCGCATCCTTAATTGGTTGACTTTTGATTCTGACTTTGCTGTTATTTTTTCAGACTCAACAATTTCTTCTCTTTCTAGTGATTCTCTATCATATTCAATTTTTTTAGACTTGGTGACTGATTGAAATGTGTCCATGAAATGCCTTTCCCTGTTAAGGGTTCGTCTTGGACTACCCATCGCAAGGAATTTCTTTGGTGCAGATTCAGTCAGATGGAAAGGATCACTCATAAGACAGGGAGAGTCCAGATCTGGGAGGGTATCATCCAGGTCAGGTAAAGTGTCTGAATACTCTGCCCCACTGTCCTCTGAAGAGATCTGAATTGGAGACTCTGGCACTAGTTTTGAAAATTTTGAAGTAACTTGCTCATGAGACGGAACTTTGTGGGCCATATGCTCAGCCCGCCTCTGGCTCCATGTTTTGGGACTGTCCCGACCATGACTGACTCCAAAGTGTCTCCTCTTGCCATGGTCCCATCTGCCCTGACTGCCGCCCATGATGGGTGTACAACTCTGAAACACATTATGCTGGTAACTTGGGTGTTGTTGTTTTTTTTTCACACTGGTCCAAAAATTATCACTACCCACCACAAAGTGGCACATTAACAAAACTGAATGAATGACACTTGGAAAAGATTACTTCAAGATTCAGCTGCACAACTGTAAATTAATGGCACTATCAGGAAAAAAAACAACACATCTGCTATTTGTCAAGTATTTCAAGACTACAATCAACTGAAGACTGCCAGTGCAAGGCATTGATATATATATAAATGTCACTTGACACATGATAAAAACCATTAAAGGTGGGATGCAAAAATCTGAGGAGGAGGATGCCAAATATAAAGTGACTTAAAATGCACATTGGGATGCTTGTGACAATTGAATGTATGGAGTAAATGTATGTTTAGGGAAGGAAAATGAAAGTTAAGTCATCAACAGGTAGTTCTTTGCTGACAAAATTTACAGCCAGTATACACATAAAAATGGAAGGGCATAAAATTAAAAGTAAACAACAATCATCATTAATCACGCTCTTGTCTCTCTTTCTTACTTTCATGGTGTGATGCATAAAATCCTTACTTGAATTATTTTAACTGGGAGTAAGAGTTGGGAAGAAAGCTAGTTGTGTCAAGAATGTGCACTTACATTATTCTCTCTCTCTCTCTCTCTCTCTCTTTCACACACACACACACACACACACACACACACACACACACACACACACACACACACACACACACACATTCAACAATATTGTGTACTTGTACACAGGAGAACGGGTTGTTTACAATATTCTATCGATCGTCATCTAGAAATTATCAACAGTAATATGAGCACTACTGGTGACAGGTAACCAAGCTACTGCAGTAACAGACTGTTAACTTGTAAAGAGCCTTGACAGAAATGACTATCAGAATAACACAGCTTCTGTTACTTACAGCTTCACAACATGGAACTCTGTACCCTGATCCAGTCATTCAAAACAATGAAAAATGTCTCACCTACAAGGTCCAATTCTATTTTATCAACAGCAAGATAAAGCTGGAAGAGGCGCACAATGATGTACTATACTCACAATTAATATGAAACAATGGAGCATACTGTCCCTCTCTCTCCTGCTCACACATAAATGCATACATGTACATGCACACGTGCACACACACACACCACACAGTGACACACATGCACATCACACACACACACACACACACACACACACACATGCAGTGGCAGTAACACAGTTGTTAGCACCTGCGTTGAGCCTGATCCTGACCAAATATGTTACAAAAAGAAATTTCTAGTTGTAACATCTCTGACCTTAATTGAAAACTAAACTTTTCACAGATTTCAAACACTCTATTGTATAAATAATTTTCAAAATAGCTAAAATTATATAAATCAGTCTGGTTAAGTAAAACATAGAAATTCCAAAACATGAAAATGACACAAATTACCACTGCTGAGTTGAAACGGTTTGGTCACCTCATGAGGCTTCCATGCGAACAGACATCATACAAAGCATATAACATGAAAAAGCATGAATCCAAAGGAAAGAGGCATCCAAGGAAAAGATGATAGAAGGTGTGAAAGAAACAACTGAAAGAATCAACCGAACAATGGCAGACGCTACCCATCTGGCCGATGTGTGAAAGCTGCATCTCCCCTCGAGGCTTAATGGCACAAGAGGACAGAAATAATAAGAAGTAAACAAACGCATAGCTATTGTCATTACATATTAACTACTAAGGTTTGGTCTGCATCCTGTTAGAAACACATAAAACACACAATCTCTCTATCTCTCTCTCTGTGTCTCTCTCTCTCTCTCTCACACACACACACACACACACACACACACACACACACAAACACACACACACTGTGTGTTTGTGTCAGTCTGGCTCTGTCTGAACCAAACTTGAAATTAACTTATTGACTGATGCAATCAGTACAGGGCTTGTTGCCACAGGCCTATTCTGCAGACTCACTCACTTTCTGCTCATTCAATCTTGGTTTTAGTTTGTCCGTTTTTCTCGTCCATCTAAATTTATACACAAGATATGACCATTGGCACTGATAATGTGTTTAGAGCAGTAGCCAGATATTCAAGATATGACCACTGATAATGTGTTTAGAGCAGTAGCCAGATATTCAACAATTCAATACACAACTAATAAAAGTTCTATCCTGCAGTAAAACACCATGTGCACAAATTCTTACTCATAATCGATTCGACGTCTTCTTCCTGTTCTTGAGTTGCTGTTTCTGTTGTTTTACTTTTATACACGACGTGCAAACTCACTGCAGTCGACTAGACTTGTCGAGAGCTCTGTGTAATCCGGAGTGACTGACGACATTCAGATACTGAGAATGGAATCGACAGGCCCACTATACTAACACTGTCTTTATCTTTTCAAATTCATGAACTCTGCCGGGAAACACACAGGCAGACGGGGGGGGGGAAACACGGCTTCGAGAATCGATGGCGCGGTATTGCTTGCTGCTGCTAAGAGACTTGACAACAGCATAAAAGAAGAGCACGACTAAAACATGCCGATAGTAAGAAAAACGTTTTCACGCGCTTTCTTGCTCGACAACACGCGCGAACGCAACCAAGCACACGCACATGGTGGTGCAGGCATTATGGCCACGTGGTCCTAAGCGATTTGGTGTCAGCTGGTTGCAGTCGTCCACGTCAGATTGTGTGACAATGCATCGATAGTGGTGACGAACTTTATTGACAAACGAAAAAAATCTTACAAGATTTTACATGTCTGCGTGTTCCAGTTGATTTTGACCTGCGCGGAAATCTTGTCGACACAGCAGCTTAACATTGAAGTTCTCTGCTAAAAGCTGGACGTTCAAAGAATGCATTTTTGATGAAGACGATACTTTGGCATCGGTGATATTCATTGCTATCCACGATGCCCGGTTATTTTTTGTTGTTGTTCATATTGTTATTTTGTATGTCTTTTTTTTTTTTTAACATGATTTTCGCTTGGACCAACTCAAAAAGTCTTGAGTCGAGTTTCTTTCTGCACACTGTGGCAACTTCAAAGTACATGCCACCAAACCTGGTACTACGTACAATACAAAAGACACGAGACAGGCGCTATAGTCATTAATTTTAATTTGTATTTAGATGTTTTGTCACAATGAGTTTACCATATGAAATTCTGGCTGCTCTCCATCCCCTCTCTCTCTCTCTCTCTCTCTCTCTCTCACACACACACACACCCCACACACACACACACACACACACACAACACACACACACACAGTGACACACTGTGTGCTTGTGTCAGTCTGGCTCTGCGTCACTGCATATAAGCATCACCCGGTTTTTTGTTTGTTTGTTGTTTTTTGTTTTTTGGGGTTTTTTTTCTGTACGCATGGATATCTGCTAACAAATGAAAGTGGATTTTTACTAAACTTTTGCTTGGGACAATTCTTTTGTTGCCACAGGATCTGTGTCTCATCATAAAGGCAAGCACCTTAACACCACTTAAGATGGTGTCTTTGCCTTTGGAATAAATTCAATGTGTTCTGACACAGCAGAAGCTATGTGTTTATATGATTTTAAAATGATCATGGCATAAGCTGGGTTCTAATCAATCTGTCACTGAACAACCTTAGATTATATATTGTAATGAAATTTATCTCTTCATCTCCTATGTCCTAAAAAAATGGAAAAAAATATATATATATATGAGAGACAGAAAGACAGACAGGGAGAGAGAGACAGAGAGCACTGAAACTAGTGAAAGGGCAAAAACAAACACTGAAATCAGTTTTGTATTTTCATACTTATATTTTGGCTATGTGGCCTTCTACTACAGTACTCAGACCACTGAATCCTACAGCACACACCATCTGACAACATTCATCATCATCACACTGCTGTGTGGTGTTTGGCAATCATGGTCCTTCATACAAATCTATCTTTTGTCCCTGCAAGAACACTTCCCACCTTTTCTGTCTTCATCCACTCTGTATATTTCTCCCTGGTTCTACCGGGTGCTCTCTTTCCCTCCAGCTTTCCTGTTGTGACTAGGTGCTCAAATTTCCCCTTCTATCTTCTATCATTAATAAATGAAAGAAAATTAAGATATGTAGGCCATACTCTCCAAAACCAAGAGACTGACCTTATGGAGGCTGTCTTTCAAGGCAAGACTAAGGCAAAAAGAAAAAGAGGCAGACCATCAGCTTTTCTCATTGGCAACATCACCAAATCCATCGGCATGAGAATCCATGAAGTCAGCAGAGCCAGCGAAAACCGGAACAAATGGAGGAGGATAACCTTGTCAGTGTCAATGACTGCTGCGGCCAACACCACACCCAGTGATGCCGACAGATGAGATGAGCTTACTGTAATGTCCTGTGATTTACACTGAGCCTTGGCCATCTCTAACTCTTCATAGAAATTGTGAATTTCATCCCCAGTAAATGCAGATGTTGGTGCATGTACTTGGATGATGTCAATATAAAATGGCCTGCCATCAAATCTGACGAATAAAATTTGGTCTGATATAGCCCATTATCCTTTGATAGACTTTGACTTGTCACTGTCCATTATGACGCCTACCCCTTTTTTCATTTATGTCTCCACCTGAATATAAAATGTTGTGCTTGCCTGATGTTAGGCCTTTACATCTCTATCTTGACATTTTCTAATTTTCCTTTTTGCAGTAATGTTCTTACATTCCAAGTTGCAATTTTTAAATGTTTGAAATGCATCGGGTGACACCCACACAGCATGACATTCCGTACCAGATGAAGGTGCTCTATACAAGCCCCTATTTACGTCGTTTGGTTTTCCTTTCTTTTGGCTAACCACAGCCTTCATGGGAATATACGATGATGATTTCCCGCTATCTTCCACTGGTTTTTGTACAGACTGTCTGCTAGCCTTTGTCATTTCCACAACTACTCACAAGACAGTGGGGGTGGTTTTCTGCCAGGGTTTACTCCCTCAGCCTCGGTCTCTCCCAAGACAACCACACAGCTATGGTGATTTTCTGTCAGGGTTTAAAACTTCAGCCTTGGTCTCTCCCGAGACAACCACAAGGAGCTATTTATCCATAGCTGGGGGTCTGATTCTGGGTATCAAGGCATGTCCACACATCAGTGGGCCTGCATGCTGCACGTCTGGGGACAACCTCCTCCAACTCCCTCAAGTTTAGCCTAAGTCTATGAGATGCTCAGCTACTGTGTGTCACCATGGGGAGGCACCGTAGGGCTTGCTGATGGATGGGCTATGTACTGACAGACTTATCCACTCTGCTCTCCTTTCCGCAGAGCTGCAAGCTGCAGTGCTACCCAGCGGAGTGGGCTAAAAGGAAGAGGTGACAAGCACACAGTCACTAGCCAACACAATAGACGCATTAGCCATTAGGATGTACAAGGGCAAAAATAGGCACTGAAAAACATTAATTTAAAAAAAGGTATGTTGAACAAAGAAAAACATGTAAAAAGCTTTCAAAACAACATAAACAATCGTTTAAAGAAGAAAAATTCAAAGTCTTGCCAGGAATATTGGAGACCCTGAACTATTTCAGAGAACAGTAAAGACGCAGCCCCAATACAGTTTAACTTAAATGATATTCAGAGGCTCAATCATTTGAATGATGTGCTGGGAGCTAATGTCAGTAATGACCAGTCCACAGATTCAGATTTTCAAATCAATTATTAATTTAACTCTTTCATTCCTGCAGCCTGGTTTACCGGGCTGCATTTCTTCTCCTTTCCTTCCTGCAGCCCAGAAAACCGGGCTGAGAAAAACTGCTCAGTTCCTTCCTGCAGCCCAGAAAACCGGGAGCCAATTTGAACTTCCGAGTGGATCGCATCACAGCGCAACGTCATTAGTCCTTGACCGATCACCAGGGCGGCACCGTTATTGCCCCAGAAAAATAAACACGGGTCCGTTAGCTGTGGGAAAGTGCCTGGAACTAACATTCCACACTTTCTTCTGACTAAGCAGAAGAGATTTCTGCATGCCAGTATTTTCTACATGTGTGCATGATGGCGGACGGTGGTAATAATTCAGATTCAGACCAGTTTTCTGATGATGAGTTTTATGCTGCTTTGTCAGATAATGACTTCGATCTTATTCAGCTCACTGAAGAAGAAAGAGCCGAATGAGCAGGTGTAATAAATGAAATGAGAGACAGTGATGAGAGTGGGGATGAAATTGATGATGAAAATCTTCCTCTGTTTTATAATCAGGCCGCGGTTTGACTGGACAGGTGGGGACTTTGTAGCACCTGACCCCAATACACGAACAGTGTTCAAACGGCGCTCCGGGCCCAGCGTGTTTTTTATTGACTGATTCCAAAATGTGTGCTTACTCTGTAATGAAATGTGTCAAGAACAAATGAACAGTAGATGTAAATTTTCTTCAATGCTTATATTGTGTGGCTGGCTGCACTGTAAATAATATATGTGACAATTGTGACATGTGACAATGGACAGTTTCCTCAAAGTTGCACGGATTACACTAAGAGTAAGAGTGCATCTCACTGTGAGTAATTGCACGTTTTCTGCAGTCACCTGCACGTCTTAGCTATACATGCAAAGATAACATCCCTTATACTAGTTATAGTTATACTTGATATGAGTTGATTACACAGGTAATTTTACCTTTTGAACACCTGTGTGTCACCACACATGTCACATACAGTGCTGAAACTGTCACAGACTACTTCCCAAATCATTTCTGTACACAGCGGTATGTAACATCGCAAGTAAATGATAACTAATGTCGGCAGGGGATCATTTTAAATAATGTAGTCTATTTTGTGTTTTCTTCTCTTCTAAAAATTCAGGAATCAAGGGAATATCAGTATTACAGTATTCCAGAAACAAGGGGAAGTAATGGGCAGTAGAAATGCAGGGATGAAAGAGTTAAGGGCAATGTACCAGGTACTATAGAATAGAATATGTCTGGACAAGCCTGTCACATAAGAATAAATTTATTTTAAAAACTCCATAATGCTTACCGTGTGTGTGTGTGTGTGTGTGTGTGTGTGTGTGTGTGTGTGTGTGTGTGTGTGTGTGTGTGTGTGTGTGTGTGGTGTGTATGTGTCACTGTGTGTCACTGTGTGTCTGTGTATGTGTACACGTCATGTGTGAGTCACTCTGTGTCTGTGTGTATGTGTCCCTGGCTATTTGTTATATAATACATCTGTCTGTCTGTCCCTCTATATTAAACATCTATGATACAAGTAACAACTAATTATTTTGTGTATCCACACACCAGTTGAATGAATGTTCTGTCCAATCTGAATGCTGCATACAAATTTAATACCTGTGACATATAATAAATAATGATATAATTAGTGATGGCATACACGTACAGAACCTTTTTATTTTCACTCTCAGAAATTCTCATTTTTGTTTAAAGTAGACTATTTTCAAGAGTGATAAAGAGAAAAATAATTCTGATATTTCACATATAAACAGGAAGATAAAACTAAAGGTTATTCTCTTGGTGACTGTGTAAAAAAACATCTGTCATATGATGACACTTTTGAACACACACAAAATTAAATGCTCAAAAGTGGCATCCTCAGGCAATGTCTGCAGCAGCTATAGGTGTGTGTGTGTTAACAGCATTATTCTATGGCACTGTATCTGTATTAAAAGGAAATATTCATAATTTCAGTTATAGCTGAAAATGTTTCCTCAAAATCAAATAGAAAAAAAAATCTTGATAATATTAATACAAGAACATCCATCTGGCACTGCAAAAATAATTTTTGTCACTGGTTTAAGCTGACTACTTCAGCAGTACTCGAAATTGTCCAACTGGAATGCCAGTAAAAAGAGACATATATACACAAAAAAGATCAGAGTTGGAGATTAAATTTCTTATTTCCTCCAATTTTTTTAAAGAAATTAATGAACCTGTCATAGTGTCAAGCAGGCTTTGATCTGAAATGTGGCTTGTTAGAACAAGTTTAGTTCTTGCACCTATCATCTTGCCATCTAACTGAAAACTTTCTTGAAAGAACCACAGAAGTGATTTTGTCATCTAGCAGTTTCTTAATTAAGTCTAGAGCTACATTGATCATGTAGCTGATTACAGAGAATCAAACAAGTCTTGCGCTACAGATCTCATCCTGACATTGTTTTCATAATTTGGGCTTGCTTGATTTTATTTAAGGATAATCCATGGTGCTGAAGTAGGCCTACAATCTCCACAGTGCCCAGATACAATTTGTGATACAGCACTGAATGGAGGTGCAAGGATGTCAAGTAGATTATAAAAGAGCAAAAATTGTACTGGTCCACAAGGTCAAAGGTGTTGAATTACAGTTCTAAGAACTGAGATATGGTCAGCCTGAAAAATGGCAATTTGTTAAGTTGTCATGTTATGAGACAGGATTTTCTTAACCCTTTGACTACCACACCCTGTCCACCAGCATCCTGCATTGTCAACCACGCCGGCAAAGCAAAATCTTAACCCTTTGACTACCTCACCCTAGCTACCAGCTTCCAGCAGGAACCTGGTGGACAGGGTGAGGGAGACAAAGGGTTAAGTTTTTGCAACTGATGGATAGGGTGCGGGAGTCAAAGGGTTAATTGCTTTACCAGTTTTATCAGTGGTATAGAGAAAAACAAAGTGGTCAGAGATGAGTTTGTCAGTAACAGAAAGATCCATGACAACAGACTAATGATTCAACAGAGAGGAAGACCACACCATCCACTGGTATTGTTATAAAATATAAGCTAGTTTAACTTAAGCAATGACTGTCAAAGGTTTTTTTTTATTTGTTGTTTTTGTTTTAAAGAGGAAATACAAACATCATAAACAGACTCACTACAAAGTCAAAATGAAAGTTAATGTCATTGTCACCAAAAACATTAAGATCAAAACCTAACATCTGACTCAAGTATGTACGGACATTTATCCACAAACATTTTGTGAGTTTGTTCTGGTGGGTGGTTAACAATAAACAGACAAAAAGACTAATGTTCTTATACAATCAATGAATCTTTTACAAATTTCCAAAGATTCAAAATTGTAGCCTACGTAGTGATTATTTTGATATTGACAAGACTGTCGTTTTAATTCCCATTATATTTATACTGTGGTGTTAGTACACATGGAATTTCACCTGAGCGCAGAGCTATCAGTATCTTGAAAAATTGAAACTGTATAAAACAGCAAAACGCCATTAGTGCCAATTTCTCTTGGTGATAGACAAAGTTTATCAAAGTTACCTACACTGACCAGATCAAAAATTCAGTATGCAAGTTTTCTCTACAATCGTAACAATGCACGCACATGGGTGTGTGTGTGTGTATGTGTGTGCGAGTGTGCATGCACACATTCATACAGTAGACGTCTGAGGATAATCATGATCTGAATGATAACACACACACACACACACACACACACACACACACACACACACACACACACTACAAATTTTGAATTCACAAATGCCAAAATGGGGATATGCACACTGACCTGGAGGCTGTTTGCGATGGCTCTTTGCATGTCAAAATCATTGTCTTCATCTTCGTCACTGGACACTTTCGTAATGTCCATCGGATTTTTGATTTTGATGTTGTTACTGGTTGGCAGTGTGGTACCTCGTACGAAGCCTGAGAAACAGGAACTCGAAGGACTCGTAATAATGGAGTTTCCCGATTGGCCTTGGCCGGCTTGGGCCGCCCCAGTTTTGATTTCCATCTCATGGCTCGACAAGTTTTCACCAGAAACGAAAGAACTAGGCCCATTTTGCGTCGGCAACTCATCGTCTTCATCTGTATCTGATGAGATAAGGATATAAGATGCATCCATGTGTGCTCGTTGACAAAAAATCGTAAGACATGTCACCTGGTTAAAGCTACGGGTTGCCTTCGTTTTGCCAGACCATGGCTCACCAACGGTACACAGATTTACTTGCCCTGTGAAACAGAATGAGAACAATCCTATATATGCAAACGATCCATTTGAAATCTGAGGGAGTCGGCACTTGTTGTATGCGAAAATTCACGCCCCCAATCTGATTAGGAGCTGTGTGTTTGTGGCACCTTTTCTCTGGCTGCATCGTTGTTATTTTTTAACCTTTAGGGTTTGTTCTACATGGATTCATCACACTCGGACAATTCCACGTGCGCTTCACGCAAATCTGCCAGCAATTACCTGTCAGACTCCATGAGCCTGCGCAAAACCCTATGCGCTTGCAAGGTCTTGAAATTGGGAGATGGGAGAAATAGATCTATGACACACACTAAGCTGACACCATTAGAATGATGATAACATTAGAGACGGCAGCGAACGCGCCAGTTTTTAATTTTCAGTGTGGGCTGGAACTGAGCAGAGGAGTTTTTCCACGTAAATCCCATTTAGCTAGTGCATTTGTTATATCCAACTTTTGCAATACGGTACACGATTGCTGTTTTTGGCCATTACTTAAAGATCACAGAGAATTCGGAGCGAAGGTGCCCCCAGACGGCACCCAGTACATCCTACTCACCTAACTCCAGTAGGCCAAAAACTTCCCTGATGGGGAGAGAGTTGTGAAATGTAACCGAAGAAAATAGAGCCCTGAATTTATGAGCTTAGGGGTTCTGGGAATGGGAGGATATATATCAGATTCCTTATAAGCCTTGATGATTGTGTTTGGGACAATCCATTTGAAATTTCAGGGCGTCTCCACTAAGTTACAGGGACATTCACGCTCCCACTAGGAGATGCGTTGATGGCGCATAGGCGTAGGCCCTAACTGTTTTCTGACGGACTCAATAATATTTTTGACCGTTTGGATTTTTTTTTAATGGTTCATACTAAAGGGATTCATCGCACTCAGACAATTACGAGTGTGATGAATCCCTCTACAATGTATCATCTGAGAGCCAGTGAGATATGATGGTCACTGCTGTGTCCTTTGAATATACCCAGTTGCCATGGTGTAGTGGTTGCACAACAACAGAACGTTTTGGGTTTGAATCCGCATCAAACGTTTCAAAGCCACTGTGGAATTTTTCGGCTCCAGCTGGCTCCTACCCAGATCTGAGCGTTCTATAGGCTCATTGGGAAGATGGGTACCTCACATACAAGTATCATCCACTTCACGGATATGTCACTGACAGTGTTGCTTAAATATTCTAATCAACACCGCAGGCATCTGTATCTCTTGGGACTGGTTGACACCAGGATGACAGCATAGACTGTAGCCTTGTCATGCAGTCTCAATCCTAGATGGAACTCCATAGCATCATGGTTATCATCCTCATCGTTGTCATCATCATTGCATCGTAAAAACTGCCCCAGCTTCTGCGGTCATTAATGTGACACAGAGAAATGGACAGCCCCCCTCAGAAAAAAAAAAGTCCTGTGACTATCACTCACTCAGGGAAATCTGAAACCTCCATGAGAAGGAGTGTACTGGGCTGATTATCTCAAGTTGTGCTTGATGCAGCAGATCAGGCAATGAAAGTACTCTTCCCTGCTCCTGCCCCTAGATTCTAGGAAAGAGACCAAGGAAGAATCTAAAAAGACTGTAGGTGGGAGTTGGGTTGTTTAGTCTTGCCAGCAATTCTGGCAGGAATATGAGATCTAGGTCTCCATGGGAATGGAAATTGGTATTTCCCTGGCTCCGTTAGAGCATGGATTTCACTGTGGTGTCTATAAGAATCCAAGGTCAGAAGGAAAGCAGTCTTATATGTGAGAAGCTTAAAGGGAACTACTTCTAAAGGTTCAGAGTGGGACGCCTGGGAGTCTCCCTGAGGACGAAGGCTTGGTCCCATTTGGGGATCCCAGAGGGGTTCCTTGTCTTTTAAGCCACTATCCCCCTTGAGACTTCCAGGAGGAAGATGTTGTTTAAGAATGTGGGCTCATCTAGCTGTTGAAGGATAGTGTTGGCAGCTGATCTGTGATTGGTCCTGATGATGCTAGAGGATAGACTATCTGAACTGGAAAGATTTGCCAAGAAACTAGCTAGCTCGACAGAGAAAACTTCAAGTTGGTTAGGTTTGCAGTACAGGAGCCACTTCTTCTACTTTTAGTAATATAATGATTTTTAAGGCAGCAAAAGAGCACGTTGCAGGGAGAGCACTTCAAGTTGGTTAGGCTCGCAGTACAGGAGCCACTTCTTCCACTTTCAGTAATTTAATAATGATTTTTAAGGCAGCGAGAGAGCACGTAGCAGCGAGAGCCCCTGCTGCGAAGAAAAGGTAGCTGAGACTGCTCTGACGCAGGGATAGCAAGAAAGAGGGGGCTCTGAGACCGAGGGGTTAGCCGGTCAGTGGTGGCAAGTGTTGCCAAACAGTAGACAAGTGTGTAGGAGAAGCATGGCCAGGGTTTCATGGAGGATTCCTGAGCTTGGCTGCTAGAGATGATTCAGGATTAGGGGTTAGTTCCTGTGGAGTTTAATGGATTGGGGAAACCAAATACGGAAACCATGGCTGGTACTACCAGAGAGGTGCTATTAGGATCATACATGCCTTTGTCTCTCATGTGTCATACCATCTTCACCCATTCCGGAACATGTGTACAATGGTCCCGACTTGCATTGTTTTCAGCCAGTGACGGAGGAGTTTGTGAGGAAAGTGTGTATGAGTTCTAGCCCTAAATCATGTGAACTTGATCCTATTCCTTCCTCTCTGCTTTTTGAATGTCTTGATGTTCTGCTGCCACATATTACTTATGTCATGAACTCATCCTTGTCCTCAGGCATTTTCCCTGAAATTTTCAAATCTGCAGTTGTGCGTCCACTCATCAAAAAGCCTTCCTTAGATCAAAATAGCTTGAAAAATTATCGCCCTGTCTCAAATTTGTCATTTTTGTCAAAACTGCTTGAAAGGATCGTGCTGTCGCAACTCTTGGCCCGTCTAGAAAGAAATAGTTTACTTAATGCCCATCAGTCAGCTTATAGGCATGGTCATAGTTGTGAAACGGCCCTTGTCCGGATTGTAAATGATCTCCTTTCTGGACTGGATGATGATAAAATATCTGTTCTTGCTCTCTTAGACTTATCAGCTGCTTTTGATACTATCGACCACTCTATCCTCTTGAGCAGACTTGAAATTTCTTTTGGTATTCGTGGCACTGCACTTGCATGGATCGCTTCTTATCTGACTGACCGTACATTGAGAGTTTGTGTGAATGGTGTTTATTCTGACTTGTCACCCCTGAAGTACGGTGTACCGCAGGGTTCTGTGCTAGGCCCAGTCCTCTTTGTGCTGTATGCCTCTCCTGTGTCCGATGTCATCAATGGTCACGCCATGTTGCACGAAAGCTTTGCCGATGACACTCAACTTCATCAGTCAGCCTCCATTGCTGAAATTGACTCGTTGATGGTACGGACGCAGGAGTGCATTGCAGACCTAAAGACCTGGATGACTCTTAATAAGCTTCAACTAAATGACGACAAGACCGAGCTCATGTTAGTCTATCCGAAAAAACTTCAACACTCTGATCTTCCTGATTCTATGCTGATCAATGACATCCCTGTTCCTTTCTCTTCAGCAGTTCGAAGTCTCGGTGTGACCCTTGACCAGTCTCTTTGCTTCCAACAACATATCTCTAATGTCTGTAAGGCTGCCTATTTGGAACTGCGCAGGATTAGTTCAATTCGTCAGTACCTCTCCAGTGAGGCAACGAAAACACTTGTATGTGCTTTTGTTCTGTCTAGGATAGACTACTGTAATTCACTCCTGGCAGGTATTCCAAAATATTTGTTAGACCGACTCCAGCGAATCCAAAACAATGCTGCTAGGCTCGTCTGTAAAGCTTCTAGATCTGAACATATCACTCCTCTTCTTCGCTCTCTCCATTGGCTTCCTGTACCTGATCGTATATCGTACAAAGTATCTACTTTGACCTTTTCTGCTGTTTGTGGTTCTGGCCCAGAATATCTTTCTGAACTACTCCCAGTGTATACTCCATCCCGCCAACTGCGTTCCTCTTCTGACACTCGACTTCTCACGATACCATCTGCAAGAACTAAGACTTATGGTGAAAGGTCCTTCTCTTTCCAAGGTCCCAAAATATGGAACAAACTCCCTGGCAGCCTTCGTCACTCTGACTCCCTCGTCTCTTTCAAATCTGGTCTAAAGTTACATCTCTTCTCGAAGAGCTCGGATACGACTTAACAGAAGACATGTCTGTGAGTCACTATCACATGTGCATAAGCGAGTGTGTGCATGCATGTCAGTGTGTATGTGGGGGGAAGGAGGGGGGATAAATGTAGCTGTGTGCACGTGCGTGTATATTGTGTGAGTGGAAAACTTGGACATTGCTTAGTCTGTTAGTGACCGTACTTAGAATGTGTGTAAGTAAGTGGGAATGTATTTTATGTGCTTGTGTGTATAGGATGCTGACGTATGTGCGCATGTTAAACACGGTATTTTGTATCGGTTTGCTACCCTCTGTTGTCTAATGACTAGAGTGTTTGTGGCGATTTTGTAATGCAATACTATTTTGTATGTTATTGCTCATGTCATGTTTCTTTTTGTCTACAATGCCATGTCTATGTCCACGTAATGTGCTACAATTGTGTATAGATCTAGCATCGATTTGTGAAGCACCTTGAGCAGTTTGTCTGGATAGTGTGCTCAAAAAGTACCCATTATTATTATTATTATTATGTCTTCCTGATCATATTATAAACAAATAAATAAAAATAAAAATAAAAGTTAACAAAGGACTGAGCCAAAACACAACAAACCATAAAGTATAAACTTGTCTCATATCACAGAAAACACCCCCTCCCCAATCAATACTACAGATAGTCTCCGCTCCCTGTCAACGTGATGAAAATAATATCTCCTTAATCATAGCCCCTGCAGTCTGTCGTCTACTTGTGAGGGAGAAAAAAAGGTAGATAAATAAACGAGTAAGAAGTAAATGAAAATAACAGCACACACACACATACACACACGCACGCACACACACACACACACACACACACATACCCACACAGCACGATGGATGACAACAATGCAATGAATTACGCAAGTAAACATACAAAAACAAAGCAAAGCGAGGCGAAGCAAAGCGAGGCGAAACAAAGTGGACAAAACAAAACAAACGTAAACCAAACAAAATAAAGGAAGAATAGGGAAAAAACAAACAAACAAACAAACAAACAAAAAGAAAAACCCACCACCACCAAAAAACAAAAACGAAGTACTCATATACATGTAAAGACATACACCAACTAACACAGACACAAAGATAGACAAAACAAAACAAAAAGTAGACAAATGCCATGACAAACTTAAAGACATACAGACAACATTCAGCAAACAGACCACAAACACACACATACAAACAGTCTGACGATCTTCCCCATTTCCAAATTTTCTTCTCCCTTTCACTTTTCTTCATTTCTGTTTCAGGAAAACCCCAAACATTTTCTATTCTACGCTCTAAGTCTGAATAGTGTTACTTTTGAGATGGGACCAATCTTCATCTAACTGATGATAGCTAACACACACATACAAACAGTCTGACAATCTTCCCCATTTCCAAATTTTCTTTCCCTTTTACTTTTCTTCGTCTCTGTTTCAGGAAAAACCCAAACATTTTCTATTCCACGCTCTAAGTCTGAATAGTGTTACTTTTGAGATGGGACCAATCTTCATCTAACTGATGATAGCTAACACACACATACAAACAGTCTGACAATCTTCCCACATTCCAATTTTCTTCCTTTTACTTTCTTCGTCTCTGTTTCAGAAAAACCCAACATTTTCTATCCACGCTCTAATCTGAATATGTTACTTTGAGATGACCATCTTCATCAACTGATGATAGCTAACACGCACATACAGTCTGACAATCTTCCCCATTTCAAATTTCTGACAATCTTCCCCATTTTCAAATTTTCTTTTCCCTTTTCTTTATCTCTGTTTCAGGAAAAACCCAAACATTTTCTATTCCACGCTGTAAGTCTGAATAGTGTTACTTTTGAGACTGGCACCAATCTTCATCTAAGTGATGATAGCTCTTGGAATTTAGTGGGCGGTATAATTTGTTGTTGTTGCGGTGGTGGTGATGTTTTTATAATTGTTTTCTGGAATTTAGTGGGCGGTGTAATTTGTTGTTGTGGTGGTGGTGGTGGTGATGATGTTTTTATAATTGTTTTTTCATCAGTGTTGGAGGGTGGGCTGAGGGAGTTTACACAATGATACAGATGATTACATTCGTGTTGGTGGGCAGATGAAGGCTGTTTGTTCAGGGGTGGGTTTCTGTGGTTGTGTGGGGTTGTCGGTGCAGAAAGTTTTTATTGGGGAGCTGGACGTATTTTTATTTGTTATCGATTTTGATTGGGGGTGGTCGATGGACTAGGGGAGTGATGCAGATTGTAAATCATATTAGTGGGCAGATGCCGCGAGGCTATGAGTCATTTTGTCCAGTGGCACACGGGTTTTTGTGATGCGGTTGTGTATGGAGTTGGTGGTCAGTTTGTACTGGGGGGCTGGATGTGTTCTCATCCGTTTCCAGGTTTAACATCTCACTTCGATACTATTAGGCCTATAGTCTATCCCCTAGGTAGGATCACAAGGCTGCCAGCACATAGGGCTTACGTGCAGGCTTATGGCTTATGTTACGATCATTTCATTTCTTCTCCATCAAATGACATCGGTGCATCCAAAATCCGATGTGTGGATTAATTTAAATTATGGATCGACGAGAAGTTTTAATATGTAGAACGGTATGTCAATAATGTTTCTTTTTTATACATAAAAAAAACTTAATTCATTGTGTAGAACTTTCTTTCAATCTGAAGAATGATTAAAAACTCACATAAATTGCGGAAAATAATACACGTGCACTTCCTGTGCCAACTTTTTGTTAACCCACGTTCTCGAAGAACTACTATCATGGCTGCCTCAGAAGTAAAAAGTCGAGAATGACGAAGACTCTAAACCAGCAGTTCCAAATGGACAAAATAACGATGAGGTAATGTCACGGCATATGATTTTCATTATTATATTGCGCATACTATAAGCTGTGAGACAGTGTAGTAGTATGCTGAAGTTATAGAAAGTGGCGTGAAAGAAAACGCATGTCGGGCGTCTCGTCGCCATTTTTCATGGCGGCAAACGAGGTTGGTGTACACATTTTGAACACTTTAACAAGATCGTCAGAAAACACACGTTCGTATACAGACTACGACATATTGCAAGTGGCTAAGATATGGGACATAATGAAAAACTGATTGAAATCCAGTATTAACATCATATGTGAAAGTACGCTCCAGACCCCAGCCAGTCAAGGCAATAAGAAAAGCCGAAAAGGAACCGTAACTCGACAAAAGGAACCATAACCAGAGTATACATATCGTGTATTCTCCTGATATCATGCCTGCCCCCTTCCATCTCACTTCCCCTAGTCCTAAAATACCAGTGTTAAGTCTTTCCATCTCTGTCTTGATATTTTCTAATTTACCCTTTTGTAACAATGTTCTTATATTCCATGTTGCAACTTTGATGTTTTTAAATCTGAGGTTAGGGTTCGCAGTAACTTGTTGACGGTCTGGTGTCACCTGCGCCGCATGACGGTCCCAACCGGACGAAGCTGCTCCAACAGAGCACCTATTTACATCGTTGTCTTTGATCTTTTTGTTTCTGTCCATGATAACCTGGGAAAAATTACGATGGTGGTTTCCCGTTGCCTTCCATCGGTTTGTGTACAGTCTCTCCGCTAGCCTTACTCTCTCCCGAGATGTCCACAAGGCAGTGGAGCTATTCACCCATAGCTTGGGGGTCTGGTTCGTGGCACCAGGGCGTATCCACATGCCATTAGGCCTGCATGCCTCACGTCTGGGGGCCAGACCTTCCATTTACTAGACTAAAATTTAGTAAAATGCTTCAGCTTCTGGGGGCGTTGCCCACAGACCCCCACCAGGAGCTCTGCCCCTGCATCCTGCCAGGGGGCCTATGCGGCCCCCTAGACCCCCGGCATTTTTTTCTGTGAAACCCATTGTTGCTTGAATGGATTGCCTGATGTTGCAAATTTGCAAACCATTGGAGGACAAGCTTGAATCATCAAAGTAAACTAATGAAATGGATGGGAGCATGCCAAGTGGGGACAGCGAGCATGATGATAATATTTATAAATAGATAAGTATAGTCCAGAGCTGGTGAAATCCACTCATCTGAGACTAATAAAACGGTTGAAGTGCGAGGCAGAATCTAAAAAGTACTAGGCCTTTGGGCAAATGACAATTCTGCTTTCGGCAGTTATAATTGACTTTGATTTTTCATATTTATGATCTGTCTTGTAATTTTGTCTGCTACAGTTGAGTCGTGGCTATTGTTATCATGAAAATGAAACTAGAAGGAATAGTCAACTGTCGCTTCCTGTAACCTGTCTGTAGAGGGATCCACCACGATATTTTACAATTAAGAATGGAAATGAGAGAAAATAATACAACATATATCTTATCCAGATCAAGGTGTGGAGAGGGGCGGGGGATGTCTGAGTTCTTGGCTAGGAAATTTGAGAGGAGCAAACTTGATGCAACACTTGAGAAGCTGTCAGAGAAACATTCAGATGGTATAGCTGTAACTTGATGATTTTTCTTGTGTTCATTTCACTTGTTTCTCAGGAGATAATAATCTAAATAAATGTTGGGGTGATTTGAATATTTTCCGAGTGATGTCCCTTTATACCACAGGTTACGGTAGTTTCATACACTTGTCTCTCTTTGAAGTTGAGAAAATTCACACACACACACACACACACACACACAGTCTCGCTCTGTATCTCACACACATGTGCACACACACACACACACACACACACACACACACACACCCACCACACACACACACACACACACACACACACACACACACACACACACACACACACACACACACACACACACACACACAGACGGTAGTTTCATACACTTGTCTCTCTTTTTCATGCCCACACACTCTTTAAAAGTAAATGATTAAAGCTATGAAAGAGAAGAAAATTACAGGATAATGAAATAGGTTTTTAAACACAACAAATGACCAGGGGATTAAAATAACTTTCTCTAGATGTAAACAAAAAGTGACAATTACAGAGACATTAAATGAAAGAACTAGTCTTACACAGACAGTCCATGTAACCCTGTGGTATATATATCTGCCTTAAAAAAATGCATCTTCATACTATCGTTAAGACTTTTTTTGTTCATCCCCCATCTTCATGAAAAGAACTTTAGAAGAAAATGTAACCATCTTTGTTGTAACAAACGCGGCCTAGTTATATTCATCTGAAGCACTTTTTTTTCTGAGAAGAAACTGGCATTTTTTTCGCTGTTTTTTTGTTTGTTTGCCTGAGCTTGACAAAGCCATTTTGTTGTCTGCTTGTGTGGTTAGAAGAATAGAACTCTTATTTTCCAACTAATTACCCTACAACAGTTTAAATACTGTTTTTTCATTGTGGGAAAGTTGTTCTTTTGATGGAGCTTTGGACTTGAGATCTTTTTATTTCAGGACCTTGTCAGCACACACACACTGACATAAAGACATTCAGAGTTCTTGCTGAAACACTCCGTTTGAATCAATTTGAACAGTAACATATTTTGATATCTTGTCATTTTATGATAAAAACATGTCATCTTTGAAAGGGATAAGTATTAAACTAATTAAAGGTTTTTCTTTCAAGTGCTATTTTTTTTATGATCATTGAGCTTAAGCATCTGTAAATGTGGTTTGATCATTTTGTTTGGATCATACTTTATATGAACAGAACTGGGCCAAGGACTTGAACCATGTGAAACGTCACTTTGAATGTGGTCAGTGACAAAAACAAGTTTGTATTCTGTCGTTGACTGAATGAAGTTAGGATTTGAACTATACATATGCTGAAGCAGAAACAACATAAGTGTATACAGAAATATATCTTCAGTGTTTAAACTTTTAGTACAAAGTGCTGGAGACAAATCAAGAAAGGTCTAGAAAGACACGTTAATACCAGAGCAAACAAAAGTCTAAACACTGAAGATATGTACTATTAGTACAAAGTGCTGGAGGCAAATCAAGAAAGGTCTAGAAAGACATGTTAATACCAGAGCAAACAAAATATTGCTACATTTGAAGAGTGTTGTCTCAGCATTGTCAGATGGGTGACAGACGGAATGGTTGTTCTAAAGAAAAAGGGAGATTGTTATGTTAGAATGGCTTTATCACCTTTTGTTTAGTAATTAATCCACAACCCAGCCATGTCGGTTAAGGAATTCATTACAAATAATGCTAATCACACATATGTTGTGAAGTGATTTCAGTAATAAACAATTAAGTGAAAGGCCTATTGTTATTATTTTTGTTTAAAGCCCAGCCACTGCGTAGAGCCATACCAAGGCTATAGCTGTTTCAAAATATACACAACACTTCAACAGGGAGGGGGAGAAAGGAAAAGAAAATTAAGTACATGTATTGGTACATTTGCGCACATAATCTAAGGAGATGCCCCTGGTGTTAACCACTTCATCCAATTTATCACACAGGGGATTTAAAAAAACATAACAATACAAATTGAAACACAAGTAAGTAGTAGTAGTAGGCCTCCCTCGGTCATGGCTGACAATGGACAAAGTACATCCGTTCTAACGTCTAGATGGGCTGTCTGCTTGGTCCAAGCAGTGTCGCCTGTGACTGTAGAGACCAATGCGAGAGAGGCAGTCTCTGTCGCAGCGGTCGCAAATGTATGCTGATGCTGGTCTGTTGGCTGTCGTCCCTTTACTGCGAACTCGCTTTTCTGCTGCAGCAGCTGACAGTTTGTCCTCACCAATCCGCAGCTGTTTCTTGAGAGTGGTTCTCCAGCTGTTGCGGTCGTCTGCGAGGTCCTCCCAGGATTCAGTGTTGATCTCAAGCGCCTTCATGTCACGTTTACAAATGTCTTTGTATCTCAGCTGTGGGCGGCCAATGTTTCTCTGCCCTGTGGCAAGCTCACCATAAAGGATGTCTTTTGGGATGCAACCATCTTCCATGTGGCGAACGTGGCCCAACCAGCGCAGCCGACGCTGTCTTAGCATGGTATGCATGGTTTGGGAGGCCAGCACGGGTCAGGACTTCGGTGTTGGTCACCTTGTCTTGCCAGGAAATGCTGAGTATGCGCTGTAGGCTTCTCAGGTGGAAGGTATTGAGCCTTTTCTCCTGATGAGCATGCGTGGTCCACGCCTCGCTGACAAGTAAGGACACTATTTTGGGCCCATTTTTTAAACAAGTAAGGACACTATTTAAAAATGGGCCCAAATTACTTAAAATTGCTTCCACATATCTCACTTCCCTAGAACCAAAAATGCACTTAATACATGTACCCAATTATCAGTCTTAAGAGGAAATATAAAGACTTTATCGAACACATACAGGTGAATGGACCAGCAAGGCAGAAAATGATAGGAAGAAATGACAGAAAACAAAGGAGGAAGAAAGAAAGAAAGAAAGTGACAGAAAGGAAATTTCTAGTACAGCATTTCCAGAAGATGGGGATACTTTTTATACTGAAAGAGTCCTGACATTCTCTCGGGCCTAATGAGCATTATTTACATTGAATTCATTGATAATGATATTGTAATGTTTTTTCTGTGTGAAATGAATGTAGGCATAATGTTAGTCATTTCTTCTGTTTGCAAGCTAAAAAGCATTTTGTATAATTTACACTATTCATAATCATAAATTTCATACCTCCAGATTAATGTGTTTCCAGAGAACGCACTAAGAACAGATCTCATCTGTATTTGTTTTAAATGTAGTAATTTGTAATTTGTTTTCACAAGTCCATGTTACTTTAAACAGTTAAGCTTCAGCAGGGGGCCTACTGCAGCCCCCGGATCCTTTATGCTTTTCACTCTAAACCATAACTTTTGTGCATCTGTCAACGCCTCCATGCAGCCCTCAGTGTGTGCACACAATACAGCCATGATCCCTGTCTACACTTCCAATTCCCCCCAAACACTCACTCATTACACACATGAATATAAAGGAGGGGGGTGGGGGGGGCAGAGAGAGATAAAGAGAGAGAGAGCGCATGCTTGTGTGCATACTTAGGAATGTGTGTGTAAGATAAACTTGGACAGAGAGAGAACATGTGTGTGTGCGTAATCACACTGTGTGTAAAATAGACTTTGATAGAATTATGCATCATGTGATTCTTATGGAAACTGGTGTAAAATTGTAAGTTTTGTTTTCCAGTTACGATCACTGTTGCAATTTAACATTTGTTTTAATAGTATTTGATAGTAAAGAATGAAGAATGTTATGGACATGTTGAACTTTCCCATTTCAGTGTCCAGGTGCTGTACTGTAAATTAGTTATTTCTCATTGTGTATGGTGAGGTTTCACATTATGCAGGACGCAGCTAGGTGGGGGTAATACTATGTGTGAGGTGGGAATATTATGCCATTGATAGATGTATAAAGTTCAGGAAAAAAAAATACTGGCCACTATCAGTGCAGAGTTCTTTTTTTTTTCAGGTGTCACACAGTACAGGTTCAGCTGATGTTCCACCCCCTGTGAAAATGTTGAAAACAGAGAATGGAGAAGGTAATTTAGATCATTATGTTACTCAAATTGCCTTGGTAAGCTAACTTCATCTTCGTAAGATTTCCAAGACAAAGAGGATGCAGATAGCTCACTCTGTGCAATTAATCCTTTAGATAGGGGCAAAATAAAGAGATTTAGTCATGAATTCAATTTCACTGTGATTTGTAAACTGTATTTTTTGCTTGAACTTAAGAAGGCTCTTCTGTTGGAATTATAAACTGTATGGATCTGCCGAAGTTTTTGCTTTGCTTCAGGATCGTGGCTCCCCCCCCTCTCCCCCGATCGTAACATTTAAAGTATGCAGTTAACTGAATTTTGCAACTGGATGGTTTTGAAGTGCTTACAGGTTCAATCAGTTGTGTGCTTATGATGACGCACAGATGAGAAACTGGTTGCTTAAGCAAAAGGGAATGCAGTGCACCAGGTCAGAAAACTCAAGAGGTGAACATTTTCATGACCATGTTGTAGTAACTTTGTTTTTTGAAATTTTTTTTACATTGAGTGGGTTGTATCAAATTTCTTGTATGATCTGTCTATGTGGGAGGGTGTGTGTGTGTGTGTGTGTGTGTATGTGTGTGTATTTATGTGTGCCCACACACTGGTTCTATGTTTTTGATATGTTGAAGTGTTTTTTGTCCATTGATGGGAATATGTAATAGTGATTGATCCTAACACAGCAGTATACTGTATAGGTGCAGAATCACTCTTGTTTTTATGTGCTTTGCAGTATTAATGATCAATGCTTTGAGTTTGAGGAAATCCTGGGTAGTAGTTTAGGTGTGTATTGCTGAGGGAAAGAAGCTGCACAGACAGTATTTGTGTAAATAAAATCTAAGAAACATATGTGCTGATATAGGAACCTGTGACATCACCCAGCTATAATCGGCGTGTATTACAAGGATAACCCAACTGTAGTCAACTTGTATTATGAAGATAGGAATGGGTGGACTAGAGACAAATGAATAATTATGAACAACCCTTTTTGTACGTATACATTGTTACTTTTCTGACCCCCCCCCCTCTCTCTCTCCCCACTTGTCTCTTGCCTTTTTTAAAGAGAACTTTTCATACTTGTGACACTGCACATGAAAATCATGGATCAGTTGCTGGCTGTAGTTATGTGCTAGCACACTGAAAACATGACTTAAATTAAAAACACTGAATTTGAGATTGTTCTGACATTTGGATTGTACAATTTTTAATAAACTAAATTTGTAGATTTCAAGCAAAGAAACAGTTGGGCCTAAATAGTCTTTTGATTTGTTGGCTTTTTGTTTGTTTGGTAAACAGTGGGAAATTTTGGGAAACACTCATTTACCCCACTTTTGAACAAAATTTCATTCAGTAATATGTGCATGTTAAGCACAGAATACATCTTCTAGCTTATAAAGTCTGTTGTTTTACTTACACAAGTTACAGTTTCTTGATATTTTAATGTTTAAATGTAGGAATCGCCCATTTAGAAAGGCTGATCTGTGCGACTCACCCATGATAAAATGTTATTTTACTGTTGCTTTACCACTGCATCAATTTTGCCCTTCTTGTTGAATTATAGAAAGGAGCGTACTTCTAGATTCAAAATCTACAGTTTTTGATGTTTATGGAATAAAATCTGCCAACCAATCACTAGTTATTTGCTGCACTGTGCTGTCTTTAAAGAAAGTAAAAAGAAGGGGAGGGGGTGGAGAAACAATTAATTCTGATGTCTAAAATCCTTGTGAAATTAAAGAAAACTATTCCAGCATTTGTGTAATTAGTATATAATGCTTGGAAAGTGTTCTTTTATGCTTTGTATGCAGTTTATTTTAGTTTGGATCTGCTCAGTGTCATCCAACTTTAGCCTTCTATGGGCAACATTTGACACAAATATTTTCAAAATTATACAGCAGTTATTTTGTCAAGTTGAGTAAGTTAGTTAGCTTTTTTAAGTCATGCTTGACATTTTGGTATCAAATCATTTAATGGGGGAAATTCTCACTGAAAAGTTAAGAGGTTTGAATGTTACCATATTTTAAACTTAATTATATTGCAAAGTAGGTCATTGACTACCAGTGACTCTAATGCTCATATCAGAAAGTAATTAGAGATAATTTCTTTTTTTTTGTTTGCTTAGATGTACCTCTACATTTTGATAAAAATATTAATCTTATTTTATAAAATCTGACCATTACCCATGATTTCCATTGCAGCATCACATTGAAGAAAGTAGTGTTGCCACTGTGGGAAACAATAGAATTAGAATTACTTTTGTTTTTGTGTATAATTTTTTTTTGGTGGTAAAATATGTACTATTTTAATTTGGAGTCACGTCTTAATATATGATGAGCTATTGTGGTATTTTAAATTTATTTGTGTGACTTGCCATCATCTGTGGCCATACCACAGAGATGCTGACAGTATCATTCACTGAACCTTAATAATCAATACACCATGCGTTTAATATCTTCTGTGGATGCACCAGCCCAAAAAGGACATTACAGTCTTTCTGTGAGACTGCAATTTTGTCTGTATTATTTGTTAGCAGATGAGTTTAGTTTACTGTTTTTTCAGGCCACAGGAACCAAAACATGGAAGCAGTACAGTTCCAAAAGTAACACAAACATTTGATGTAACTAACAGTAACATGTTTTGGGGCAGTTCTGACATATCTTGTTAAAAAAGTATACTATAACTATAAGTATAATGTGAAGTGGGATGTGATTTTTTTTTTAAGCTTCAGTTTTATGGTATTTTTAAACATGGCAGTTTGATCCCAAATCTTGATCTTTAGACTTAGTATGGCTGATTTAAAATACACTGTTTATTTTGTATACTGGCATGCAGAGGAATTAAACACATTCACCGGTTCATCTAGTCTCTTTATGATAGAAATAGGATGCATCTTTGCCATTGACTTGATTTAATTATTTGTGAAAGTGGATTGATAAGGGAGGTGCATGTCAAAATGTGTCAACTTTAAAAGCTGGGATGCAGGATTTGTAGATAGGCGCTGTAAAATTTGCCCATCAATAAAAATGTGTACAATGTTTGATTTGTTTAAATGGACAGACTTTTTTTTTCCCTCCTTTCTCTGTTAAGTCTCTCTGAAGATGGAGAGCATATACATGTTTTTCCCCTGCTTCCTTCTTATTTGTTTTATTTATGTGCGGTATGTCTTTGTATTGATTTTAATTTATGAAAGACAGGTGTGGAAGTGCATGGTAAATTGTATTGTGGTGTCTGTGGTATAGTAAGATCAGATGTTACTTTTCAACTGTTTTATATTTTGCCAATAATGTACTTGGCTGTGGAATATGTTTTGTTAAGCGTGTCGGTGAATTGTGAGTGGTTTATGTTTGATTTAACCATGTTTTTAGAAAATGCACAAGATGAATATACTTTGCCTTTGTGTGTTTGGTATGATTCCAGTATAATGAGTGATGCTGCTGTCAGAGAGATATGGTCACAGCCAGCCTGGCACTTGTGCTCTGTAAACAGGACGCGGCTCTCGTCTCTTGTTTGTTTGTCATGTTCGTTGTGAAAATGAAGGAATGTTTGATGGGAGTGGAAGTGAGCGAGTGGTGTGTGGCTGGTGTGTGATACGGGCAAGATACTGTAAATGGATAATTAGTGTTACATGAAAAGAATAGTGAACTGAATTTTGCACTGTAATGACAGAAGTGCAGTGCTTACAAAAATTGCGCAGTTTAGTTTTGAGTTAAACATTTAGGATGACAGATTATTAAATTTGTAAGATCAAAATTACTTTAGTTTTGATTAAACAAATTTGAGACTAGTGCCTCAAAGTTCAAAGTTCCTGGGTGTTTTGTGTACTTCACCAGCCTGCAGTATTTTTTTTGGAGTGCTGTATTGATTGTTCTTAATGATAGGTTGTAAGTAAACTTATATTTGTGGCTTTTTTCCCATTGTAGTTGTACATGATAAAGTTGAAATCGGATAATATACTGTTGAGTAATCATAACAGCAGGAAACCTATGTCCTTTTCTTATTATTAATCATGACAATAGGAAATCTTGTTCTATGTCCTTTTCTTATTATTTATCTTCTCACTTCAGTGGTCAATAAGCAGACAGCACTTAATAATAACATGTAAACTAAAAACCAAAACTATAATCTATTCCTTTTAGCCACATGGCAGAAACTTTCATATTGGCACAGAACTTTTAAATTAAATTTTTTGAAGCATGAATTTCTCCTCTATCATGGATGTTTTTAGAACAAAATAAGGAAGAGTATGCAAATGGATGAGGAAGTGTCCACTGTTCTCAGAACTTGCATGTTGACTGGTTTACATTATTTTAGAATTTGCTTGGTTGATGAAAAATGTAAATTAAATTTCTGAATTGATTACACACACGCGCACACACACACATGCACTCTCTCTGTCTCTGTCTTTGTCTTTGTCTCTCTCTCTCTCTGTGTGTGTCTGTCTGTCTCACAAATTCTCAAGCTCTCACTCTGAGCTTATCTACCTATCTGTCTATATATGTGTCTATGTATCTATCTATCGACACGCACACACATAACACACACACACACACATGCACACGCACACACACACCAGGGTAATTAGAGGTCATGGAAATCCTTGAAGTTGTGGAATTAGAAAAATTAATTTTCCAGGAATTGTGGAAAAGTTATGGAATCAAAAATATAGCTTTGAAAAACATGCTAGTTCTTTGTGCATGCCTGCATGTGGTCATTTTGATAACAGTAGAAATGCTTGATGTATTTGAAAGAAGTTGATTTGTAGTCATGGTAGTTTCTGAAAATTGCACAGAAAAGTTGCAGAATTTTGAATTTGTAAACCTGTAAGGATCCTGTTAATAAGTGATATACATTTTTTTCTTTATATTTTTTTGTAATGCCTCAACTGCACATGAATTTTTTTGTGTTCAAGCCTTGAAACAGTCAGTCATGAATGTTTTCTTATAGTCCCAATCTCAGTTAATCCTGTACTACCAAAATGTGGGTATTCTGTCTGATGCTTGTGAGGTAATGCTCCCAGCAGCATTGCTAGCTTCTGACAAAGCGTCAATGATCAGTACTAGGCAAGAAACCTGCAGTTATTTTTCACAATACATTGACATTATGGACAATGTATCCATGTCAACTGGCTTGGAGTTTCGACTTTGTTTGGTGTTTGTTCAAGAGGGACTCATCGTACTTGGACCCCTGAGCCTGTGCAAAACTGTATGCACTGGCACTATGTTGAAATGGGGAGGGGAGGAAAGGGACCTATGAAACACTAAGCTGACACCATCAGAATGATGGAAACAATAAGATTGGCAGCGAACATGCCAGTTTTTAATGTTGTGGCCTGGGATTGAACTTGAGATACCAGATCATGAATTCACAAAAGAACTAAAGGCCAAAAGAACTGGCCAGCCCGCATCAGCTGGTGAGATAAAAGATGCCAAGTGCACAAGGCACTAGAAGAGAGAACTAATATAAGACTAAACCTACTTTAGTACTTGATTGATGAGAACACTGATCTGATATACAAGGTCTTGTCTGTAGCAAACCATGAATTCTAGCCAAGGAAAGCAGCACTTTTTAACAGGAAAATAAGAGAGGTTTACTTTGTGGGAAACTGCAAGAAGATCATTCTCTGAGTGGAGATGTTGGACGCAGACAGTACTCAGTTTGACACTGAGTACCTATAGCTGCATCACAAGACACCAGAACTTCGTAAAATCCAGAGTTTGTGAATGTAAATGATAAGCAGAAATGCATCTTAAGAAGGCTGCATGAAATATAGAGTCAAAAACTAGAGATGTTATGCACAGAGGCGGCCTGCAAAATTCCTTACGTCAGGTATATGCTTTAGACCATACTGGTTCTTGATTGGCGAGACTGACCTGGCTAAGAAAGACACTATATCATACAGGTTCTTTATGTTCATTGGCAAGACTCACCTAAGAGTAAAAGATACTGTGTATCATACAGGTTCTTTATGTTCATTGGCAAGACTCACCTGGCTAGGAGTGAAAGTCCAAAGATGCTCATACTGATGCAAGTGATAGGTAATATGCTTTGTCTTTGGTCTGGCTCATACAGACTCCTAGGTCAGTTTAATTATTTTCAAGTGTGTTTTTTTCTTGTCCCATTGCACACAATCAAGGTTCCAGCAGGATTTATTTTGAAAATATGGTTTTCTTTAAAAAATATATGTAGTTGCCAATTTGTTTGGAGTTGGACAGTATGATATTGAACATAATTGCTTGTGTTTGGCAGTGTACTGTTTCAGAATGTGGGTCACTAAAGTCTGACAAGGCTGATCTGAGCTTGGAGACCAGTTTTACGCCATACATTTTTCTTTTCATGAATTCTATTTTTTTTTATGTGGATAGTGTGAATGTCTTTTTAAAATTTTTTGTTAGTTCTGTTTTGGGTTGTAATGTTTGTATCTTTCAATTGTATGCAAACTGAACATGCTTGAAAATAGGTCATGCCCCACCAAACATTTTGGTGTAATAAGCAGAGAGGTTAATGGCAGTGCTTTGTCACAATGACAGGAAACACTTTGTGTGTTAATGTTTTACAGCACAGCAGAATTGAATGGATTAAAATTATTCAGAACATTTTATTGTTTCCTAATCTGGATAGTTGTTTGACATAATTATTAAATCGATGCAATTACTGCTAACATGCATTTTGTCCATCGGCTTCCTCAAGTGATTGTACACTTAGCCTTAGAGAACACAGCTTTTACTCGAGTGAAACAGACTGATGTGTTAATACAAGAGACCTGTGTAAAATGGAATTTGAATTTCGCTTTAGTTTAAGGGTTAATTTTAAGTGAGTACTTATGATTATAAAGTCAGAAATTATTTTATTTCGCAAAACATTGAACATTGTAGGAAGTCGCGTTTGCTTGAATTTCTGATTATCTGAAGAAAATGTGATATAAGTGCATGATTTTAACAGTTACATAAAAATGCAGTGACATGCAATATTAACTTAACTGTTTCAGTATTCCCTATACAAACATTGCACAGCTCACAGGACTGAAGAAAAAAAAATTCAGATGACTGATACTTTGACTGAGGAAGCAGTGCATCAATCTCTTTCATTTTTTCCTCTCCCCCCCCCCCCCCCCCCCCCCAGAAAGACAATAAAAGTACTTTCTTGCTATTGTGTGTTTTTTTTTTCTTTTTCAGCATTGTATGTGCTATTTGTAAATATAAGTTGAACTGGTGGAAGTAGGAATGATGGGCCTTATTTTGTTTGATAATAGACTTGAACAGACACGCATAAACACAGAAGCGCACAGACACACATACACAGACGCGCGCACACGTGCATGCACATGCACGCGCGCGCACGCACGCACGCACGCACGCACGTACGTATTTCCTCCATCTGAATGACTGCTAACAATCAAGGTGGTAGGTCAGAGGAAAACTAGTTAAATACATCAAGCCAGAACAGTGGTAACAAATGAAGTATTTCAACTTCATTGAGTACTCCTGCTTGTAATCCTAAACAGGATTTCTTTGCTGCTGTCCAGTTTGTAAAACACTCTATGTCTGCTAAAATCACAGGTTCTTTTGTCTGATTTTATTTTTGGTTTCAGTTTCATTTTTATTGTGCATTATTTCTGCAAAACTTGCTGACACGACAGTGCTGTGATTATCATGAAGTACTGAGGATGGATTCTAAAGCAGCATTGAAAATAAGCAAGACTGGGTTTTTTTGCAGTCTTTCAGTCACAAGTTATAGTAAAACAATGCTGGAGAGAAATAAAAACAATCTCCTGAGACTGTTAAGGATGTAAGGGCTTTCTGTGTTAAGTTGTGAAGAGCAAGGGAAATTCTAACCTGTGTGTGTTATATGCTGGTTGACGGCAACACTACTCTGCTTACAGGTTGCCGATCAGCAGCTGCAGTACTCTGTTTACAGGTTGCTGTTTGGCGGGTAAAGTAGTGAAAGAGTTAATCACATGTTTAGAATAAAATTATATGAAAGCGTACACTCAGGCACACATGCATGTGTACATACGAATGAGCACACACACGCACGCACGCACGCACATTCTGTCTCTCTCTCTCTGTCTCTCTCTCTCCTCTCTCTCATGTAAGCACACACGCAAAAATCATGTCTTGAGCAAATGTATCACTGTGAGTGGAGGATTGGAGTTCTGTCACTGTCAGTTTTGAAAAGACTATTAGTGGCTGACCGAGTCCAGACATTTTCCCCAGAAGTATTGTAATTTGTTTAATACATGTATTGATTGATATTTGATAAATGATATATTGTGTTAAGCAAATTCAAAGTGATAATATTTTTATCTTTAAAAGGCAGATGAATAGAAAAATAAGTCTGAAACAATGAAATGGAGCAAGAGCAAGTAAGATATGAGCTAACTTCCTGTGCCTGTCCAGTGTAGAGCAAATCATATATAAAATACTGAATGGTTGGCTACAATATTGATGGCTTGTTTCTTCTGTTTTCTGTCTGTTTCATAGCAGTTTTACGGGCGCGCATTCATGTCCTCCATTCTTCCTGCCATAATTTGGAAGGCCCGTAGCCCTGAGAACTCTTGACTGTTTAATTCCTGGGCACCAACTTTTAAAAGATGGAAAACGGGGTAAAAATTGCTTCATGTGTCTAGACTGAGCCGTTGCAGACATTTTTATTTCAGCAGACATGTTTTTGAGGCATCACATGGATACTGCATTGACTCCTGTGTCGTCTGAGTGGATTCCAAGCAACACGGAATAGAGTGATGCGAGCTTGATGGTGCTCTTCAAGTCTGCAAGTATTTGTTTGATCAGCACCCTGCAGAACTGGCTCTTGTAGATGCTATGAACAGTAACCTGTAGGTGGAAATTGAGATGGGTGTGTTGTTGATTTTCTGTCTTAGCTTTATTGTGTAGCTGTTTTTTCTCACCTCAGCTGTGTTCTTTCCTCTTCAGGTGCAGGTGCAGTTTTGAATCAGTGAATTTGATCACTGCTGTAATGTATTGATGATTTTGTTTGGGTCTGTATTGGTCGTTTGTGGAGTTGAACCTGTATTTTCTTTTTGTCTTAATTTCATAATTTCTTTGCAGTCTACAAGCCACCTTTGAACATTATTATGAGTTGGTTTGTTTAGCATTGTTAATGTCCTGTTTCCGATATGCTTGTGGTCCTGTGTGCTTTACACCATGTGATCATAATTGTGCCATGCGATTGGAAAAATGGTCATGGCATATGATAAAGTGCAACATAAGTCTGATGTGTTGTCGTTTTATGACACACTCATCAGTATACATACCTACATGTATGTCAGTCTCTCTACTTAGCATAAAGAATTATTCATGAAATTAAGTTACTTGTATTTGAAGAGATGTACTTTCTTTTTGCCCTGGCAGTTATCTGCCTGTTAAAAAATGTGAGGGAAGACTTTTGGTTTTTGTCTTGCAATTGCCCTGATCAGTGTATAAGGTCTAGAATGTTTCTGTTAATTGGATTATTTTATCAGGGATGTGTTTTTGAACCAGTGTTTTTCCCAGGAAGTTGCAACATTCAGATTCTCTTGCGGCAGCTTGTGCAATGACAGTTTCAAAAATCACCTCTACTTTGCAGCTGCATCAGTGGCAGTGGAGACGGGACCGCAGCAAGACCAAGGTGGGCCAGTGGTGGAGGGACCAGGAGCCAAACGGGACTCCAAACCTTTCACACCACCAAAGCTGTCATCGGCACAGGAGGAGGACATTAAGCGGGCTAAGAAGTATGCTATGGAGCAAAGCATCAAGAGTGTCCTAGTGCGACAGACTATTCAGCACCAGCAGCAGGTGAGTAGCATCAATTTGATAACTGTTCCTTGTTTTTTGTTTTTTTTGTTTTTGTTTTTTGTTTTTTTTACTGATGACTTGTAGCCAAGAAAGAAGGGTGAAGTCTATAACTTTGAGGTAGAGGCCTCAACTTATCTAGGGGCTAGCATTATGAGGGCAGTGCCTTATTTTTCCATTGTTGCTTTACATTCACTCAATAATACCAAGCAGGATTAGGTATCCATTCTCAGCTGGGTGAACTGTAGGCCATACACTCGATTTCGCCGCTTAGTGGGGATGACATCCATGCACCCTGATTGGAAGTCAGCTTTACCTTTACACCAGTTAGGCCTCATCAAGAAACAGTACATTCATTATACAGAAGCTGTGATAATCGCTGAGAATAACATGTTCTTATTCATACCTGATGTGGAATGTGCGTTTGGAAGAACGAAAAAAAAGGGAAATGTGATTTTATGTTGTTTTTTTCCCCTGACATTTTTTTTTAAAGTCTTACACGCACACACATGCTCACACACTCACTGTCTCTTTTCTCTCTCTCATTCACTTTCTTTCTCATTTTAGCACAGACACTGAATGCAATCATTTCATATGCATACGCACAAGCTTTGAATGTTTTAATTTGCATCCTCATGTGTCAAATGTTAGTATCTGCATTCATTGATGTTTCGGTTAATTAGAATACGTTGCACTAGATCAGGCCAGTAAAGAATATCTCTATGTTGATAAATAATTGTATCCAGATAAACGAGTGACTTTGAATCTTCGTTCAATTCTCTTCATATCTTAAATTGTAAAATAATGGATGTCAGATACTGTAAATTACATACTGTGTGTAAATTTGTTTGCGTGATAACTCTTAAAAGTCCTCATGTATATATCATATTTGAAAATGTGCAGACATATTTATAATACGCACAAATGTCATATTAAGGATAGTCATGTTTGGCATCTCACAGGCTAAATTCAGTTTCTAATCTATCATGTTCAGCATCTCACAAGCAGATTCCATTTTCAAATCTAGTCATATTCAGCATCGTGCAGGCCAGTATCATTTTCTAAGGAATTGACGACTTTGTGCAATAAGTGGTAATGCCATTGGATAGGAAGACTTGCTTCAAGATAATATTTTACATACTCTTTCCTTGTTCTGGTTTGAGTCTGTTACAGATGTTTGGCCAAGATGTGTTTTGAATTGTTGCATTGCCATCATATCGATCAGCCTGTATGGGTTGATCAGAAATGTTGATTGCTTTGAAACAGTACGTTCCAAACTTATGTGTGGAAGTTTGTTTCTTTTGTTTCATATTTACAGCAAATGCAGAATTTCCAGAATACTGTTCAGAGACAGCAAGCTTTAGCCCTTATGTGTCGGTGAGTCATGTGTGGTGTGGAAAAGAATGGGTTTTTTTTTTAGGCATGGTATTATTTGTATAGAGATTTTTAGGTTTCTTTGGTCTGTCCAATTCAGGTCCTTATCTATTGTTAAGGTTTACTTGGAATTAACTGTTTTGGAAATTTGATTAAAAGTTCTCGCAAGTAGTTTTCTTTCAGATTAATAATTTATGTTAAAAGTTGAAACAGACTTGCAAATAGTGTCCTTTTAGATTGATCTCTAATTCTTGCTTTGCTGTTCGTATAACTTACAGTGAAAGCTAAAGAAATCAGCAACAGTGAAAAAAATAGTTGTAATGATTTTAATAACCACTGAAATAACGTTGTCTTGGAAATGTAAAGTTCCCCTTGTAGGGATGCTGGGGGCTCTTTCAGTATAAATAGTATCCCTACCTTAACTCTTAATGTCTTCAACCGCGCGTATCCGCTAGTGCCGCCATGCCCGAACCGCTAGTAACCACTACATCTGACATACATTAAACAGATGTGTTACTAAGGAGGCTGGGGCTCTTCAGTGTCGTGAAAATCGGTTAACGACTGCCGCAAAGCGTTCTGCTTTCCGTTTGTTTACCACGTGTTCGCGCCAAATTTGTCTGCTTTTGCATTTTAATCGATTTTGTTTGGAGTTTCTGGAAGTGAACTTTTTCATCAAGATGGCCACTCGTCAAGTTATCAACAATGAGGATTGTGATGATTTCAATGATGAATTGAGCAATGAAAGAGAAATAGGATTTTGGTGAAGATCAATAGAATGATGTGAGTGTTGAAAGCAGTGGGTCGTCAGAGCAGACAATCGATTACAATTATGAGCTTTCTGGTGATTCCTCACCTGAAGTTTCACCTGCTGAGTGGTCAGACACGGGCGTCGATCCCGATCCTTCACCTTTTGAGCATTCTGTGGGCCCTACAGTGCCTCTACACTTAGATGCAAAGCCAGTGGAGTACTTTCTTCAACTTTTCCCTCGTTTTTTGCTTGCTATCATTGCTGTGGAAACAAATCAGTATGCTGTTCAGCAGGGAGCTGTCAACTTTGCTCCAACTTTTGAAGAGGAGATAACCGCCTACCTGGGCATTCTACTGCTGATGGGTGTCAACCAGCTCCCAACCTATCGATGCTATAGGAGTAAGAGGAGAGAGCTAAGAAATCCAGTTATTGCTGAAGTCATGACCAGAGGCAGATATGAAAAACTCACTCAGTACATCCACCTCAACGACAAAACCACCAACCCACCATGCACCAGCCCCAACCATGACAAGCTACACAAGGTTCGCCCTATACTTGACAATGCAAAGGCCAAGTTTTCTGCACATTACCTGCCACACAAAAACATCAGTGTGGATGAAGCAATGATAAAATTCAAGGGGAGATGCTCTTTCCTGCAGTATGTACCATCCAAGCCGACCAAATGGGGCATCAAGGCATGGGCACTGGCGGACTCTGAGTCATTTTACCTCGTAGATTTCAATATCTACACTGGTAAGGAAATGGCCCAGCAGAATTTACCCCTAGGCACATGTGCAGTCACTGATCTTGTACAGGGCTACTATGGCAGAAACCACCACGTATATTTTGATAATTTTTTCACTTCCGTGGATTTGTTGGAGACTCTGCTGGCAAGCAAGACCTAATGCCTGTGGGACTGTCCGCCTGAACCGCCGGGGCCTTCATGTCCCCATAAAGACCTGCAAGCTGAAGGAGAGTGGAGAAATGAAAAAAATGCAAAAAGGCAGAATGATGGCAGTGACTTGGTGTGAAAAGAAGCGCCAAGTCAGTATTCTATCCACAGCCAACAAGACTGGCAACATCACCATCACCAGAAAAGGAAAACGCGGGGCACCAGATCGCACATACCCCAAGCCCATCGCCATCCAGGACTACACTGAAAACTACAACGGTGTGGATAAAAGTGATCAGCTCCGATCCTACTATGGGATTGCCACCAAGGCAAAAAAATGGTGGAAATATATGTTCTGGTTCATTCTGGATGTCACTGTCATCAATGTGTACATTTTGTACCGCGACGCTCCAGGAGGACCCAGACGTAAGCCATTCACACACCTTGAGTTCCACCTGGAAGTAGCCTTGGGGCTGATCAGTGGATTCAGCTCCAGAAAAAGAAGGCTTCTCAGGATGTCTCTCCCACAGCCCCAGTCATCAAAAAGCCATCTGTCCATGACATCTCAAAGATTGAGACAAAGAGAGGCATGAGAAACTGTGGTGTGTTCAAAAGGCCCCGACCGTACACCTGCAGGCAACAAGATCCAGACATCCTTTGAATGCAAGAAGTGTGGTGTGGCCCTGTGCAAGGACAGAGGATGTTTTGCCAGGTTCCATAATTACCAGCACTAAGCTCTTCATTGAAAAATGACTTTGCCTGTACATAATGTATATATTTACCTGTGCTCACCTGTACTCACCTGTGCTTACCTGTATAGTGTCCCAGATGTGTCCTCTGGGTTGTGACACCATAGACACATGTATATAGCAATGCCGCGCGAACCGAAACGCGACGTCAAATTTGTGGTACAAAAAACTGGGGCTGGCCGCAAAATTGGGGGGGTCTTCAGTTCAATCAAGTATTACTGCCTCTTTAATCGGTGTTTCATTCTTATTTTTTGTCTTATGTGAATTAGAAATGAATAAAGATTTGAATGATTGCCTTTTTATATACTTAGAGCGAAAATAGAATTAGTTATTTGATGAGAAAGTCGAAAATCCGCGTTTCGAGCGCACTCGCGGCGACGGTATGCGTTCAGAATCGAAGTTTGTACGGGGTGCTTCACTATTTCGGTCGGTACGGCTATATTTGTGAACCAATCACATTGTAATTTTGCAGCCAATGAGAATTAATTTAACAGAATGATATATCCCGACGAGAGCTATGTGTGCAAGTTTCGAACCGAGATCGACGCTTCCAAAGTTTTGCTTTTTTTCATCGGAAAAGTTTGCAAGTAAGTCGCCATTTTTGGAACTTCTCGTCGGCGGGATTCGATTTCACATGCTTTTTTCTATATGCATGTGTAATATGAAATCAATTTGAAGTAAAATACGGCCGTACGGCAACTTTTTACACGAGGATCTATACCAGATCAGTAGCAAAACAACGTCGCAATGTGCCGACGCCATAGGCCTACTGCGCGGAACAGAACATTGTGCAAGTTTCAGCTCGGCAATTTTCGCATTGTCAGATAAAGACTAGCAACCAACAGATCAAGTTCTGTTTTATCTGTAACATTGTATTTTTCAAGAAAAGGACAACTGCGTTTGAACTCGATTCGGAGTTGTCAGCCGAAGCTAGGTTCGTCAACCATTTCCTTCCCGAGGTCATGCCAATTTGCATGTCGCTGTGTAGACCTGCTCACCCCACGACGGGCGAGCTTACTACTAAAAATACTATGTGCTCGACGGGCTTCGCCGAGCCGTGGAAAATGGGTTTGCCCAAACAGGGGTGCGCATACCTGCCTCCCCAACTCTCTCTCTCTCTCTCTAATAAATAATGAATGAATAAATAGGTCTAAATAATTTTTTTTTCAAATCAACAAACAATTCTGTGCAAGTCATTGTATTCTCTCTCAGAGATCAAGAAATGAATAAATAAATAAATAGGTCCCAATACATTTATATCCAAGTCATTGTTAACAGGCATGATCCTCTCTCTCTCTCTCTGAGACAACACACACACACACTAACACACACAGAGATTTAGAATGTCACAAAACAAAATCTGTCATTGTTATAATATTCTTTCTTTAGGTTTTGCAGCTGAATAGAAGGCTATGAGTTGTATTATTTGTAAAGTAGGCCATCCATTAGCTTACAATAGTTGTTTCAGTTTGTTGTCAGTATCTGAAAAGGATAGGCCTATTGTCATCAGTTTGTTTTAAAGGAAAGATTGCATCTTATTTAGTAGTAGCCTATTGTTATTGATTTGTATTAAAGGGCAAGATTACACTGGAAATACTTAGCAGGATTGCTCAGCTTTGGTAGATTTTTACAAGTAATATGCTAAAAATTAAAGTCGCAAGTTTGGGCTTAATGTTAACTTAAAGTAATATTGATGTTTAGACTATGCATCATGGTTTCCTTTCCTTTCCAATCTCTCAATGAATAGTATATATATGCAGAGATTTATATATTTCTCTACTGCAGGAGTTAAGTGACCTATTCCTGAATGGCGAGTGGTCCCATATCCTTCCTGAAGTTTTCTTTGGACTCAGGCTGTGCTAAATGTTCAGGGACTTGACTCATCCACAGTCTACTGAATTTTTTTTCTCTAAACACTGATGTATAAAATAAAAATCAAATGTAATGTACAAAAATCTTGTCTGTAATGTTTTCCTTTGTGTGTATGTATGTGTATGTGTGTTTAGTTTTTAGAAGAATTTTGATCGGATGATATTTTTGGATAGACTGCAGCATAAAAGCATGCAGTAATTTTTAATATTTCAATTATTGACGTGATTCCAGAAGTCATTGATTCTCAGATTTCCTTTTATATGTACAGAAACTGATGAAATATTACAAATTATTCATAAGATACTGAAGTAGCGAGTCATGATTTTTTTGGTTTGATTTGCAGTAATAAGACACTTGAACGATGAGCAAAATGATTTTATATCTATCTCATGAAATGATTATATATCCTTGTTTTGTTTCTAGCTTCATTTTTGTCTGTTATAAATACAATATGGGCAATTATTAATGAAAAACTGATAAAACATGCCAAATGTCACATGTTTCCTGTAATAAGACAAAAATGGCTCGTCGCAGAGTTACGATAATGGTTTCATTCAATTCGGCATACAAAAATACATCAACGATCAAAATTTCATGACATTTGATCCTGTCTGTCTCTCACAATTACAAAATGAATGTCATTTCCAGCAAAATCAGCATACCATGCCATTTGATGGGTTTGTTCTGTGACAGCTGTCCCACACATCTCTTCTTTGTCCCACTAAAACGTGGTACCAAAATTTAAGAAATTTTTGACGCTTCAAATTGGAATATCTTGTGAACTATTGGTCCGATTTGAAAAATTTAAACTGCTTTTTACTCGGAACAATATCTTCAAAACCATATACATCTTTTAACTCAAAACCCAATTTCAATTTTTCATGCGGCATTGCTAATGTATATATAGACATTCCCTATGAAGAATGCTATGATTCTGTGTAGTTGTTTGTACAAAATACTATGAAATATACTGTGTAGTGTGAAAAAAAAGACGTTTCTTGTGTCTGGATAATTACATGTGGATTATCTGTGGATTAGCTGTGGATTATCTATTACAAGGTCAGTGATAACATGTTTTGTACTTGTGATGTTTCTGTGAGCATATTAGTGACTAAATTGTCTGCATGTTTACTAATATACACATCACAAATGATTTTTTTTCAATCTTTCTTGAACATATGTTTTTTTCTATTACATAATTAATCAAATTTATTACATATAAAAAAATATTTTGATGGGTATAGGGGAAACTAATATGAACATCATCATTCCATTTACAAAAATTTCCAAGTTTCAAGGCAATCCATCCACAAACAAGATTTTAAGAATTTTTTTAATGATGGTACTGCTTTTTAGCTTATTTCTAGCATATCCTTATGGGACAGAAGGCTGGAACCTGAGAAATCAGTATGGGAAGTTAAGAGTTAAATTTCCTCTTTTCTGTCATTCTCTTTGTTTCTGCCTTGTTCCTTTGCTTTCTGTGATTTCTGCCTATCATTTTCTGCCTTGCTGGCCCATTTACCTGTAGATGTTTGATAAAGTCTTATTTACTGTATCTTAAGAGTGATATTTGGGTACATGTACTAAATGCATTTTTAGGTAATTTAGGCCTGTTTTTATGTCTGTTTTAGTGTCCTTAGTTATGTTTGAATTTGTATACAGGTGTCAACCAGCATATGTTGCTGATATACGAGATTTTAAGATTTTGTATGCGTGTACTGATTTAGTCTGAAATGATGTGATCCACAGATGACTTTGTATCAGACTAGCACAGAAAGATATCCTTCTCAATAACATAGTGAAACTAAAATGTGCAACAGAAGATACATGCCTGGCAATGCAGTACATGACTTACAGCCATTTTTATACTCGTTCCTAATGTTTATCAACAAGTTATTTTCATCAGTTATTTCGCAGTAACATGCGTCTTCCCATATCCACAGACAAAGAAATGTTCAATGTCTGGTCTGTCTACTGAAAATCTCTTCTTCTTTTAAAACTGTCTCAATTTTTGTCTTCAGATTTAGCCCCTGAGGTGATGATTAATCAGTGTTACTAATTTTTGAAACAGAAGCCATGTTCTCATCCCGCGACTTATCACGTTTAGTTCTCAACAGATCTAATTGTAGAAGTAGTTTATTAGTGAGTGTCTGTTGTTGAAGTTTTGGTGGCAGTGATGGTTGCTTTCATTCACAGAAAATCATCATTGCCTTGAAAAAAATAGAAATAAAATCAGAATTTTTTCTCAAGCATTTTTTAAAATTTGTGCCAGCTGTCTGTATTACATTTACAATACAATACAATACTTTATTTTGTATAGCGCAAAATCTTGATAAAATCAAATCTAAGCGCTAAAAACACGCACCACCACACGCACACACACGCCACACACGCACACGCACACGGCTAAAATGGGGAGAAAGAATAAAAGCAATGGAAAATTATAGAGAGCATATTATATACAATTATATATATATTACAATGTGATTCCCCTCCGAGTGGAGACAGGCTGCAGAGGGGATTGAGTGAGGTCAGGATTTTATGCAGAGGAGAAAGATGAGTTTTGAGAGCGGACTTGAAGGAGACAAAAGTAGGTTGCTGACGGACAGAGAGAGGAAGTTTGTTCCAGGAAAGTGGACCAGAAACAGAGAAGGCTCGTGGACCATAGGTATTGAGCTTAGTGCGTGGAAAGCGAAAAGTCAGGATCGGAGCAGAGCGGAGGGTACGTGAGGGAAGATAGATCTCAAGTAGGCTTGACAGGTAATCGGGGGCTGCTTTATTGAGGCTTTTGTAGCACATGGTGTCTAGTTTGTACTGTATGCGCTTTGATACAGGGATCCAGTGAAGTTGTGCCAGGAGAGGAGAATGTGGTCAGCTTTTCTTTTAGTACAAGGGTGCAGCATTGTTTTGAATGCGCTGCAGGATGTGAATGGTGGAGGCAGGAAGACCAGACAGGAGTGAATTGCAATAGTCAATGCGAGACATTATGAAGGAGAGAACGAGTTTTGCAGTTGTTTCGACAGAGAGATACTTCCTGATCAGGCTTATACGGGGTGATAGTGGCAAGATCTGGCAGTTTGAGAAACAGAGTTGTTCATGGAGACGGTAGAGTTAATGCAGACACCAAGGTTTTTAGCTGAATCAGAAATTGGGACTGATGTGTTACATAATGGGAGAGAAAGAGGAGGCAGCTGAGAAAGTTTCTGACAGGTGCCAATGAGGATAGCTTCTGTCTTGTCGTCATTAAGCTGAAGTTTGTTGAACGTCATCCAGTTCATCCAGTGAGTAAAGTATTCTTATATTGTGCCATTAGAAAGGTTCATTGGACTTTGTGGAGCTATGTGTCCGTGTTTGCCTGATGCTATATAGTGTTCTGATAATGTGTGCGTGCCTGTGTGCATGCGTGCGCGCATGTGTGACCGCAAAACCGCTATTTGCCGTTTCTTTTTATGATGATAAACATTGTCGAATCTGATCCGATAGACGACATTTCTAGCGGAGTACTAGCACAAATATGATGATTTCGATATATTAAAACAAAATTCCATCGTATTCATTAAATACTAGCAATATAAACACCTTTGGAAAGCAATCACTTCACACAGTATATTTCTTCTACTAGTTCCAGGTCGCTTAAAAAAATCTCTTGGCGATTAAACATCAAACCGGAGATTGTATTTTCTATTATTTGCTTATGCAGGCTATACCTGCTGCGGATTTCTTTTAAAATCTTTCTAAATAAAGAGAAACATCAAAAATAATTCATTGAGTCAATTTTCATAAAAAAAAATCAGTCGATGTATACAACGTGTGTCCTTCAGCTTGACGATCACAGGTAGAAATTTGTTGTTGACTGGACTTTCAGTGATTGCTTTGAAGGCTGCCATGATTCAAGGTTCCCAATGCTGAAATGGCAGGTCATGGGTACTCGCCCTTCGTTGGCTCGTGCGCACCCCGCAAACGTCACATCTCATAGTTTCATATACGGTTGGATTCAGCAAAAGATAAGCTGTTTACGCATCCGCGGAAACATCTGATTTATCGAGTAGGTCCAGATGTTCTTTTTCAAAGTTTGCCAATATTCCGACCTTTAGAAGACTAACAAACTAATAATTTTATGAAATGAATATTATACGGGAATTAAGGACAGGGTTTCGACATGTCAACTGTACTAATTTGCATGAAGGTAGTCCTGTGTGACCCGTATAATTCAAGTTGCCGTTAACCGGTCACCCCAAGCACTGCCGGGAGCCAGTCACCATTGCATCACATGCAGTGAAATTTCGTTGGTGTGAATTTTTTTTTTTTTTATTGCGCAGATTTTCGTATGGGTGCATTTATAACAAAAACAAACTGCACAGATCGATAGAGGAAAGAACAGTCTTTGTCTTCATGATAACAACTTTGTCATTCATGTTCATCTGCAAGAATATTTGACTGATAAACATGCAGTTTTTCCACTGACTGACGCAATTCCCTGCATTGCTGAAGAGAGGCTGCCAGTACCTACTTCTATTGCCTAATACCTACATGTAGCTTTTTTAAAGTTATAAAGTATATGGTGTTTTATTATGCTTTTTTCCTTGTATGTATTCTGTTTTACGTGGTTTGGTACAGGTAATGCAGTTTTTTGTTATGACCTAAACTTTGTGGCACAAACAATATGATAGAAAGCAAAATGTAGTTTCTGTAATGTAATGCATTAGTTTTCTTTAAGTTCTATAAAAACTACATGCCTGATGCCGTCTGTCCTGAAAATTAGAACCAAGAATTGAGTTAAACAAGATGAGATTGCTTTCTTTTGCGGTATGAAGTGAGAAAATCACTTTTCATTAATTGGCTTTGGCATCTGAGTTTAGTGTGTTCTTTATGAAGCAAGACAGTCTCTTTTTATTGATTAGCTTTCACACCTGAAAGTTCATGATGTTCTTGTACTTAATGAAATGAGACAATCTCTTTTCATTAATTGGCTTTTACATCAAAGGTCATTGTGTTCTTATGTCTTTATAAAACAAGGTAATTGTTTTTCATTTTAATTAGGTTTCATATCTGGATTTATTGTTTAGCTTTGTATACACCGAATCAAAAATCCATTGCTAACCCGACCAGCATTGTTCTGATGTCAGTCCTTGGCTAAACTTCATTTTGCTATCAGTGGCTGTCAGTTGACTTGCATGTGAACCACCTTGACTAGTCAGTGGTTTTCATTTACAGTTACCAAAAAAAAAAAAAAAAAAGACAGGAAGGTTGTGGGATCATAGGTTGGGCATGTTGAGGGGCAACTCACTGGTTGGCAAAAAGCAGAGTATGTGACTATCGAGGAGACAGGGGAAACTCCTTAACCCTATCCCATTCACTCCGGCCAAACACAGCTTTCCCGCATCTGTTCACTCCGGCCGCGGCCGGCTGCATGTTTGCATACATGGCCAGTACTTTTCCATCACGCTGTAACCTTGAACTAGCTCACTCTGTATGAATGAAATTTGGCGGGTAGGTCCACGGAGGACCAATGAACTGTTAACACTAAATTAAGACGCCACCACTGGCATCATTCACAAGACAGAAGAAGGAAATGACCGCATTCCATTCTTGTGTATGTGTGAATGAGAAAGATGGCGACGCAGCACGAAGAAGTAGAATGGGAGGAGTATACAGAGGAGGAATTAGAAATTATTTTGAGAGAAATGGAGCAGATGGAAAAAGAAAAAGATGCAGAATCAGATGTAGAAATTGATGTTGCTGAAGGAGACGATGAGGAGGAGGAAAGCGAGGAAGAAAGCGACCCTGAAGACAATGTGCCGTTAGCGGATTTGCAGACGACGTGGCGACTCGCTGCTGTAGCAAGCCGGGTGAACGAATTCCATCTCGAAACTGGCCCTTCACACACATTGCCCGCGAATGCAAAACCTTTGGATTATTTTTTTTTATTTCTATCGGAATCTTTTTTTCAAACGGCGGCAGAGGAGACTAACGAGTATGCAAAACAGAAGATCGTAGCTAGAGGCTTGGCCAGTGATCCATTGTGGAGTGACATATCATCAGCTGAAATACATGCCTACCTGTCGATCCTTATTATGATGGGAATCAACCGTAAACCGCGGATTGATATGTACTGGTCGACTGATCCACGATTCAATGACCCTTGGATTAGCAGTATTATACCTAAAACAAGGTTTCTGAAAATCAATCAGTATTTTCACCTGCGTGACACATCGAACACACCTGGGCGTGACAGTGCGAACTACGACCCTCTGTATAAGATCAGGCCTTTCATTGATATTATCCAGCCACTGTTCAAGTCACGATACAACCCTGGCCGTGACTTGAGCATTGATGAATCAATGATTGGGTACAAAGGGAGGGTGTTTTTCAAACAGTATATGCCCGGAAAACCTACCAAGTGGGGGATCAAGGTGTGGCAACTGTGTGATGCAGAAAGTGGATACTGTGTGGCGTTTGACATCTACACGGGTCGTCATAGCCGCCAAAATACCAACATCAGCCTGGGGGAGGAGGTGGTCGACAAATTGGCCTCAGATTACTACAACCAACACAGGCACCTTTATTTTGACCGCTTTTTCTCGTCAGTGCCCCTTTTGAAACACCTGTCCAGCAAAGGGACCTATGCCTGTGCGACAATCATGCCAAATCGCAAAGGACTTCCTGACGAGGTGAAGGCGGCCAAACTACCCAACAGAGGTGATCTGCTATAGGTGCAACAAAGTTCTCTGATGGCCACCGTGTACAAAGACAAACGCCAGATCTACATGCTCAGCACCAATCAGCCACGGGCAAATCAACCGTAGGTGACAAAGAGATCCCCACTGTCATAGCTGCCTACAATAAGTACATGGGAGGCGTTGACAAGTGTGACCAGTACATGGCCTACTATCCCGTGGGACATAAAAACAAGAAATGGTGGAAGTACATCTTCAATTCCTTCATCAACTTATGCATTGTACAGGCTTTTCTCACCTGGGAGAAATCGACACACGATCCACCTGTCGAGAAAAGGTACGATCATCTCTCCTTCCGAGCTGATGTCGCCGACCAACTGAGGGGTGGATTTACTTGCCGTAAGAAGACAACAGGAAAGCGGAAACAAATCCCCGAGGCTCCGATTGCTGTCCAAACAATCAACCACCACAAGCTGATCAAGATAGAAGGACGCAAAAGAGTCTGTCGCCAGTGTGTCATCGTAGGGCGACTGACACCCACAAATCGACAGGTAGAAACGTCATTTCAGTGCGGATTTTGTCAAGTTCCACTGTGTCGTGTCGGCCGTGACTGTTTTAGGGACTATCATGACAGCAATCTTGTGCGCCAAAACAACAACCAATAACTACACGCAAACAAGTTAGGATCTGCACCTGAAAGTTGACAATTTTGTGACACTGAAATGACTCAAATAAAATGACAACCAACCAGCACACTGGCAGTGACCGACACGATTGTACTCTCAGATACATACATATATATATACATATAGCTATTTGTTTTTCTCCATAAAGTGTACAAAGTAGACTGTGTAACAGTGTTAGTTTGTAGTGCTTTTTGAAGCGTCAATCTTGGTTCAAAACTGGCACACATAGCTCTCGTCGGGTATATCATTTTGTTACATTGATTCTCATTGGTTGCAAAATTACAATGTGATTGGTTCACAAATATAGCCGTACCAACCGAAATAGTGAAGCATCCCAAACAAACTTCGATTCTGAACACATACCGTCGCCGCGATTGCGCCCAAAACGCGGATTTTCGACTTTCTCATCAAATAACTAATTCCATTTTCGCTGTAAGTACATAAAAAGGCAATCGTTCAAATCTTTATTCATTTCTGATTCATATAAGAAAAAAAATAAGGATGAAACACCGCTTAAAGAGGCAGTAATACTTGATTGAACTGAAGACCCCCCAGTTTTGCGGCCGGCCCCCGTTTTTGCCCAGTTTTTGGTACCACAAATTTGACGTCGCGTTTCGGTTCGCACGGCATTGCTAATGATAGTAATAGCAATAATATCGTCAGTGACAGTGATGAGAGTTTTCTGACAGTCAAATGATGAGTTGGTTTCTTTGGATGGTGGTGACAATTCAGCAGGGCCTTCTTCAAAGAAATGATGAATTTCAGAAACTCAGCTGACATATGGTCAGTGAAAAAGTCCACAGATGAGTGCACACTTTTTTTTTTTTTTTAGTGGTTTTTACTTATTTTTGCATCAAATGATGGTTCTACACTAGAAAATTTGCAGCCACTATAGAAAAGAAAACTCACGAACAAGTTGTGACATGTGTAACAGCTAAAGTGTCTGGTTTTTGTCATTTTTGGGGATGTGACTTGAAGTCAATTAGAGGTGAAATTAAGCATCAAAATAAAGCAACTGTGACATATTTTTTGGTGGTGAACTAGTTGCTGGGATGTCAAGGAACATCTTTTTTTACTTTGAGTTTGGATGTACAAGAATTACCTGGTCAGTTATAGCACTCTGAGTATCAACCATATATAACTGTTTTTTGGCTGTGCTGTAAAATGTGTGTCTGTAATTAGCATTTCTAATTATCTCAATATGACAATAATATCAGTGTAACATTATTCACAAGATGCACAATTTTATTGTGAACATGAGCATATCAAAATGTTTGTAGGTTGGATACAAAAAAAGTTATCGTTTTACTGACCTGACCCTCTCTTTGAAAATTCGCATAGTGCAAAGCCTTCGGCCAGACTTAAAACCCTTACCGGACAATAAGAGTTAATACACTTGTAGCATAATGTATTGATTTTGTATGAAATCCTTTTGAGAAACAGGCATCCAGAGGAGAAAGTGAAGCAAGGGAGTGATACGATAACAGGGAGTGATGTGATAACACCTCTTAGTATAAAGGGCAAGATGGGCTGTGGAATTATGAATATGCTGGAAGCATGCTTCTGCTCAGTTGAGTTGATTGAGGATTTGTATTTATGCTTTGGGATAACTGAGATAAGCAGACAGTTCCTCTAATTTCTAAATTATCCTTTGTGATAGCAAGCACCACTGTCTGTTCATGGCTCAACAGCTTGAACTAGAGGAGCGACATGTCTCTCCTCTGTTATTTGAATTCAGTGATAGTTTTTCATTTGGTGTATACAGATTTTCATTTGGTGTATACAGGGGTGCAAATTTTCTGGCCTTGGAAAATGTTTGTTCTTTACTTCTGTTTGGATAGTTTTTTGCTTTTGAGATTAACTTGCAGTCTTCTTTCTTCTTTTCTCCTTAATTTTATATAGGAAAGAGAAAAGAGGGGAGAGAAAGAGGGGGGGGGGGGGGGGGGGGGGATGTAACATTGAAAAGGAAGGGAAAAAAAGCTGAAAGGCTGCTGACTGTGAAAATTGGACATAGAATTGTGCATTTGTAAAACTCTTTGTCTGCCAGTGGTGCTTTCAGTGGCAAAGTTACAAAAAGTGTCGTTTTCCCCTGCTAAGGTGAGAGAACAAAAATGAAGTTCCTAACAAGATAACCATGCAAGCTACTTGCTGAAATTAGGGAGGACCCTGTTAAAAATAACCGGAGGTCGATTTGTTTGAAAGAGAGGCACGAAAATGGTGATGTAATGGAAAACTGGTCCAAGAAAATGGATGATGATGTGCTTGCTTATGTGTGCTATATATCAAGACACTAAGACTACAAAACAGTTCCAGGACGGGGTGGTGGTTGTGGTGGTGGTGGTGGTGGTGGTGGTAGTAGTAGTAGTAGTAGTGATACTCACAAGCATGCAGGCAACCCAGCACATTCAAAGAAGAGTGAGTTGCTGAAGAAAAATTTGACTTTCCAGGTGTGAGAACAGCGACATGGAAGAGTTCAAAGAGCGTCAGAGATAATGGAGTGAAAGCCATAAGAATCACTTTTCATATTTTGTTTTAATTTACAAGTTTTAGACTAAACTGTAGTAATGTGCTGTATTTCATATAATACACACACACACACACACATATGCAAGTATATGCGCGCATGCATGCACACCCATCCATCCGTCCATCCATCCATCCATCCATCCATCCATCCATCCATCCATCCATCCATCCATGACCACCACCCCCACCACCCCAAAATCCCTGCTTTGCAAACTTTTTCAGGCTTGCAACCCTACTGTATAGTGTGTTTCAGGTTTAGGGCAGTTTCCAAAAATTGGTTTCAGGCTTCAGGACCCCAGCCCACTTGCACCCCTGTGTATATCAAGTTTAGGTTTTCTTAGATCCCTGTTTTATTAGTATCCATATCAAGTTAGCTGCTGGTTTTTGATTTGGTTATTGTATTAGTTAAATAGGAATTTAAGAAAAAGTCATTTGTGTTTAGTACGCTTTTTATCTTTGCCTACCACTGCTAGGGAGACAACCTACCTTTTCTTCTTTTGAGACTATATACATGTGCGTTATTTTGCAGTCAATATTTGTAATACTGATTAAGTACAGGAAGCAATCATTGCTGACTTAGGTTTTAGTTTTGGATTCTGGTTGTAGTTCTGTAAAGGATAACTTTTATGTTTGTTATGTGTTGTTACTAGCAATGCCGCGCGAACCGAAACGCGCCGTCAAATTTGTGGTACAAAAAACTGGGGCCGGCCGCAAAATTGGGGGGGTCTTCAGTTCAATCAAGTATTACTTCCCCTTTAATCGGTGTTTCATTCTTATTTTTTGTCTTATGTGAATTAGAAATGAATAAAGATTTGAATGATTGCCTTTTTATATACTTAGAGTGAATATAGAATTAGTTATTTGATGAGAAAGTCGAAAATCCGCGTTTCGAGCGCACTTGCGGCGACGGTATGCGTTCAGAATCGAAGTTTGTTCGGGATGCTTCACTATTTCGGTCGGTACGGCTATATTTGTGAACCAATCACATTGTAAGTTTGCAGCCAATGAGAATTAATGTAACAGAATGATATATCCCGACGAGAGCTATGTGTGCTAGTTTCGAACCGAGATCGACGCTTCCAAAGTTTTGCTTTTTTTCATCGGAAAAGTTTGCAAGTAAGTCGCCATTTTTGGAACTTCTCGTCGGCGGGATTCGATTTCACATGCTTTTTTCTATATGCATGTGTAATATGAAATCAATTTGAAGTAAAATACGGCCGTACGGCAACTTTTTACACGAGGATCTATACCAGATCAGTAGCAAAACAACGTCGCAATGTGCCGACGCCATAGGCCTACTGCGCGGAACAGAACATTGTGCAAGTTTCAGCTCAGCAAGTTTCGCGTTGTCAGACAAAGACTAGCAACCAACAGATCAAGTTCTGTTTTATCTGTAACATTGTATTTTTCAAGAAAAGGACAACTGCATTTGAACTCGATTCGGAGTTGTCAGCCGAAGCTAGGTTCGTCAACCATTTCCTCCCCGAGGTCATGCTAATTTGCATGTCGCTGTGTAGATCTGCTCACCCCACGACAGGCGAGCTTACTACTAAAAATACTATGTGCTCGACGTGCTTCGCCGAGCCGTAGAAAATGGGTTTGCCCAAACAGAGGGGTGCGCATACCTGCCTCCCCAACTCTCTCTCTCTAATAAATAAATGAATGAATAAATAGGTCTAAATAATTTTTTTTTCAAATCAACAAACAATTCTGTGCAAGTCATTGTACTCTCTCAGAGATCAAGAAATGAATAAATAAATAAATAGGCCCCAATACATTTATATCCAAGTCACTGTTAACAGGCATGATCCTCTCTCTCTCTCTCTCTCTCTCTCTCTCTCTCTGAGACAACACACACACACACTAACACACACAGAGATTTAGAATGTCACAAAACAAAATCTTCTGTCATTGTTATAATATTTTTTATTTAGGTTTTGCAGCTGAATAGAAGGCTATGAGTTGTATTATTTGTAAAGTAGGCCATCCATTAGCTTACATAGTTGTTTCAGTTTGTTGTCAGTATCTGAAAAGGATAGGCCTATTGTCATCAGTTTGTTTTAAAGGAAAGATTGCATCTTATTTAGTAGTAGCCTATTGTTATTGATTTGTATTAACTCTCCAGCCCCGAAGGTACGCTATAGCGTACCGTAAGCGAACAACGTGTTAGCCCGAAAGTACGCTATCGCGTACCACTGCTTTAGGAATTTTTGTACGACAGGGTCAAGGCTGGATGCAAAACTAAAGATACTGGCTCTATCTGACAACCATTCAAGAGTACACATGTACCCTTATCACCAGCATACAGCCTTTACTCGCAGTGCAAAGCGAACTTGAATCGAGTGACCCGGCTGCGTTTTCTAGGTCGCGTTGCAAAACAAACCACAATGGCGTCGCAGTCAACATCAACAAGTGCGCCGCGGCGAAGGCAGCGGGTTTTCAATGTTCAGGAGGTGATCGAACAGATACAAACCATTGGATCTGATGTTGAAGAAGCCTCTGAATCTTCAGATGATGATTTTGTGGATGGAAACGTGTCTGGGGCAGATTTTTTGGCCAGTGATGACGAGTGGGAGATAAATAATGCAGACGACGCATCTGACAGTGACTCGAGTGAGGCAGCGCCGAACAACAACGAACCTGCTGTCGATCAAGACATTGAACCTGAGTGGGAAGCTGACCAGGATGAGTTCGTGCGTGTTCTGTTACAACCATGGAACCAGAACTTTGATTTTTTCCCGACTGTGACCGATTTCTACGGACAAGAGCAGAGTGGGTTACACGTCGAGCACATGGTGAGTCACGCCCCCTTGGATTTCTTTGCTGAGCTGTTCGACGTTAGAATCATGAAGCATATCGTCGACCAAAGCAACAAGTATGCCAGGGAAACAATCATGAGACCTCTGCACAAGGGTAGTATCTTTCGATACTTTCCTGACAAAGGCCTGACTGTGAATGACATGGTAGGTTTCTTTGCCATATGTGTGCACATGTCCCTTGTGCATAAGCCAGAGATATCTGATTACTGGAGTACATCACCCATCCTGCAGACATCATTTGCTAGCAACATCATGCCACGGGACAAGTTCTGCATGATGCTGGCAGTGCTTCATGTGAGCAACAACGACCAGTTTGTGCCAAGGGGGACACCAGGCCACGACCCTCTTGCCAAGATCAGACCTGTGTATGAACACTTGCGCAACAGGTACAAGGCTTTGTACACTCCAGACAAGAACATCTGTGTCGATGAGGCCATATGCCCCTGGCGTGGCAACCTGGGCTTTCGTGTTTACATGAAAGACAAGCCGGTGAAGTGGGGTGTCAAACTGTATGAGCTGTGCGAGTCAGAGACGGCCTATGTCTTTGACTTCGAAATTTTTGCCGCAATCCCTGGACTCAACAACAGACCAGTCGACGTTGTCACACGACTGGCGGAACCATTGCTCGATAAAGGAAGGTGCATGTATGTCGACAACTATTACTGCTGTCCTGAGCTCGCTGAAGCCCTCGCCCTCCGTTCAACGCACACTGTGGGGACCGTTCGTGCAAATCGGAAGGAGATGCCACCACAACTGAAGACAACGCCCCTCCCTCGACGAGGAGAAATACAGACTTACCGGCAAGGTACGTTTTATCATCCTTATTTCTAATTGTATCTGTGTCTTTTTCTTCTTTTCTCTCCCTGCCTTTCATCCAGTTCTTCTGCATAAACCTAAGTAATAAGCATACAGCACACTTGGAAACTGTATATATATGTACACACATTTTTGTTCATGTATGCGCACATACATGCACAGTGAGAGAGAAATAAACACATACAGACACACACACACACACAACAAAAATATGGAGAGCTCAGCGATCAGCCATATGTGTGTGTGTCTGTGTGTGTGTGTCTATGTGTGTGTGTCTGTGTGTGTGTGTGTGTGTGTGTCTCTATCTATATATATATGGGTGCTCTCCCATCGCCTAGCAGGCTAATCGCTGAGCTCTCCATATTTTTGTCTAAGTTTTTCAGCTGTTTTCTCATTGTGTATGTAATTGTGAATACTTTTTTGACACCATTTGCTTTTTTTTCTGTGAAATGTAAAGCGCTGGTGAGCATGTTTTTATATGGAATAAGCGCTATACAAAACATTATTATTATTATTATTATTATTATTAAGAAAAATAAGGGATCAGTGATATTTATAAATGAAAATGTGTTGATACAGATGAAGTATATTTTTGTTGTCAAAATATAAACATACTTTGACAGTTTATTACATGTTTTTCTGTCTTTATGATTCCAGGAGCACTCGCAGTCCTGCGGTGGGTTGACAAGAAGGCGGTCCATGTACTTACAACAAGGGCTGATCCCAGGCCAATGGTGAATGTTGTGTCTCGGAAGAACCCGAACAGCCAAAAGCTGAAGCCTGCTGCTGTACAGGACTATATCGAACACATGTCAGGGGTCGATAAGAGCGACCAACTCATGTCATACGCCTCCCTACAGCGCAGATCAGTCAAGTGGTGGAAGAAAGTTTTCTTCCATCTCTTTACTCTCAGCCTCATCCAAGGGTCCATCCTTCATCAGGAGTACCACAAGACCAGAGGGGGGAAGAAGATGCCTCTCAAGAAGTTTGTGGAGCAGGTTGGGCTGGCCTTGAACAACCGATATCAAGTTGGGGTTGCTGCAGCTGCAGAAGCCGCCGCCGCTGAACATGCCCAACCTGTGCCTGCCCCCGCTGGAGTCATCGCTGCAGATCCGAGGGTGGATGCTGCTGCCAACCCTGCCCCTGCTGCTGCCCCTGCCCCTGCCAATGCCCAGAGCAGGTTGTGTGGCACTGGTCACTACGCTGTCCCAATTGGAACTGTGGAAACTGGGTCTAGGAGGAAAAAGTTCCGGAAGTGCCATGTCTGTGTTGTCCGGGCCAGTCACCACCTTGGTGTAAAAATCAGAAAGTGCTCAAACAAGTGTGGGAAGTGTGGTGTCACTCTCTGTGACAAACCCTACCAACCAGGTGACAATCAGATCACATGCTTCCAGTTGTACCACACCATTCTGAAGTATGTCGAGTATTGAAATTACTGTGTTTGTGTGTGCTTGAATGCATATTCATACTTGACTGCAGGTTTGGGGGGGGGGGGGGGGGGGGGGGCTGTGAACTGTGAATGTTGTGTGAGACTGACCTGTGCACAACAGTACAAATACAGAACAGTGTAAAATACTACTGTTGCAATTTCATGTGAAATGATTTTCAAATTTGGTACCTTATCTTCTCCTGACTTTGAATGACAATTTCTTTTTTTTTTTCCCAAGTTGAAATTTGTAATAACTATTATAATAGAGGAAACTTTACTCTAAGACTTATTTTTTGTTTGTCTGTCATAGTATCAATCTCATTACAATGTTTGAAATCATTTTGTCTTTCCTTTTATTCTTTATGCATGTTTATGTTCACCAGGTAAGATTGGCTTGCGTGACTGTAACGGTGTGTGTGTGGAGTATGAAGTGAGCATTTACTCAATACCATGTTGACAAAGACACAGATGTTGCAGAACTCTCAAACTTGGTATACATAAATTCCATTTACATTCGCAATGTTCAGAGGTATTTTTGAGTTTATTAGGGAAAAAATGTGGCTTTTTTCTTCTTTGAGTGTTATAGTACCCCTTCACGAAGTTTTTGGAAAACGTCATTTTTTAAAAAATATATATAATTCAAATAATGAAAACAGCAAACACTTCAAAAATTGCACAAATATTACTCCATCCATTTATAAACATCATCAGTAAATTTCAAGATTCTGTCTTCAATGGTGATTTTTAAATAATTTTTTAGTTACCCATACAATTTTACAAAGGCTGTCTGCGAGCACATATGGAAATTATGAAATGTGCACTTACTCAATGCCATGTTGAAAATGACACAGGTGTTGCAAAACTCTCAAACTTGGTATACACAAATCCCAGTCACTTTCACACCGTTTAGAAGAAGTTCTGAGTTTATTAAACAAAAAAATGTGTTTTTTTTGTTCTTTGAGTCTTATGGTACCCCTTCGCGTATATTTTGTGAAAATGCCATTTTTTAAGAAAAATCTATAAATCAAAAACTAAATAAGCAAGCACTTTCAAAATTGCACACATGTTACTTCATTCATTTATAAATATCCCCAGAAAATTTCAAGTTTCTATCTGTAATAGCACTTTTTTTACAATTTTTTTAGTTACCCATACAATTCGGCCAGGGGTGAGTGCTTGTGAAAACTCGCATCTGGCAAGGGCTGAGTGAGTTAAAGGGCAAGATTACACTGGAAATACTTAGCAGGATTGCTCAGCTTTGGTAGATTTTTACAAGTAATATGCTAAAAATTAAAGTCGCAAGTTTGGGCTTAATGTTAAAGTAATATTGATGTTTAGACTATGCATCATGGTTTCCTTTCCTTTCCAATCTCTCAATGAATAGCATATATTATGCAGAGATTCATATATTTCTCTACTGCAGGAGTTAAGTGACCTATTCCTGAATGGCGAGTGGTCCCATATCCTTCCTGAAGTTTTCTTTGGACTCAGGCTGTGCTAAATGTTCAGGGACTTGACTCATCCACAGTCTACTGAATTATTTTTCTCTAAACACTGATGTATAAAATAAAAATCAAATGTAATGTACAAAAATCTTGTCTGTAATGTTTTCCTTTGTGTGTATGTGTGTTATGTGTGTGTTTAGTTTTTAGAAGAATTTTGATCGGATGATATTTTTGGATAGACTGCAGCATAAAAGCATGCAGTAATTTTTAATATTTCAATTATTGAAGTGATTCCAGAAGTCATTGATTCTCAGATTTCCTTTTATATGTACAGAAACTGATGAAATATTACAAATTATTCATAAGATACTGAAGTAGCGAGTCATGACTTTTTTGGTTTGATTTGCAGTAATAAGACACTTGAACGATGAGCAAAATGATTTTATATCTATCTCATGAAATGATTATATATCCTTGTTTTGTTTCTAGATTTATTTTTGTCTGTTATAAATACAATATGGGCAATTATTAATGAAAAACTGATAAAACATGCCAAATATCACATGTTTCCTGTAATAAGACAAAAATGGCTTGTCGCAGAGTTACGATAATGGTTTCATTCAATTCGGCATACAAAAATACATCAACGATCAAAATTTCATGACATTTGATCCTGTCTGTTTCTCACAATTACAAAATGAATGTCATTTCCAGCAAAATCAGCATACCATGCCATTTGATGGGTTTGTTCTGTGACAGCTGTCCCACACATCTCTTCTTTGTCCCACTAAAACATGGTACCAAAATTTAAGAAATTTTTGACGCTTCAAATTGGAATATCTCGTGAACTATTGGTCCGATTTGAAAAATTTAAACTGCTTTTTACTCAGAACAACATCTTCAAAACAATATACATCTTTTAACTCAAAACCTAATTTCAATTTTTCATGCGGCATTGCTATTGTTACAGGATCTATGTAGGCAGTATCAATTTCGAGATCAGAGAAGACACAATCAAACAGGCCTTCCTTCCCTTTGGCCCGATCAAGAGTGTCAATCTGTCTTGGGATCCGATCACAAACAAACATAAGGGCTTCGCATTCATCGAGTATGAGGTGCCAGAGGCTGCCCAGCTGGCCCTCGAGCAGATGAATGGCGTTATGATTGGAGGCAGAAACATCAAGGTGGGAGCTATTTGTACATGTCGTTGTGCTCTTTCTCCACTAGAATGAATCAATTTAGCAGTTTTCTTTCTTGGTAGGCTTCGCTTTTGAGGAAGAGTTTTTAGATTCTCTGTATGGTATACATCACCAAAATGGTAAATATGGTGACATTAAAGGTTAAATTCCATTGTAAATAAACCAAGACAAGTGTGACCGCCCACAATCAAGCAAATAGGAACCAGAAAAACACGAAAATAGAACCAGAACAGTATTTAAACAGGAACTGGAAAAACACGAAAATAGAACCAGAATGCGTATTTAATACAACCAGACAGGACAGACACAAATTTTCAGCCAACTTGCCTTTGTCAAGTGTAAATGTAAGATCACAAAGGAACAAACAACAAATACAAAAATTAAAACTCAAATCATTTTAGTCCTTTTCTCCTGCTGGACGAAGCAGCAGAGAAGTTTGAGTCTTTTGTATTTGTTTGTTCTTTTATGATATTACATTTACGCTTGACAAAGACCAGTTGGCTGAAAATTTGTGCCTGTCCTGTCTGGCTGTATTAGATACGTGTTCTGATTCTATTTTTGTGTTTTTCTGGTTCCATTGTAAATAGTTGCACAAAAAGTCAAATTAAATGTAAAAAAAATCCTATTTCAGTTTCTCTTTGCTTGCTAAGCAAATCATATATTTTTTGATACAGTACTGTAGAATGGATAGCGTTTTTGAGATGAAAAGTATCGGAAATATTTTTGAGATGATAAAAAGTTTTAAGAATTTAGAAACAAATTCTTACTATTCTTTATTGTAGACTTCTGTCTAATGACAGGGTGCAGAATTGAAGCAAGTGAAAGTGCGCTAGTCAGGTCATCATTTCATGTTGCACAGTGTCAGTGTTGGTTGTTTTCTCTTTTTTGTTTCATTTCAGCATCACAGTTGCGTTCAGTGCAAGGAGTTTGTTATACATTGTACTATCTGCCATAGTACACAACTTTGGGTTTGCTCAGTACAAATTATTAGTGTTGTTTCATTAACAGTAAACTCATAAATTAGAATACAAGGTCATTGTGCAAGTTAGAGAGAGAGAGAGAGAGAGAGAGAGTGAGAGTGAGTGAGTGAGTGAGTGAGTGAGTGAGTGAGTGAGAGAGAGAGAGTGAGAGAGAGAGAGAGAGAGAGAGAGAGAGAGAGAGAGAGAGAGAGTGTGTGTGTGTGTGTGTGTGTGTGTGTGTGTGTGGTTATTATCCAGGAGTGGGAACTGTCTGCCATTAACCCTTTCGCAGCCAGCCATCCTAATTTGCATGCATTCCCAGCGCCAGGTATGCATTTGTGAAAATGACATTTTTAGGGTAACGTTTTTTAAAACAACATATCTCTGGAAGTAGAGATCCAAATGTTTAGCTGTTTTTTGTAACATGAAGGCAATTGAATACAGTTGTTTGTGGTTATATTTTTTTCTAAGTGTTGTGTCCTGAACAATTTTATATTTTTAGTTATTTGATAGCAAAATAAAATAACAAACAAACATTGACATATTGTTTTGCGTGCTGATGATAAACAGGCAAGAAAATACAAAAGCAGACTCTGCACAATAAAGAACAAACATTGAACTCACCACTGAAAGTCCAAAAACTCTGTAATATTCCATGAAAAGTGAACAAACCAGGTGATAATCCAACATATCACTTACTCGAAAACAATGGAATGGAGGATGTTGGTGATGAAGGGGTAGGATGAAGGGATATTGCAGGAGAGGGTTGGAGTGGAGTATATACAGAGGGGAGGGGGGTAGAGTGGAGATGATGGTGAAGGGATACAAAGGATGGAGGGTGGTGGGCTGGAGGGTAGTGGAGGCAGGGAGGTTGGTGAGATGGAGGTTGTTAGTCCAAAAACTGTAATATCCCATGAAAAGAGAATAACCAAGTGATAATTCAGCATTCTACCATAAGCTCAAAAATGCTGGGGGGGGAAGGAAGATGTGAAAGAGTGGTGGGATAAGGAGGCGATGGAGGTGGAGGGGTGGGGGTAGAGAGGGGTATCAGTTGAGTCCATAGAAAATTTGACCAGCAGCCCGTTTGTAGTCTTGCCGAGTGTGGTACAGTTCAAAGCAGGTATCTGGGCACATGGGCTGGTCACACTGCTTGCATTTGTAACTTGTCTGCACCCTCTTCCACCCCCTGCGGGTTCTTGAGCTGCAAACAATACAGTCTGGACGACTTGAGTCGATCCTCCCAATAAAATGTCTCTCTGTCAGTCGGCCAGGTCTGGGTGTATCTCTCTGGCCCTGGGTTTGAATCAGAGGGACATACTCTGTGAGAAGGCCATCAGTGACCTTCTCCCTGAACACCCTGGGCTCAAGATGAGGTTTTGGTGTTGTCTTCTTGTAGACGATGTAGGCGTTGGTCAGGGCGACCTCCCGCAGGCGATGATACACAGCATAATACCATTTGGAGACCTTGTGGGGGTAGGCATAGGTCCCCAACAACTGGTCAGTCAGGTCCACCCCACCCATATGCTGATTATAGTCCTCAGCAATGACGGGTTTCTCTAGGTCACGAAACCCGCCTTCATGCTGCCCAGATTTCATCCTTCTCTCTATCACATTGTCTGTGTGAACAGACGAGAGAAACAGAACATACTTCACATCATGCCAAGCACAGGCCACAATGTCAGTGGATGCTGATTTCATGAAGATTGGATCCTCTCCTTTACGTAGTGGCATCTCCCTGCTGTTCATGCCGGGTGGCATGTTCTTCCTTCCAGGTCGTACAGTGCCACAATGGCCCAGGTTGAAGTTCTTCAGCTCACGAACCACGTTGGGGGAGGTATAAAAAGAATCTGTGTAGATGATGTGGCTGGTGTTGTGGAGGTCCTCCACCAGCTTCAACACCACACTCTCTGTGACACTGAAGTCCCTAGGACTGAAGCCTTCATATGTGAAGGTTTCTCTCCCTGTATATATGAGGAACTTCAGGGCATAACCAGTGTCTGCCTCTGACAGGCAGAACTGTTTGATGCCAAACCTGATCGGCTTAGCGGGTAGAAATTGTTTGAAAAAGAGCCTCCCTTTAATTTGATCATGGACTCGTCAATGCTCAAATTTTGTGTTGGGCTGTATGCTGCTGTGTACAGAGGATCAATGATGTTCAAGAGGGGTCTGACCTTGAAGAGAGGATCATATCCCTCCTCGCCTCTCTGCTTCTGGTTTGTATTGTCATTGAAATGAAGGAAGCGACTCAGCAGCTCATATCTGTTTCTTGACATTACTAGCCCAAACTGGACCTTGGTCAGCCAATAGGTGTGCCAGTAGTCCTCCAGCTCAGGCTTATTGCACATGCCCATGGCAATCTGCAGGGCAAGATATGCCTTCATCTCCTCTGTAGTGGTCTCTTTGGCAGATTGAAGGCGGGAGTGGGGATCAAGATCTGTTATGCCACTCAGGAGCTGCTCAGCATATAGGTTTGATTGTATGGCCATCAACTCAAAGACAGCATTGGGGAAGAACAGTTGAAAGTAATCAACTGGCTCAAAATTTTCTGTATTCACCAGAACACCTGAAACAGAAAAATGTCATAATAAAGTTAGTAAAGTGAAGTAAAAAAAAAATGCACACAAGGGCACACACACACACACACACACACACACACACACACACACACACACACACACACACACACACACACACACACACACACACACACACACAACCAACACACAACACACAAACACACACACACACACACACACACACACACACACACACACACACACACACACACACATATGCTTGTGCGCACACACACATGCACACACACAGACACACACAAACACACACACATACAAGTACACACGCACGCACGCACGCACGCATGCACGCACACACACACACCTCTACACACAAGCACAGGCACACACATATACACAGAGAGACACATCTTCACCGCTCACTCCCCCCCCCACTCCCCCTCTGATCCAGAATGAACTGATATAGTCACAACAAAGAAACCATTTACACACACACCCTACATAATTATAATGTATGCTACTCCACATAAAACCCTGTTACAGACTTGAAAAATCAAAACAACAACAACAACACACTGACACAGAGACAAAAACATATATATATATGTAAGCTGAAATCAAATGTAAACAAACTCAACCACTTGCCTGGTTTTCTGTTGAATTTGGGCAGCCAATCCCCTGGGGCATAGGGATCATCTTGGCGGAACAATTCCCATTGAAATAGGTCAGGGGCTGGCACAGATTGATGACTACGAAGCCGCGCACCTCTGGTCTGTCTGGTATGACCACGCCCCCTTTGACTTCGTCTTGACACACTTCTTTCAGTCCCACTTGGTCCATGCACACTCAGTTGACCTTGGCTAGCTGCCAACTCTTCCCCATAACACACAGTTCCATCACTGCTGTCAGCACGAAACAAACGCTGGCCCACAGCGTGCGAGCCAACACCCCCCCTCACACTTGTTGTTCCACTAGTCCCTGGCTGGTCACCAACACTTTCTCTGGCACGCGCAGCCTCGCTATCATCGCTATCACTGCCCCAATCGAGATCACCACAAGGGTCAGGATAACCTTCATCCGATTCTGCATTCTTTGTCTATTCAATATTCTGATCACTTCATCCGTTGTAAAAGTACGAGTACGAATCCCGGAAGTACTTGGTTGTGAAGCCATGATGACAAAAAAATTGTTGTCTTTATCAGTAGATATTGCGTCGTAATCCAGTGCCCAAGGCCTGCAAACGGCTACGTGACTGAAAGCAGGGAGTCCCTCTGACACTGACGTCAGTTGGTATGTTCTTATCTCTTTAGATTAGAGAGTAAGATTGACTTGACTTACCTCACCATTACTCGTCGCAAAAATGCGACGTCGGCGCTGAGACATTGTAGTCGCTAAAATGTGACGTCGGCGGCGAAAGGGTTAAAAGATATCTTGGGAGAGGGTAGAGGAAGAGGAAAATGTTCTGTGAAAGAATGAACATTTACTTATCTGTTAGTATTGTAGTCTGCGGACATTCTGTATTGTTGCTTTGGCTTGTATCATTGTTAACATTCAGAGCTAACAAACTTTGAGAAAAGTGGAGTGGTAAAAACAAACCAAGACCATCAAGCTTAAACAAATTTGGTGATAAAGGTTTTATGTACCTGTTGATATGATGGACGATAACTTCAGTTTTGACTTATTTCCTTGTAAATGTTCTGTCTCACGCGGTGAAGCCTGGCAGAGAATCTTCTGTATGTAGTCTGTATATATGCATGAAGAACTTGTCTTTCAGTACACAGAATCAGAAAAGTCGATGTTGCAGAGGTAGGGTCCAGATCATCAAAAAGAGTGTACAGTAAGCAAGGGAGAGTGAATAGCTCATGAAGAAGAACAAGTGAATGTTGCTGGTTCTCTAGTGGAAATGATAAAAAGCAAACATTCTGCAAATTTGTCATTAAGATACATGTACTGCTCTTCAGGGGTTTTGAAAAGTTCAAAACTTGTTCCATAAAATTTGGCTTGAAACAAGATTATTCATTACTTGGTGCCAAAATCTGAATAGAAAAATGGAACAAGTGGATGATTTTATAGTATACATACATTTTTGCATTTGTGGTAATTGGAGTGGACATAACATAAAATAGAGAAATGTTAGAGCAGATTTGAGTGGGAAATCTTGTCAGACATTTATGGAAGAAAAAATATGGTCATTGTGGTCTTTGCAATCTAGGTTGATATTAGAAAATGGAACAGTTCCCACTTCTGATTGTTTGATGAGTGAAAGGATATAAAAAGTGTGTGTGTGTATGTATTCTTATTTTCATGATTTGCATGGTTTAACTCTTTGACTCCTGCACCTAGCCACCAACTGCAAAAGCTTAGCCCTCTGACTCCCTCACTCTGTCCACTGGTTTCCTGCAGGAAGCTGGTGGATAGGATGAGGGAGTCAGAGGGTTAAGTTTTTGCGTTGCTAGCATAGTTGACAATGCAGGATGCTGATGGACAGGCTGCAGTAGTCAGGGCTGTTAGAGTTCAGCGATTTCGCGGAAATCCGCGAATACAGTGATCCCATTTCAGGGAAAGTCAAAGTGCTTCCGCGAAAGAAAAAAAAAAAGCACAAAAAAAAAACCACAAAAAAAACCAAGTTCTGTAAGGGAATAGTATAGAGAGCTCTCTTAAGTTGAACCTGCAGTACGCCTTGACATTAAGAATTATTGCATGAATACAAAAAAATTGTGTTTAGAATGACTTTCTAAAACCAAGTGCTATATATGTCATGTGGTTTCAGAAAGTTACTCTAAACACAAATTGATCCATTGATTTGTTAATTTTTTGTGAACTAAAAATTACCCAGTTTGCTGCCAGGATAGGCCCTCTGATTGGCTTCAAAATGTCATATTTTCAATTTTCGGAAAAGGGGGGCTTTGCCCCCCTGCACCCCCCACCGGGGCGTTGCCCCTGGACCCCACCGGGGCCTGGGCGGCCCCTGGACCCGGCCAATTTTCAGGGGAAAAACAGATTTTACCACTAACAGCCCTGAGTAGTGAAAGGGTTAAGTCATTTGATAATATTTTTTATAATGGTTTTGAATTTGATGTTATTCATTAGCAAGTTCTTTGAATTGAACTGGTAATGTTTAAACTAATGATGTTGGAAATAGGGTTGAGATCATGTGTGTTTGTGAAATTTTTGCAAATATTACTCCGCTGTTTGTGGATAGATAGATGTCTTGCCATATTTTGTAACACCACTTTGTATTGTTCTTGATGAGAAGACGAGAGTGCCTAAGTTCAAAAGTACACAGCCCACACAGTTTTCTTATTCATAACAACTTGAAATGAATATATTTCACTGTGCATAAGCAGATTTTAACAGATTATGGCAGTTGATGTTCTAAGGAATACCTTTGCAACTTTTTGGCATTTGAGATAGATTGGTCTATGCCAAAGTCTCGAAAATATTCTTAAAAATTTCTAAGTCAGAGAAAGGACTAGAAAAGGGGAGGGATGTGGTGCAGTACATCATTGTCCCCCACCCTCATCCCTTGATCATATATATATGTGCACGTCTACAATACTGGAACAAGACCTGGGACATGAGGGTGAAAAATTAAAAGTAATAAAAAAAGCAAGTAAAACACATTTTTGAAGAGTTCAGACATACCTTTAATAAACAGGAAAAAATGTAAACAGAGTTCATTTAAAGACTTCACTAAAAATCAGCAAAATGTAGACCAAGTGACCGACGTGATGTGCATTACTTGGTTTCCACTTGGTACTGCTTTTTTAGATAAAATAACCAGGCTTCATGGAAAGGATGATGCCATCAACACAGACACCTAAGGTCATGTGTCCAGTAATAAACTTGAACAGAAGAACTTAACCATGTCCTGTATATAAACTTATGTATAGGTAGAGCCCTGTAACCCACGCAACATTGTGGCTTGACAATTTTTCGCTGACAATGGTAGAGCTGTAATATGGAAGTATCTTGATTTATTTTAGACAACATATTAAAAGCTTTCTTTCTATGACAATGATGAGCATTTGGGCACAGCCATATTTATGTAACTGGGAAATGTTGCGTGCATTACGTGGAATCCAAATGGGAAACCATTCTTGTATTCCATCGAGCAACATCAGAATAAATCACTGTTTTTGCATTTAGGTGCTCTTGATGCATTAGATTGTTCTCTACATTGTTAATTTTTGTTTGCAGGACTTTACAATATGCTGTATGCAATGACTTTGCTGGGTTTTGAGCAATTTATTCAAATTGACTGGATTTTATGATTTCTTGCATTTCAGCGAATATTTAATTTTATTTGTTAGATGTCACACAGTGATACATACAAGTGGAAATGCAAGATGTCACACAGTGATACATACAAGTGGAAATGCACTAATTCAGCTGATTCATCCTTTCACTAATTCATTCTTTGAATTGGTCCATTCTCAGATTGCTGGAAGTCATGGGGGGGGGGGGGGCTACTTCATCAGTTCATGTTGAGATTCCATTTTTGGTCACGTTTTCACAACTTGAGCTGTAAAGTCACTGCATTGGTGTAGCTTTTAAACAGTAAAAATATGGTGCCTGTGTTGGTTAATGGTCAGTGGCTGCAGGATACTCAGGTTGTCATTGGCCACTCAAGCAATGTCATCAATATCTGGAAAGCTGAAGTGTCCACTTCTGTCTCGCACAAATTTCGCCAGCGTCTCACCACCTTCTGACTTCAGAACCTGGAAATCGCACACACACACACACAGAGCTCTGAATAAATGCTTTGATTATTGTATAATGTGGAAAAGGTGAACTAAAAGTTTCAACATTAAGAAGTGTAAGCGACATTGTATTGATCAGATCTTATGCCTATGTACATTTTCAAAACCTACAGCAGGTTATTTTTTTTTTAACTTATTGTCCTATTGGACAAAATTATGACCATGGTACTGCATTCAAAACAATGTATCCTTACCAGTCCTTTGTAGAATAATGACTAGCAACAATAATACTGATATTAATTTTTGTAATGATAATAGTAATGATAATAACAAAGACAAGGAGTGAGAGTGGTTTCTTTGTAGCGCACAAACAAGGTATAATCCAATCCGTTGTTTTAACAAGTAATCTTTTAATAGCCACTCAAAAGTAAGGCATAAAAAGCACAATGTAGATCTGTATGCTGAGCCAGTTTCAGGTAAGTCCGATCAAAAATGTGCGTAAGGAGGAAGCACAATTGTCATCTCAGTAGATCTGAATCACTTCCACTGTAACCAACGAACTTTTCTTTTGGCAAGATTTTAGATAGCTAATATGGCTTTCCTTCTCCTGTATTAATCTTCAAAGAAAGAATAGATCTAGATCTACAGTTCAGTGGCTGGGGAAAAAGAAACAAAATACGTAAAGACTGTGTGAGTGCATACCTTGAAACAAAATCTGCAACGTTTCGTCTCTGCAGTAACTCACGCTCACAAAGTGCCGACTTTTAAAAATTCTCTGTAGATTTCAACAGCTGTATGTCTTTAACTGGACCATGTAATTGGAATACCATAATTGTTTGCTTTCTGTCCAAAGACATCAATCTGTTGCAAAACGGTAATTGATAACAAATATTCAGCAAGCGTGCGTTGCCGTGGAATCTAAAACCAGTGGCACTTAAAACTATTCCACGAAATTTCCTTTTTTGCTGAGAGCGTTCCTTTCCGAAACACAAACAGTAGGGCTCACAATATTCTTAGTTGTCACAACACACGCAGTAAAGCTTGTATAAACAAAAAGTGTCAATGAAAATGCTCCATGTAACGTTTATTTGTTATGTGCGCTACAAGAGAAACAAGAAATTACCGCTTTCGTTTCAGCAGAATCCCACGACTATGATTCGTTGTACACGTAAGATCATGAATGCATGCCGAGTTTTGTGAAATATAAGAGACTTTCCTGTACACTGTAAACTTAAGAAAGTTTCCACATTTTCATGCACAGTAGATATCGTATTGAAACGTTTGTGCGTTACTACAGAAACAATCGCAAATGCCCACATTTGATTTGCGTTCAGAGAGAATCGATCATTATTTACTCTTTTATTGAGTTTTATCCGGTAAAACTTATCTATTGTTAATAAACAATAAAAGCAAAATTGTATCCTTACCTCAGTTTGCTTGCCACACACACACACCAAACTGGAGATGCCGACACTTGTGGTGACGTCAAGCAGATGTGACGTGCGTTTCAAAGCGTCGGGTGGAGACGAGTCAACCAATGTTCAGCTTGTGTTTGAGCATACATGGGCCATGTGCTGCTTGTCACGTACACATTTTCTTTGTTCTCAAACACTTTAGATTCAGAGGATGGGGCCAAGATGATTGACTTTGATGATGAGCAAGAAGGATAGGTTGTGTGCGTTACACTAGGAAGCAAAACGTGCCACGCTGTAAGCACCTTCAGAGAAACTTGCATTCAGCTTCATATTTCAATGAACTGAATCGTGAGCAGGAAGAACGATCCCCGAAGATGCATTTTGGAGTAATTTTGAATCAGTTGAAGCACAACTGTGTTGTGTCGGTAGAACGGAATGCAAGCATTATCTGTGGAAACTAATGAAACGCACGATCGCCATATTTTTGGATGCACCGAACGCAACTTATTGCATGAAGTTTTGCAATGGCTTATTGTGGGTGAGATTAATGTTTTATTTACTAGCAGGACACACACAATTCATTTGTGTGTTGCTTGTTCTGATCAAGTTACACTGTTGTACAAGTTTCAACCCAAGCCATGTCCCACTTTCTGGCGCCTTTTTTGTCACAACCACAGACAAAATAAAAACAACAGAAAATCAGGCAAACACAAATGGTGATGAACAATGCTTTACTTTGTTGAAGAAACATGTCGCCAAACCAACTGAAATAAAAAAAAAACTCCACCAACATATGCAAAGGCAGCTATAACTGAAGCTGAAGTGAGGGCCCTATCATTCTATTGGGTGATTCCAGTATTGTAGACGTGCACATATATATATATATATGAAAAACATCTGTACTATGAAAATAAAGTGTAAAATTCAGCAGGCATTGACATTTTTGAATCAGTTAAAAAGTAAATGAATCATGAATTCTATAATTAACTCTTTTTAATATCTCCATTTTTCCAAATCCATGACCAGTCCTGAATTTTTGTGCGGATTGCCATTTTTTGACAAAGAGGGTGGGTGGGTGACATTAGTCATTTATTTATAAACCATTCCGATCTAATAAAGCAAGGAGAAGGGAGGGAGATGCGGTTTTT
>CM060309.1:38048924-38076424 GCA_030674185.1 Monoplex corrugatus
ATGTTTTAGTGTCCTTAGTTATGTTTAATTTTGTATTCAGATATGTTTTTTCTAAATCCCCTGTGCGATAAATTGGAGTGGGGAATGCCAAGGGCATCTCTCTAGATTATGTGTGCAGATGCATTGATATCAGAATCATTCTGATTTTACAACAAGGTGTTTGGCTGTTGTGCACAGTAACAAATGCATTGATATGTGTATTTAATTTTCTTTTCCTTTTTTCCCCACTCTTGTTGAGGTATTGTGTATGTTTTGAAATGGTTCAGTTGATAGTCCTAATATGGCTCTGTGCAATTGGCTGAGCTGTAAACAATAACAACAATATCAATAACAAGCTGTAACAGTTATAGCATTCATCAAACATAGGTATGAAATGTGATTATATTAAAAAGGTAGTAGGCATATGGTATAGCCCATATGTCAATCCCACACCCTGTCCACCAGCATCCTACATTGTCAGCCATGCTAACAAATCAAAAACTAAAATTAAAACAGTTGGTGGATAGGGTATGGGAGTCAAAGGGTGAAAGATCTTGAGTAATTTTAGTCTGGCAGGTGTCAGGACATGCATATTTGGTTTCACATTTTCAGTTTGTAACTTTTGATTTTTACTGTCGTGGTAACATTTGAAAAAATGGTTTATTGAGAATGAAAAGAAATCAGTTTTTGCATGTGTTCTTTGCATTTGTCATGGTTTCAGCGTTTTTGAAGCATTTGGCAAGATCAAGCAATGCAGGCTGGCTTCTGACCCTACTAGGCCTGGAAAACACAAGTAAGTACATTTTGGTCTTTGGAATAGTAGTTATATCTGGAGCCCCATGTTGATTGACATCATTACTCCCCAAGTATATCACTTGATGTGTCTGAAATGGGAGCCACTTTCATTTTGGTTGCCTTGATAACATTCAGCCAGAAAGGCCTTGCTTTCAAACTCAAGAAATATTTCACAAGATCAACTGTTTCAAGAATGTAAACAGCTTGATCCACAAATGAAAGTGAATAGCAGATGAATTTGTGTCTACTATTACTTCTCACTGCTGCTGTTTGGGGGAATAGCAGATGAACATGTGTGTACTATTACTTCTCACTGCTGCTGTTTGGGGGAATAGCAGATGAACATGTGTGTACTATTACTTCTCACTGCTGCTGTTTGGGTGTTTGAGTGGCTTTTAGTTTTCAGCTTGTTTTTCAGTCTTCATTTTATTTAAGAATTTGTCAAAGGCTGTTCATTGATAAATCTGTCATTTGTGTTAGTGTGTGTCTGTGGTTTGTTCTGTTCATTTTTCAGCTGTTTGATACAGAATAGCCTTGAGTTAAGTTTTCACTTAGTAATGGTTCGAATGGATTGTACGCTTGACAATAATGATCCCATGGATGTAGGACAGCTGGCTGTTCTCCCAGTTATAATGCGGATATATAGCTAGATGGTGTAATATTTGAAGATGCATGATACAGATGTAAGGTCAGTTTCTGTCTGTGTAGTGCAGTTTTTGAGGATGCAGTCTTTACTCTTCTTTGTAACATTTGTACATCTCAGATTTAAGTTCAGTTCATGCATGTATAGTCTTATCATTGCTAATGTTAGGTCATGTAATCTGATGTTTCAGAGGTTATGGTTTCATTGAATATGACACGAAACAAGCTCAGGCAGATGCTGTGACATCTATGAACTTGTTTGATCTTGGTGGGCAGTATCTTCGTGTTGGAAAGGTGAGTTGACATAGTATCACATTGGGCAAGAGTGGTTTGACATGATTAGCTGACTAAATCATGAGGCTTTATTCCCCAACAGCTGGTTGCACTGCTGTGTCTGAATTGTCGCAAAGTAATGTTGAGACAGTTGTGCTGCTGCTGATGTTGAAAAATTTACCTGAAAACGTTGTTTTGTAGTCCAATTCAGATTGTTAATAATAAAATAGTAATAATAAAAATGAAAATAAACCCACGCACAAAAATTTGGTAATTTCATTTTAGAAACCTGTCATATTTTGATAAAACTCGAGAAGATAGAGACAGTGTCTACCATGGATAGCCACATTTACTCAGAAAAATTTCTGATGAAAAAGCCCTGAAGTTAAACTATGCCCAACACAGTTAACCACATATACATCTTACAGTATTCTAATGAAAAAGTCGAGAAGTGCAATTGCAGATTGTGAAATGTGATTGGGTAGTTTGTAGGGCCTTTTACTTTGAAATTTAATCAGTAGTTTATAGGAGTTTTTTTTTTTTAAATATAAGAGGTCACATCATATGAGGCACCACTTTTCGTTGTGTTCCACGGAAATGTGGGACTTTTTGAATAAAAAGGTGAATATCTTTATAAGAAATAAAGAAAATAACGGTAGTTTCCTTGTGTGCTCAAGGCAGGGTTCGTACGCATCCCTAAAAACCCCTAATTTTTGTGACCTCTTTTTAGGGCCCCTAAAAGCCCCTAATTTTCAGATAAAAGACCCTAGAGTCCTTAAAGCCCCTAAAAATGGAACTGACACTGACAGGCTAGTAAAACTGGGAAGAGGAGGATGTTGTTGAAATGAATACAAAAAGAAAAAGAAAGAAAGAAGAATAAAAATCGAAGTTCAAAACGTGATATCGGCCAGGTGGGAAGCAATGCGTCGTCTGCTTGTGCTAAGCTTCTGTCAAGGGAGATTACCATACCTTCGTTTCGGTGATGTCCCTTGGCAATATCCGGATTCAGTCTGCCATTTTGAAATTGTTTCACTCGTGGACTTGTGGTTGAAAACACCGAGACAACACATCAGTGTGAAAGAAAAACTGTTATGGGGAAGTGTACCTTCTGTGAAAGTTGGTTGAGCCATAATTCTTTCAAGGCTTGGGTCAGGTCTGGTGACAACAAGTTTAGGGCCTACTGCACATTGTGCAAAAAGTCGATCGAGTTGGGGAAGATGGGTGAGGCTGCACTTTCTTCTCATTCAAAGAGTAAGAAACACATGGAACTGCTGAAAGCTAGCAAACCTGCCGTGCCGATTGGAGCATTCTTGAATAGGTCCAAGGAACTACCGTCATCAAGGACTAGTACAACAAGTCATTCGAACAGTGAGCAGACTGCATCTGCATCTGGCTCTGCATCAGTCTGTTCAATCACGTCTTTCACTCACAGCCAGTCAGATGTGTTGAAGGCGGAAATAATATGGACACTCAAGGTTGTCACATCGCATTACAGCTTCAGGTCCTGTGAAGGAATCAATGAAGTTTTCTCTGAGATGTTTCCTGACAGCAAGATCGCAAGGTCGTACAGTTCAAGTGAAAGCAAAACCTCATACCTGGCAACATATGGGATTGCCCCTCTCTTTCTTTGTTGAAATTGAAAGTGAAAAATGAAGACAGCTACGTTCTACTATTTGATGAAACTTTAAATCATGACATGCAGCGAAAGCAGGTTGACATCCATGTCAGAATATGGGAGGACAATGTTGTGAAAACAAGCTACCTGAACTCGGAGTTCTTGGGCCATGCAACAGCCACAGACCTCCAGGAATGCCTGGATCCGCTTGTGTGTGACTTTGGGTACAGAAAGTTACTGCAGCTCTCTATGGATGGACCAAGCGTCAATTGGAAATTGTACAGATCCATGCAAGATGAGGTGGAAAGGCACTGTACTATGAAGATGTTGGAGACAGGGAGTTGTGGATTACATGTGGTGCACAATGCATTCCGTAACGGGTCTGAGGCTGCAGGATGGAATGTTGATGGGTTTCTATCCAGTCTGCATACACTTTTTCATGACGCTGCTGCCAGATGTGATGACTTTCAGGCTGTGACAGGCTCTTCCACTCTGAGTCTCCCATTGAAGTTTTGCAAGCACAGATGGGTGGAAAACATCAAAGCAGCTGAACGTGCAATTTTTCTTCTACCCCAGGTTGTGGAATACTGCAATGCTGCAAAGTCAAAAACTGTCACCTGTCCTACAAACGCCTCCTTTGCTGTGGTACAGAAGGCCATCAAGAACCCCTTGATTACCGCTCAGCTGCAGTTCTTTCTAACAGTTGCGAGGCAAGTGGAACCGTTCCTTTGGATGTACCAAACAGACAAGCCTATGTTGCCCTTCATTGCACAGGACCTTGGCATCATGTTGAAGGAGCTGATGGAAATGTTCATCAAGCCAGAGGTGATAGAAGAGAAGGCCAGTTCCCTCTCTGGAATGATCAAGATTGATGTAAAGAAGAAGGAGCACTGGGTTGATGTGTGCCGAGTGAAGACAGGATTTGCTGCCCAACGACAGCTGTTGAAAACAAACCTGGCCTCAGATCGACAGAAAGCAGAGTTTCGGATGGATTGTCGGAACTTCCTTGTTGCCCTGGTCGACAAGCTGCTGGAAAAGTCACCGATCATGTACCCACTTGTACGGCTTATGCCCTGTCTGGATCCAAGGCAGATAGCAACGTTGAGTAAGAAAGAGGCCAACAGAACGAAGATGACAAGAATTCTCAGCATTATGGTGGATGCAAAGCGGGTGGTCGAGGGGAAGTGTGACACAATTCTCAAAGAGTATTCTCTCTTAGTAGAGAATGTTCAGTGCCAAGAAGACATGAGGTCCCAGTTCAACAGTTTCTCTCCTGGTCAAGAATCCAGCCGCATCGACAGTCTCTTGCACTCTGTCCTGGCCTCTGACAAACAGTATGCTGAACTGTGGGGACTGGTCAAGCAGCTGCTGCTGCTGTCACATGGCCAAGCGTCTGTGGAGCGAGGTTTTTCAGTAAATAAGGAGGTGACAGCACACAACATTGGAGCCAACACCATCATTGCCCGCAGGCAGATCAGCGAGCATGTCATGAGATGTGGGGGTGTCCCCATAGTTCCCATCACGAAAGAGCTCATCTTGTCAGCTTCATCTGCAAGGAGCAAGTATCATGAGTACCTTGAGGAGGAGAGGAAGAAGAAAGCTGCCAGACAGAGCACACAGAAGCGAAAGCAGACACTAGACAAAGTTGCTGATTTGAGAACTAAGAAAGCGCGCTTTGAGGAGGACATCAGCAACCTTGTGAAGAAAGCAGACAAGTTGTGTGAAGACGCAGAGGAAAAGGGAACTCTCACACTTCTTTGCCAGGCCAACGCTCTTCGCTCCAAGTCAAGAGAGAAACAGAGTGCTTTGCTGGTCCTGCAGAAGGAAATTGATGCTGAATTAGAAAGTATCAAAGACCAGTAGAGCCCATTCCTCCCTGAACACCGCATGGTGGACTCGTTGTACATACCACTCACTTTTATATGTATATATGTTCAATCTACAGTGTTTCCATATCATGTTGATTGTGATCATTTGTGTGACTGACCTTGCAAGTTTAAAGGCTACAGAAAATATGCATCACCTCGGATTCATTAGGTGGGGTTGAGTTGAAAAACTGAAGTTGTGTATGGTACAGACAGTGACACTTTCCTAATTCATCATTGCCTGCTGCTTGGGACAGCCAGATTCGTGAAAACAGTTGGTGAGTTGGTGCACATTGGTGACTTTTTTTTCTTTTATGGTGCGACTGGTGGCCCTTATTTTGTTAATTTTTGGCCCTAAAAAGCCCCTAAAAAGCCCCTAAATTTTGTGCCTGTAAAGGTGTAGGAACCCTGTCAAGGTACTACAAACAACATGCATTCTGTGATGAATTACATTTTAAAATCTTAACCCTTTGAGCCCTAGCCCCCTGAGCCATACAATACACTATTCCTGGGCTCCTGAGCAGAGTGCACTGAAAATCTACCCCATCGTAGTAATGCATGCATAAGAGACAAACTACTGACAAACAACCACAAAAAACAGTGTAAAAGTATTACAGAAAGGACTACCTTGAAGTTATCTCCAATACTCCACTTTGGTATGGTAATCCACCCAGCAGGTTGACCCTCTCTTGACGTAACTGTTGCCACGCCTACCTTCTCTGCCAGTCCGATCCTCATTGTCACTGTTTGAATCGCCTACACCTCCATCATCACTGTTTTCACTTTCGAGATCACTCTCTGGGTAACTTTGAGCAAAATCCTGCTCATCTGAATCGGAATCGTACAAAGCTTTGAGCACTTGCTCAGTGGTGAAAAAACGCTGGTGCTTGTTTGCCTCACGAGAGGTCGAAGGTTGAGGAGTTGATCTTTTCATTGTGAAAACTGACAAAACGTACACCAAACTATCACAATGGAGGCTGCCATGTGCAAATTGAAGTGTTCTGCAGCGACTGGGAAGGAATTATTCTGATTGGATAATATAAAAATAGAGCGAGACCCGGCTGTTTGACCCACTGTGCTGTGGCGACGTACAGCGTGCACTCGGAATACGGTCACACAAAGCGTTGCGACCTGTAGGTCGCATTCGGGCCCAGAGGGTTAAGAGTTGCCTTCAGATAAAATGGGCTGCAGAGATTAGTTTTAATAGCTATCGTAAATCGTTGTTAGGTACTCCAGTACCAATGCTTGCAGTCATCTTTCTCAAAAAAACTTACCATTAACCATTTCATTCCCTCACCCTATCCATTGCATTACTGCAGGAAGGGTGTGTTAAACTGAAAGGGTTAAATATGTTAACCTTTTTTCCCTAGACACAATAAGTTTTGCTTGTACATGTGTTGCAGGCCATTACACCCCCTGAAACGGCAGCGCCGGCCCCTCTTCAGTCCAGTATGCCAACAGCGGCTGCAGTCGCTATTGCTGCCACCACTGCCAAAATACAGGCCATGGATGCTCAACAACAACCAGCAGGGCTGGTCAGTAGCCTGTTGTTACTTTTGGTTTCATTCTGTTTAGTTTACTTGCTGTTTCGTATCACTTGGGGAAAAGGCTGTGTGTGTAAAATGTGTTTGCAGAAATATTTAGCAGGTGTTTCATGCGTGTTCTTAAAAAGACCTTTACTGGATCTTTTCATTTTATATTTTCAGTTTATCAGTTGATTAAATTAATGATGATAAAAGTAGCAGTAATAATACTAAGAGGTGCCAGCTCTTAAGTATTGTCCTAGTAATTTCCTTTTGGATTTAGTTGGTATGGATTTATGTTCTCGTGGTGGAGCTTACGGTGAAAATATTGCTGACAATTTTGTTTGCAAGGGTCTTAACTCAGTGAAGGGAGTCATAGGTAAATGAAATAAACCTAGTCCGACCATCTCGGGCCATTCAGATGAAAGGTTTTCTCATGTGACTAAATGAACTTATCAGACATGCCCATGTCATCAACTTACAAGCTTTGCAGATCAAAAGGTCTTGGCACTAGTAGCAAACACCTGGTTTCATTCAGTATTCCTGACTTCACAGTCATGTTGGATTTCATTTCTTCACTTATTTCGATTGGGCTTTTTTGTATGTATGTCTTTTTTTTTTTTGTGACGAGGGATTTACCGTGTGAAATCGGGCTGCATTCTTTGAGGAAAGCAAGTCATTGCAGGGTAGCACCATCTCATTTTTGTCGTCTTTTTTTCCCCCCCCTGTATGCATGTATTTCTGTGTATCAAATGAAAGTGGATTTTTTCTTCAGAAATTTGCCAGACAACTCTTTTGTTGCCATAGGATCTTAAACATTTGCTGAGTGTGCGGTGCATACTGGACCTAGGTTTATCATCTCATCTGAAAGACTAGCATCTATACCACCACTTAAAAACTGTTGGAGAGGGGGAGGGAGTAAAAATTGTGTGAATCATGATTCAGAACTGGGTTACTCGCACCCTGCTTGCTGGTGTGTGACAGAAATTATAGATTGAAGTGGTATGATGTGGTTATTCTTTGCCCCTGACAGTAGGCAGCGACTAGTTCTAGATAGTATATACTGAATCTCTGTGCAAAAACAGCTGGTTTTGCACATTTTCAAAAGGTCTATGCTAAACTTTAACTCACTCTATGTACGATTATGCCCCTTGCCGTTCGCCTGATACGCACCATTTGTATAGGCCATGAGAAAAATCCTCATACAAACAAATGAAAACAGAGAGTTTTGAAATTTAGCAGGTCATATATTAAAAGATTGGTGTACAACATGCTGAAATTTCAACTGTCTAACCCTCATGGTTGCTGAGTAACGGTACAAGTGAAATTAGAGAAATTTTCAGGTGAAAAATGTCTTACAAAATACACGGTCAGGTCGATACATCAGTTCCTACAGTCACATTTTGAATGAAATTTCATAAAATCCAACGTGCACACACTCCATGTGCACTGAAGAAAGAGATAATCTTGAAGAGCGCTGAGATGTTGAGTATACAGCCATTTGCTTTTCCATCGTTTGCTTCGCTGCAGAGATAGTGGGTCGTGAACTTTGCACTGTCAACACACCAACTGCGGAGTATAGTGACCTAATGGCCTGAAACGAGGCTAAGAATGACTGAAGAATCTATTTCTGGCTATTAGTTTCGGTTAAAGGAAATACTGAAAGCCCCGCGAATTTTCAAATTTCAAGTCGGATTTCTCCGACGCTCTTAGACAAGCGTTGTTGAGACATGATCGGGGAATCCCGACGCTCATTGTGAGAGAATTAAAGTCTATGTTGCAAGAAGTGCACCAGGCATAGGGTAGCACAGCATATTTAGGCTCATTGCAAGAGTAATCCTTACTGTAACTGCTGAGATATTTCCCCTGTCATTTGGGAATATACTGCCTCTGATTTCTTTTCTTGGTGGTCCTGCTTTTATCCTAGACATGTCCAGTGCCATTGTTTGGTATTGTGTGATCTTCACAGACAAAAGATAGAGACTGAAAATGGAAATAATAATCACAGAGAAGAATTTGTGTTAGTGCGTCCGTTTTGAGTGTGCATTTGTGTGTTACTTCTCTGCATGATGAAAAAAGATGCCATTGTGTCCATTGCATTTTTATTTGTAACAGTTTTTTTTGTGTGTGCGGCAAGTATAATTTTATTTTTGATGAAAAAACAATTGTACTACAAATTCAGATTTGTACTGACAGTTTTACAGCTTTACTGACAGATACCATAGGGGTCAGCACCTTTGTGAACACAATGTTTTTGCAAAAATTGAATGGAGATATTGTGGGTGTTTACTAACATGATTTTACCAAATATTTGCCACATTGTTGTATATTGATTAGATTAATTATTAAATAATGATGATAATACTAATGTTACAATAATGATGATGATTCTTTAATGCATTTAACAGGGTCCCCCAGGGCTGGCCGTCCCTCAGCTTGGAGGTCCTTCAATAGTGACTCCCACAACCCTTGGCACACCCCCACAACTCCCTCCTTCAGTGACTGCAGTGACTGGCCCCTTTGCTGCAGCTGCTGGCAACCCCTTGCAAAACCCACAGAACATGCTGCAGCAGAACATGCTGCAGCAGAACATGCTGCAGCAGAACATGCTGCAGCAGAACATGCTGCAGCAGAACATGAATCCTGGTGCAGGTATGATGGGCCCAGGCCCAGGAGGAATGCCCATGACACCCAGTGCTGCCGCCTCTCTTCTGACGCCACTTCGTCCTGGTCAGCCAGGTCTGGGTCTTCCTGTTATGCCACCACCTATAAATACCACTGGTGCTGGTGAGGTTGTTTAGGGCCAAGGATGGGTTCTGTAGGCTGTGCTTATGTGTTCCATGGTACTGCTGCAAGTTATCTGTGAAGCAGCAGTAGGGTTTTGGTCGAGAGAACATTTAGTGAATTTTGTCGGAAGGCATACTGAGAAGAGAAAAAGCTTGTTCTGCTGAATGAAAGAAAGCAGTCATACATATAAATTTCATCTCACATACTCAGATGCACTTTTGCGTCGCAACCCATGAACTGAAAAAGAAAACCTTCCCCAGGAAGTGTCTGAAAATAGCTATGACACATCCCTCCCCCTTGAACAGAACATCCAAAAATGTCTGCTAAAAATCCACGATCCTCATGGTACAGAAATTCTGTTCATAAAATGGAAATTCACAGAAAATAAAAAAACATGACTTTCATCATGACCTGGGCTAGTTTATTTGCACATTGATTTCAAAATTGAGTTGTGAAGAAAAATTTCAGTGATCGCACATAACATTGCGATTGACTGAATTGTAAGTCTAGCCATTGTGGGCCTTTTCTTAACATCAGCTGACAGAGTATGAGCTCTGCTTTGCATTGTCTCCCCTGTGCAAATAAGTGAAGCGTCATTTCACTACTGTACAACTTCAAAATTTGAGCAATGCATCATCTTCAGTGGTTCTCTTGAATTGGTAAAACATATTTGCTCAGTAGTTGGATATCACAGTCCAGAATCCTTTCAGAGATGTTTTTCCTGTCTTCCTTGTTTCTAAACAGCTAGGCAGGAAAAAACACCGGCATGCCCAGAATTAATCTCGCATAAAGTTCTCTGTTCTGTGATCTGACCTGTCCACCTGTCCTGTTCTGCTGTAGTAGCTACTCTGGTAAACGGGTTTGAATTGGATTGTAAAGCTATAAGCTTTTAAAATTTTTTCTCTTTTATGTATACAACTGAATGTCAGGTCTTACATTTGGCACTTTCTGTGTTGGTCTGTGGTTGTGATAATCTGGCATTTTTGACCCACTTATATGTTTGTATTTTGTGAAAAATTTGAAAGACATCATAATGTATAAGTTGAGCAAAAATGTCAGGCTGCAGAGTGGATCATGTGACACACTATTATTATCTTGAACTAAAGTCTTTGTTGATGGTTTTTGTTCCCCGTGATCCCTTGCCTGTTATTTGAATTCTTTCTGTCCATTTCTTTCGTCATTTTGTTACTTACTGTAAGATCTATCTGCACAGTCATAAAGCGTAGAGAAGTCGGATGAATTCAGTTGGGTATGTTGATTTAATGTTCATTTGCATAATTTTACATTTCAAACTATTAATTGATTTGTTGAGTATTTTTTCCTGTGCTCAGGAATCATGGGAAGAGGTATTGGTCCTCAAGACGGCAGTCAAATGTTTAACAACCTGGCCCAAAATTTTCTTCAACGGATGCCACAGGGAATGGCAGGGCCTGGCAATCTGCAGAATTTATTTGGTGGTAGGTTTGAGCATTAAGTATTCACTGTTCAGTGGTTTGCTTTGAATGAGCTGTGTACATCTGCTTGCTATGTTTCACTCTCCTTTTCTTGCTGATGTTCAGCCATTTGCATGGGGGAGATGCATTGCTATCAATATGGTCCGTAAAAACACATAAGCACAGCCACATGCCCTGCTTGTGATATACCTGTGTTGTTGAGTTAAGTGTCATGACTGTTTCTTGCATTGATGCTGATGTTCATATTTTTTGTTTGTTACATTTTTGTTTCGTTTCCCAGAATTTTTGTATTACAGAATGAGATTGACAGTGTGCATGTGGAGATGAGACTGAATGGGATAGGATTGGGATGGTAGAGTTATGGTGTGTGCATGTGTGTGCATGTGTGTGTGTGTATGTGTGTGTGTGTGTGTGTGTGTGTGTGTGTGTGTGTGTGTGTGTGTGTGTGTGTGTGTGTGTGTGTGCGCATGCGTGCGTGCGTGCGAGCGTGCTTGTGTATGTGTGCATGTATGTGAGACAGGTGTGTGAGTAGTGGATGAACGAGTTGCAGGGTATGGGTGTGATTTGGAGTGCATATTTCTCATGGGTTTCAGCTACTGCAGCAGTGCTGGCCACAGGTCTGCGTCACATGTTAGATCAGAAAGCAGCGGCAGCAGCTGCTGCCCAGGCTCCTCCAATGGCTCCCATGCAGATCCTGCCATCCCAACCCAGTCAGGAAAAGGAAGACGAGAAGAAAGGAGAAGAGGAATTACAGCAGTCTCTGGCACAGCAGGAGAACATGAAGATCAGTGGCAGCAATGCCAGACACATGGTCATGCAGAAGCTGATGAGGCCGGCAGAGGTATGGCTGGAATATGTGTTGTGGACAGATGTAGCAGGGCATTCAATGAAAAAAAAATCCATTTGACAGTGCCCAAGTATACTGGTATCATGAATGTTGTGATTGTTGTTTCTTGTGGTTTTACAGTTGCAGAACAGTGAATGAGTATCACCATCACCACCATTCAACACAACACTGATACTATTTTTAATATGAATTGTCACTAAATTCACTAAGATCATTGATGAAGATTTCGTCAAACACTTGCTGAGTGGCTTTAAAAAGTTCACTTTGCATTAATTTTGAATGAACAAAAAAAAAAAAGAAAGTTATATGTATAGGAAGTTAGAGCATTTTGTTGCAAAGTCCTTCACCGGCTGTGTCCCTGTTAACATCCAAAACTAAAAGTGGCAGTTATGACCAGCAATCTGTCAGTCACGGTCCACAAACTGTCGGTTGCGGTTAGAAAATGTGATAGGGACCATCAGGTTCTGAAGCCTTTGTCATCCAACTCTCAAAAAATAACTTTTCCCCTTGACCCAACCACGGGGCCTGTGAGTGCTTTATTCTTGGCATATTTCCTTAGAACACAAACCCATTATGAAATAATGCCTATAGTATACAGTGTGAGATTAGTGTTAGAAAATGGGCTGGCTGGTTACCTCAGTCAGTAGAGCTGTGGACTTGAAATCTGATGTCTGGAGTTCAGCCCCAACCTGTCTTAGCTGTACTCGGTCCACTTTGTGTGTCATAGGTCCATTCCCTCCTGCCCTTTTTCTTGTTTCAAGATCTTGGAAGATTGCTTACAGATTAAGTAGAGTGCATAATTATAGAGCTGTCCGGTTGCGAAGCATCCCTTTTGATTTATCCCTTTTGATTAAGTTTGCATTTCAGTTCTAATTCTTGGAACTTGACTTCTGCTTATAATAGTTTAGTGTGTGAGACTTGCAGGAGGCATGTATTTTGTCAGGGCTTAAAACGTTCCGCGTCTGGGCGGAATTCCGCGATTTTGGTTTGTTTTTAAAAAAACAAACAAAAAAAAACCACGAAAGGAGAAGGCATCTGTGATCGGCTTGCAAGCGTTCATAGCAACGGCGCACAAGTTATGGCCCCTGATTTTCCCCTGGACCCCCCTAGTTTCAGTGGTTTTTTTCCTCCTGTTTTAAGCCCTGATTTTGTATTAACCGTCGAGCAGTATCCTGTTACTGTCTTATCTGCCATGATTTTGATAAACGGCATAACTTGTTGCAGTGTACGGTGTTGGTGTTGCGGAATATGGTAGGAGTAGAGGACCTGGATGATGACCTCAAGGATGAAGTCACGGATGAGTGTGAAAAGTTTGGAACTGTGAAGCGTGTCATCATATACCAAGAAAAACAGAGTGAGGAGGAAAATGCTGAAGTCATCGTCAAAATATTTGTGGAATTTACCAAACAGGAGGGTAAGTATTTATCAGGGAATCGTCTCCCTTATTTCATTGTGTGTTATTGTATGAGTGCAGGTGAGTGAAAGTAGACAAAAATATTAATTGTTCATGCCATTTGCTTCATATTTTCGGTTTCCTTGTACAGTATTCCTGCAACGATTATTTACTGTGAACTTGTGTCTTAACCCTTAGGATAATAGAGATGCTGGATCTGTGTGAATTGTACTGCCTAGCTTCATATGTTTGCACAGCCTGCCTTCTTTTCCCTGGTGTTTGGAGAATGGTCTCAGACTAACTTAGAGGGCCTATTTGATCTTAAGGAATGACTTGATCTTAACCAAAGTTCAGTGTGTGTTGTATGACTGTATTTCGGTCTCTTAACTCTTTGGAGACGCGCCCTAAAATGGCTGCTGAAACTCGAGATGCACAGTTTTTGGTACTTTTTAAAAAATTATGGAGAAAATCCAACGACAATAAACCTGTCCTGTTATATATGTTTTAAAAGGTCATTATGTCTACTTTGTAACTGTGCAGACCGCTTGTTTATGCATGCTTTCATTTTTTTTTGGTTTACCATTGAACAAGGCATGCAAATAGCAAGAAAAGAAAAGTTCTGGATGTACACACACATGACTTATAAAACTGCTGCTTGTAATCCACTAAATATCCATGTCACAAAACGGCACTTAACATGTCACAGGATATAATTCTTCACTGGAAGTCACTTTGAGTTCTGCTTTTATAAATATTTTCTCCCCAAAATGATTAAATACAGGTGTAGAGTCTTTTGACTCTTCGGAATTCCTTTGTTTTGGGTACCACAAAAACAAGCCAAAAATAGAGTTTCAACAGTCTCCTACGGTCAAAGGAAAAGAAATCTACTCGAAAAATGGTTAAACTCTACTGTCAGTATAATCTCCCTTATTATAGTATCAAGTAGTCTCTCTTAAAAAAAAACCCCACATCTCCACAGCTATAGCTGCGGAGCATTGCCATCGACTTAAGAGGATTTATGTGATTCATTGTCTTAATTGACTTGTTTGGTCTTTGACTCCACAATCCCAACTGCCCTTCCTGCTTCCATTCTGACGATATGTGATCATCTGCCTCCCTTAGTGTAAGCATATATCCCTGCCCTATCACATATTTCATTCCCCCGCGCCTATTCTGACCCTTCCCCTAGGTGTGAGACCAAGTTCATTATTTTGTATATGGGTTGGTGGCCTTCACAAATAAGGTAATGTCATTGTCTCAAGAGGCCCTCTGTAGGACTGAACAAGTTACATGTGTCCTTTCCAGTGTGGCCAGAAGTCTTTATGGTGACTAACACACTCTGTGGTGATTTTTGCAGACTCTCACTTTCATAGTGTGATTTGTGTAAGGCATGTAGAAAATTTCTGTATTTCTGTGGTGATTTTTGCAGACTCTCACTTTCATAGTGTGATTTGTGTAAGGCATGTAGAAAATTTCTGTATTTCTGTGGTGATTTTTGCAGACTCTCACTTTCATAGTGTGATTTGTGTAAGGCATGTAGAAAATTTCTGTATTTCTGTGGTGATTTTTGCAGACTCTCACTTTCATAGTGTGATTTGTGTAAGGCATGTAGAAAATTTCTGTGAAGTTTCTTACTTTTCATTGAGATTCCCCTCTGTCGTCAGAGGTAACCAGTACTGTCTTTGCACTCTGGTTTTTGTCGGGAGGGGATGGTAGAAAAGCGAGTCTGTTCATCAGCATGAAAATCTGCTTTTGATGAAAAACCCAAAAATGTCAAGAATATAAGAAAGGAAAAAAAACAGTGAATCAAGTTTCGGACATTATTTCATAATTTGTATGTCACAAATCGGTCTGCTTCTTGGTATGGGTGACTGGGTGGGTTGGAGAGAGGGTTGACATGTTAACTCGGACACTGGCAACTTTGTTTTTATGGATGATTTTTTGTGTCAGATCTGTGGACATGAAACAAAATGGAAAAGTCTGTTCCTTTGGTTGTATAAGGGATACTTGCAATTATTAAAAGACAGATATAGAATTCTGTGATTGTACGTGGATAAAGTCTGTTCTTTTGGTGCTGTAAGGGTTACTTACAGTTGTTAAAAGACAAAGGTAGTATTGCTTTATTTTATGTTTTAAATCATTTTCTTTATCGTTTTCAGAGGTGGAGAAAGCCATTTCATCATTGCACGGCAGATTTTTTGGAGGACGTATGTTGACAGCTGAGAAGTATGATCAAGAAATGTATAACGCCAATGACCTGTCTGGCTGAGAGACTGAAAGGGAGGGAACTTTACCCCCAAGATACACACACACACACACACACACACACACACACACACACACACACACACACACACACACACACACACACACTCACACTCGAAGGCAGTGCATTTGTTGTGAAAGTTAACTGACTTGACCCTATTCAGTAGCACTTTGTAAGTACTTGGCATCAGTAAAAAGGTGACAGACAACATAAGCACACCAGAGGAAGAAGACCGCAACACACTAGAACAAACCAGTGTGTTTCGAATATCTGTGCTTTTGGAACCTGTGGTTTACAGGTGTCTTTAACTTATGTTGTCACTCTCTTTCATTGAGTGGATGGACGAATGACCATGTGACTGTGTGCGCTTGTACTTACTGTGAGTATTTGTGTGTGTGAGTGTGTATTTGTGGCTTGCAATTGTGTATGCTGTTGAGTAGGCTATATATGATGTGACAGGACTTGTGTGTCGTTTTGATTGGATGTGTTTGGATGAATAAATGAGAAATTTGAAATAAAACCTGATGACTTTACAAATGTGTGTAATATTTGAATTGAATGGTTGTATTTGTTGGCATATTTACATATTAAGGTAGATTCTCTCACAAATTGTCTTCTTCATCTTTTTCTGCTTAGTCATCAGTGCATGAAACTGTTTTTGTCCGTTTTTACTTATTCGTCGGTGCATGAAAATGTGAGTATGTGGTTGATGGACATGAACTGAGTGTGTGGTTGATATGCACATCTGCCAGGCATGTTTCACGTTATGTATTTCATTTCGATTTTAATTTGGTTCATGTGATGATGAGCGAAATTAACATTTTCCGGTAACATGCCTTGGCCATTTTTGAGTGTGTGCATAATCATAGTTTGAAAATAGATTTCCATGTCGGCTTATTTTATCAACTTGTGCAACAGAGGAGTGTGATTAAATAATATTTAAAGATGAAATTATTGTTTCACAATCTGCTTACCCCTATTTCAGCTAGTCTCAGAATAGAGTTACAGTGCTCAGAAAATTCTGTACGTGTTGATAGATACCACTGTAGGTGCTTTGCAATGGAAAGGGATAACATTAGGCATAGAGGGTGAATGCATTGTAATGGAAAGGGATAAAACTAAACACAGATGGTGAAAAATATGATATAATGATAATACGGCAAATGCCTTAAGCTTATTCTGTTTAATTTTGTCTGTCCTTGTATCCATCCTATCATCAGAATAAGATAACACTACAGTGAACATTATCTCTCCAAAATTGTTACCGTAATGAACCCCTTGCCATCCACACGAAAACAACTATGACTGCTGTCAGCACAATCAAGCAACAGTTCCATTAGTGTTTGTCCACTGGATATGTTGCCTGTATGTAGGTAAAAAAGCCTTGAGATTCCACATCTCTATTTTTTTCCACAAAGATCATTGTCCATCCCCTTTCTGCCTTTATTTAAACCATCAATTCGATCTACATAAATAGGTAGAATGCCATAAACTTGACCTGTCAGCACTTTCATCAGTGTAAGTCCCCCCAAAATAACTTAAGAGTGCAGTACTCATTACTGCCAAGACCGAAAAATAGTATTCAAGCTGGTTAAACCCTTAGTTCTATCACAAACCTGAAGCATATTTGTTGCACATGCTCAAAACGTGTCGGATCAGTCATGTGCACAGTACCAACACACCCCAGTCACTACAGGTAAGTGAAAGTGCTGTACATGAAATAATTGTCAAGTCACCCACAAAATGTCGAGTACTTATCCAATTCTCACAATTTTAGCTAAACAGTGTCTTGCCAATTAACTGATAACTGCCATAAGTAACGCTTCCCTTTTTATGCGCAGTTTCTAGACAGTTTTAAGGAAGTGGTTGCTACTGCTCCATTGAAAATACGTGAACTTGAGATGATTTAAAGAGTTTGAGACCTGTTTTCTGATGTACCCTTCAGTTAAAAGATAGTGCTTGAGAAAATCTTATTTGTCAGAACTACTGAAACATCTTTTAGACAATGATTTCCTTGAGATTTACAGATCAGTACACAGGAATGCTCTCAGCACAGAAACTACTGTTTTTAAGTGTATTAGATGGACTGCTTACTAAAGAGATGAGAAATGAACCTCTTGCTGCTCTACTTGACCTCATTGCTGCATTTGATATGCTTAATCGTTCCATTTTTGCTAAAGAAACTCGAAGGACACATTTGGGATTCAGGACACTGCCTTTAAATGTTCGTTTCTAACGTCAGTGAATGCTTCAAAGCTTTCAGTTTAAATGGCAGTGTCTACTCTTTACATTCTTGTGTATGGTGTACTACAAGGTAATGATTTATGACCAGTTCTGTTTGCTGTACTCACACCCCCTGACTAATGTAATTGCTCTACATGATAGTGATTTTCATGAATATGTCAATGACACAGAACTGTCAACAAATTTTGTACCTAATAATTTCTCCTCTGTTCAAAGTAGTGTTCAGGGATGTATTGATGACGTATTGCCTGTTGGTGTGGAACAGCAACAAACCTAAGTTAGTTCAGACAAAACAGAAGTGATGCCTGTCAGCACTGCTTATCAACTTGGATTGGTTGGCATTGAAAGCGGATATGTTGGTCATAATGGTATTTCATTCCACATCTCTGTGAAATACCTTGGAGTCAAAATGATAAAAATTTGTCTATTCAAGAACATAACTGCCGTAGTTGTGATCTTGAGCTTAGGAGGATAGTCTCTATCAGACCAAATCTGTCCAAAACAGTAGGTAAACGACTTGTATCTGCTACAATAACTTGCCAGCTAGACTACCATATTGTAATTCTGTGCTGGCGGGCTTACCAGCTGAAAAATATTCATGACTGCTAAGGGTTCAGAACAAAGCAACAGAAGACATAATGTTTTGGGTAGTCTGGGCCCGTTTTTGTGTGTTTTTTTTTTTTGCGTGTCTTCGGCTTTGTTTAGATTTGTATTCACGTGTGTTTTTTTGATCCCTTGAGCGATAAGTTGGACGGAGTGGGCGGCGCCAGGGGCGTCTCCATGGATTGTGTGCTCGAATGCATTGATATGTGTGCTTGATTTTCTTTTCCCTTTTTTTTTTAAAAACCTGTTGAAGTATTGTGTATGTTTTGAAACGGTAATAGCCCTGATATGGCTCTGTGTAGTTGGCTGGGCTTTAAACAAAACTAACAATATCAATGTGAAGAGATCGGTTTTCTTTTTAATCTGCATGCATGCAAAACATCAGAAACGCTCGTTAAGGATCCTGTAAGTCGTGGCACTATTGGGTTGCTCACGGAAACACAAACGTACATGGGATGCATTCGCAACTACAGTAAGAGTATGCATACTGTGCAGCAACATAATGTGTAGGCAGTGTGGGCCATAGCAGATTAATGAAAACGTTATTCAAAATGAAAACCAACAAACGTGCAACTATGCTTGGTCAATTTCAGCTTAAAACTTCAAAACAGTTTGTTACACGAGTATTGGGTTGTAATTGACCTTTATGTCAGCTGGTTGCAGTTGACCTTTACGACAAGCTGTGTTGTGTGTGTTGTGCGAGTGTGCATGCATGTGTGTACGTGTGCATGCGACAAATCACTTGCTATTGTACGCATAGGAGTATAAGCATATTCAAAACAAAGCAAAACAAAAATAAAACAAAACAACAAAAACAAAAACATGATAGTGAAACACACCTGTTAAAACTAAAATGAAATAAAAGTGAACTGAAAAAAAATGCAAGCACCCACACATACACCCCAAAATTACAGGCATGGAATCAATGGCACAGAATAAAGAAAACATTAAAACAAAGGAAGGTGGTGGGGGTAGCAAGACATGATAACAGTCGCTAGGATAAAAACGTGAATGAAAAATAGTGTAAAAAATATTTCGCTCACACACACACACACACACACACACGCATGTAGGCCTATAATGTATATATATATACACGTGTATATATATGTATACATGTAAGTGTATTATATAATATATATATATCAGGGATGAAAAATTCTCCTCTTTTTCCGCCGTTTCAGCCGATTTTTTGCTGATTTCCGCCCCCCCCCCAAAATCTCCGCCCAAAAAAACCCAGAAAAACAAAAAACAAAAAACGATCAATAACTGAAAGGCCGGCGGGCAGTCTCAGACGAACCTCTAGTTCTCAAACGAACCGCTATTCTGTTTCACACAACGAAGTATTCTCAAACGGTACAGTAGGCTAGCAAGTTAGGTACAGTAGGTGAGCAAGTGCCTTCTCCATAGATTTTATCTGACTTTTTGAAAAGTGGTTAAGACAACTTTCTTGAAACAACTTTCTGAAAACAGTTTAGGCTACACAAATCTCAGTAGACAGAACTGTTTTAGCATTTCATATCAGTTGTCATGGACTCATGGAGCAAGACTTAATAAAAAAAATTCCTTTTGGTAAGCAAGTGACTTCCGCATTGAATTTATCTGGACTCTTTGAAAAGTGACCTTGCAGACAAATTTTTAAACAGTGCAAGCTACATTTATCTATGTGTTAGCAGTAGAACTGTTTTAGCCAGTTGCCATGGACTGATGGTGCAAGACTTTATCAGAAGTTCATTTTGGTGAGCAAACACTGACCAGGTGTCTTCAACAAACAAAGTGTAGCAGAAAGGTTAGAATCTAGTGCAATTGTTAAATATAAGTCTTTACTTCCTTTGTGTACAAATCCTTCGGCTGCAGAGGGCAGAATAGGATACATTTCTGAGGTTCTATCCTTCTCAAGACCTTATTCTGTACTTGATACTTGAATTATTGTACACTTTGTTGCTCTTGATGTCAAACAATGTGAAGAAACGAAAGAGAAAAAAAGTCACTTTTAGCCCATACTTTTTGCATTTATTTCTTAAAAATGCCTACGGCGGCCCCCAGACCCCTGCCCATTTGTCCTCTTTTTTTTACCTCCTCTGTTTTCATATATATATATAATTTTTGTATATGTATATATACATATATATATATACTGGTATATATGTGTGTGTGTATATATATATAATTTACGATAAAACGACAACTTCGACATGTTAACTACTTACAAACGCAGGAGAGACAAAACAGATGCATGTAAGGCAAACAACATGCGTGTCAGCCCCTAACACAAACAGAAATAGCAACATAGAAGTAGAGGCAAAAACATTCTTTTGATCACAATAATGAGAATGAAAATTGGTGTGTGTGTATACATACATATATGCCTATGCCTATACATATGTGTGGTGTGTGTGTGGAGAGGAGAGGGGAAACTGGAGGGGTGGAGCAGGACGGAAGGAAGGGGTCAGTTTCAGTCAACATAATACATGTCTTCGCCCTATTTACTTCAAGTTTGTATGAAAACACCTGCGTCATAAATCATGCTCTGTGAAAGCAATGACAGTCCGCCTCAAACATTCCTGTCATGCTCTGCGAATGCAGAGACAGTCTCCCTCAAACATTGCTCACAATGTCATGCTCTGTGAACGCAATGACAAGTCTCCCTCAAACATTCCTCACAATGTCATGCTCTGAAAGTAATCATACACACACATACACCACACACACACACACCCCACATGCACACTCACACGTGCACGCACGCACGTACACACACAACCACATGAACAACCATACAACCATACGTATGCACACAAACACACGCACACAATCACGGACACACAGAGCCACCTACCTCGTACATGCACACACACACAGCCCCCAGCCTCCACACACACCACCCAACACACACGCACACAACCAAAGGCACACGCACAACCATACACACACGCACGCATGCACGCACACGCACGCATGCACGCACACACAAAGCCCCCACTGTCCACACACACACATACACACAACACACAGAGACACAGACGCACGCATACAACACAGACACACGCACACACACACACAATCCACACGCGCACACACAACCATACACGCACACGCACGCACGCACACACACACACACACACACACACCCAACACACACACACTAACACATAGACACACGCACGCACGCACTCACGCACACACACACACACACACAAATACATGGACACACACACACACACAGACACACACACACTAACAAACAGATACACAGACACACACGCACGCACGCACACACACACACACACACACACTCCACACGCACAACACAACCACACACGCACACACACACACACACACACATACACATAAACGTAACCGCGAGGGCAGACAACAATCAGGCGATTAAAAAGGTGGGCATACCGGGTAACACATATACACATATATACATTGCAACCTACATACCGGCTGCAACAGGAAATGTACTAATTTAAAAAAACACACGCTCTGCTGCAAGATGCAGGCCTCTGTCTCTCAGTCGGTTGAGCGTCGGATTACATGCCTAAGGTTGTGGGTTCGAATCCCGGAATGCGCTGCATTAAAACTGGCCTTCTCACCGTCCCATCTTATTTAACATCATTGTTGTTCTGATGGTGTCAGTATAGGATTAGGTACGTTCTCTCCCCCCCCCCCCCCCCCCCAATTCTTCCACTTCCCTGGGATAGTTCTCCCCGTCGGCCATATCACCTAAGGCGGGTGGCTGGGTGGCGACGTAAAAACAACCAAATCACTCACTCGCTCGCTCGCTCACTCACTCACTCATAACTCATTCACACTCACTCACTCACTCACTCACTCACTCACTCACTCGCTCACTCACTCACTCACTCACTCACTCACTCGATCGATCAATGTAATCAATCAATCAGTAAGTCAATCAATCAATTAATCCATCAATGAATCCATCCATCCATCCATCCATCACTCACTCACTCACTCATTCACTCACTCCATCCATCCATCCATCCATCCATGAGTCCATCAATCAACATGAATGAATGAATGAATGAATGAATCAATCAATGGACCAACCAACCAAACAACCAAACAAACAACCAGCCAGCCAGCCAGCCAGCCAGCCAGCCAACCAGCCAGCCAACCAACCAACCAACCAACCGACCAGTCATTCAGCTCTGCCGCAATTAAAATGACAAACAGGGAAAGGGTGTCGTATAGGAGTGAGATAGCAGAGACCTCAAATATTCTTGGAGCCAGCATAACGAGAACAACGCCCTTCTCTCTTGTTCGCTGCTCTGATTGATTGATTGATTAATTGATTAATTGTGTTCAGTTTTTACGTCAGCACCCACCTTACTGTCAGGTCAGGGTTTCCCTGCTACTGGTAAAATGTAACCCAGTACAACCTGCCGCATTGGGTAGATGGGACTCATAAGACTTGGATGGCAGCTCATCTAGTGATATGAGAGCTCTGGACATCAACACAGAGAACTGGCCATCCTAATGAAACAGCGAATCACTTTCTGCTTTTTTGTCCGCGGTATGCAAACGTTCGCCTCCAGACGATTGACTCTCTTCCTCAGGAACAAAGAAGAACAAAAATACTTCTGAATGGAAGTGAACAATTAAGCCTTCAAGAAAACGAAAATATACTTAAATTATAATTCATAATTTTATTGAAAATTCTAAGCGTTTCTAAATTGTCCACTTGGGTGATCTGCGGTGGTGTGCTGGACCTCCAGTAAGCAACTCTTATCTATCTCCATTCCTCCAGCATGATGGAACTAAGTCTTACTCTTTTCATCTATTATTTTATGTTTGTAGTAATATGTGATATCAATTGTGGGTGTTTTTGCCTGCTTTGTTGGGGTTTCTGAGTTTTTTCCCTTAGTTTGCTTTGGTTAATTTTTGTTATTGTTTTCTTTCACCTAATGTGCCAAAGATATGACCGTAGTGCTTTTAGCTTTTTTCTTCATTTCTTTCTTGTTTCTTGTTGGTTTAAATTTCACAAGTTGCCCGCAGTTGAGCCAATAGTGCGTCATTGTTCTTGGGCAGGGCTAACATAAGCCATTGCTTGATGCCCTGCCCATGCTTTGCTGTATTTATGACTCTTCTTTTTCTGAATAAAATTCTGTTTAAACCAACTAGGAAGACACAGCAGCCGACCGTAACTGATGGCGCAGTGTGCTCCCAGAAACAACTCGGGCTGGGGTGGGGGGAGAGGAGAAGATCCAGACCTTAGCTGAGGAAAAGAGAGCCAGGCGGAAAGCGAGCTCCTGTGAAGGCAATCCCATGGCCAGCATCCATACGTACATCCAATGTTGCAGAGACTGCCCTTTCCCGCATCGGCCTTACCAGCCACAACAGCCGACGCTGCTCCAGAGGCGTCAACTCGACTCGGCACGACACTAGGGCGCATCATCCATTGTCGACGCCGACAGACGGAGGCCTATTACCCACCTCAGGTGATATGGCCAACGGGGACAACCATCTCAAGGAAGTGGGGGAAGGGGGACTTAATCTAACCCTATACCGACACCACCAGAACAACAATGATGTTAAGATAGGACGGTAAGAAGGCCAGTTTTAACCCGTTGCCTCCCGCACCCTGTCCACCAGCTTCCTGCATTGCCAACCTTGCTAGCAAAGCAGGAAGCTGGTGGATAGGGTGAAGGAATCAAAAGGTTAAGTTTTTGCAGTTGGTAGACAGGGTGCGAGAGTCAAAGGATTAATGTAGGACACCCCGGGATTCGAACCCACAACCATTAGCATGGGCAACCGACGCTCGACCAACTGAGCTACTGGGGCCCGCTATTCGCTGCTTTAAAATTTTTTTTTCATTATTCGCTGTTCTGTCTGCCCTGACTTATAAACAGGGCCAGGTACCCATTCACAGCTGGGTGAATTGGAGGCCGCACACACAGTTTTCATCGAGTAATGCTCGCACCTTATCTTTGCAAACACCATGCATTCAGACGCGAGGCGAGAGCTCAGCCTTCGGCTCTATCTGGGCCGTAATTAAAGCAACAATGATAATAACAGTGAAGATAAAAATGATAGAAATAATAGTAATAATGGTAAATATGAGGATAGAAATAATAGTAACACTGATAAATATGATAATAATAATGATAATGATATCAATAATGATGACGATGATGATGATAAGGGTGATGATAATAATGACAATGATGATGATAATAATAATGATAATAGTAACAATAACAACAATAATGACGACAATAAAAACAATAATAATAAATGATGATGATGGTGATCATGAAGAAGAAGAAGATAAGTGATAATGATGATTATAACGACAACGACGACGACAATGATGACGATAGTAATAAAAACAATAACAACAAATACCTAATAATAACAATGATGATGATGATTATTATTGTAATGACGATGACGACGACGACGACGATGATGATGATGATGATAATAATAATAATAAATGATAATGATATTGATGACAGTGAAAACACAGCGTTCCTCATCTCACAAGAGCCAGAAGCGCTTTCAGAAAGGCACGAGAAACAAAGGCAGAAACACGTAAAGCAGGTACATGTCAACTTCTACCGCTGTGACAAGTTTCTTTTGTTCAGTTTCCAGACGACGTCTCCACGCTCCGACGGAATCGATTCCATGTGCACTGACGTCACAGATGCCATATGATGGACAGGATTCAAAGTGAACAGGACACAGCCCTTTTGACTCCCCACACTCTGTCCACCAGCATCCTGCATTGCCTAACATGTTAGCAAAGAAAAAAAACAAAAACTTAACCCTTTTTTCCCTCAGACACAAGAAGATCATTGGAAAAGATTAGGAATAGACAGGCAACATTTTATGGGGCATTTTATGAGGAAAGGGAAATTAGAGCACCTGGTCACAACAGGAAAGCTGGAGGGAAAGAGAGCACCAGGTAGACCCAGGGAGAAAATATTGGACAGACTTGCAGGGTGGCTAAGGACAGAGAGGGTGGAAGAAGTGCCAGCGGCAACAAGGGATAGATACATATGGAGGACCATGATCGCCAACGCCATGCGGTAGGGCATAATTATGACGACGACGATGATGAGCCACCAACTTCCTGCTTCCTGCAGGAGATTGGTGGATTGGATGAGGGAATCAAAGGGTTAAGCTTTTACATTTGATGGATAGGGTGCGGGAGTGAAAGGGGTTAAGCTATGCATCTTCGCATAAGCTGTACATCCAGGCAAGATATGGGCTAAAAACCGTGGCCCGCTTGTGGGCAAAGACGTGGGTCTGACCCGAGGGTTGAACCCACGAGCCACAACCCGGCGTTTTGACCACTTAGGCAGTGGGTCACTAAACAAAACAAACAAACAAACAAACAACAAACAAACAAACAAACAAACAAACAAACAAACAAACAAAAAAAACAAAAAAACAAAAACAAAACAAACAAAACAAAAAAACAAAAACAAAACAAAACAAAAAACAAACAAAAAGCCGAACAGCCGAACTACATCAAACACGCCTTTCTTTATAATGATGTGGCAATGATAATAATTATACTACTGCTGCTGCTACTACTACTACTACTATTGCTACTACTACTACTTCTGATGATGATGACGAAGCATTTATTTAGCGCAATCCTCCAACAGATTTTTAGCGCACTGCGCACTGCGCACTGCGCACTTTACAGTCGTTAGATATAGTAGGCCCTATTACAATAGAGAGCAATAACCGATACCCCCCCAAAAAAACAACAACAACAACAACAAAAAAGACAACAAAAGAAAAACAAACAAAAAACCCAACCCCCAAACAAGCAAACAAACAAACAAAACAAACAAACAAAAAACAAACAAACAACAACAAAACCTGTTATACAGATAAATCACTATCAAACATACCTTAACGCATAGATACCAGACAAACAGCATGGACACACACACACAATACGCGCTCACAACACACACACAGACACACACACACACACACACACACACACACACACACACACACACACACACACACACACACACACACACACACACGCACACACACACACACGGAAACACATACACATATACGCACACACGTACAAACACACACACAACAAACACACACACACACACAAACGTACACACACACGCATACATACACACACACGCACGCACACACACACACACAACACACACACACACACACACACACACACACACACACACACACACACACACACACACACACACACAACACACACACACACACACACACACAACACACACACACCCGCACACACACACACACACGCACACACCATACCACGCCACTTCCTTGTCACTTTGCCCCCTTCTTAAGAACACACGCATTTCGAGTATAATCACATTACAGCACAGACGTTACAAGAGACAGGCAAAATATGCCAGAGGGTGTGGGGAGGGCCAGGGAACCTTACCCTTCACTATCCCTTTAGGCCCCATCACAGAAATGAAGATCGGCCTAATGTCTTGAATTACAGGCAACTTCACATAGGTAAAAAACAGTATGATGCTGGATCTTGAGGGTAAAACACAAAACATTGAAAAGTAGGCTACCTTGTTTGTAAACGATCCTTTGGAGTATAAAAACACGACGTTTCGAGCCCAGGCCCTTTCATATAGGATTGACATGAACAGTAGTAGTAGGGAGGCATTCTCGGTGTAAGCTGGATGACGGAACTTGTCAGTGTCTTAAGCCGGATACTACACGATAATGTAGGCCTATTAGATAAGGTTGTTTGCAAACATCTTCTTGTGGATTTAACGTGCTCTCTCTCTTTGTCTCTGTCTCTCCGTGTCTGTCTGTCGCTTTGTCTCTGTCTGCAACAACAACAAGAACAAGAACAACAATGACAAGAACAAGAACAACGACAAGAACAAGAACCACCAGCACCACCACCATCACCACCACAACAACAACAACAACAACAATAACGATGATGATGATAATAATAATAATAATCATGATATAATAATAATGATAATAATAATAATGCTGATGACGACGACGATGATGATAATAAAAATAATAGTAGTAACAACAACAACAACAACAACAACAACAACAACAACAAGAAGAACAACAACAACAACATGTATAAAGTGCTAAATCTTGATACACAAGTCAAATCAAAATGCACATTGACGTCATTCACTAAAACATTCAGTCTTAATGACACATACTCAAA
>CM060309.1:38083924-38096424 GCA_030674185.1 Monoplex corrugatus
CGCTCAGCTTCAGATACTCTTTCCCTTCAGGTTCCAAGATATAAAACTATCAACTATCGGCCAGCGTTCTTTGGCTGTTTCAGGACCATCTGTCTGGAGTAAACTTCCATTTGTCCCTTCTTCTATCATTTTGCCCTTTCTGCTTTTAAATCCAATTTAAAGACCACACATCTTTTTCCTGACTATGAATTCTGCAACTGCCTCTTTCCATCAGTTTACCCCCCTCCTCCTGCGTCTTGTAAGTTGGTTTGCGATGATCGCTTGCGTATGTCTGGTGCGCGGGTACGCCTTGATTTGAATAGTGAAGATTTGGCGCCATATATGAATACTGTAATAATGATAATAATAATGATGATGATGATGATGATGATGATGATGATATAATAATAATAGTAATAATAAATAATAATAATAATATAATAATAATAATAATAATAATAATAATAATAATAATAATAATAATAATGTAATGACAACAACAACAATGATGATGATAATGATAATGATGATGATGATGATATTAATTAATAATAATAATAATAATAATGTTGATATTATTATTTTGAAACCAGCAACATAATACACAGTATTTATACATACAAATTAGTTTGAAATTAGTAGCGTAATACAAAGAACTTTAACATACAATTTATTTTGGAATTAGCAGCATAATACAATGTACCTGTTCATCACTTAACTTTGAAATTTAGCAGCACGATGCAAAGAATTCATACATCAATTTATTTGTAAATTAGCAGCACAAAACAGAAAATGTACACGTACAGTTTATTTTGAAAGTAGCAGTCCGATACAAAGAATTTACATATACGATTTATTTTGAAACCAGCAACACAATACACATAATTCACTATACGATTCATTTTGAAATTCGCAAAATAATACAGGTACTTTACAAACACAGTTCATTTTGAAATTCGCAACATAATACAGATAATTTACAAACACGATTCACTTTGAAAATAGCAGCTCAATACAAAGAATTTACACACACACCTTATTTTGAAATCAACAGCTTAATACTAAGGATTTGAACATCAATTTAGTTTGAAAACTTAGCAGCACAATTACAAAAATTAACACAACTTGTTTTGAAATTAGCAACATAATGTTAAGAATTTATGCATATAATTTATTTTGAAATTAACAGTATAATACAGAAAGCTTACAAAGTTACATGCACCGGTACGATTTATTGAAAATAAAAACTAGCAGCATAATGAAAAGAATTGACATAAACAATTCATTTTGAAATTAGCAGCGTAATGTAAATACTTTATATTTACGATTTATTTTGAAATCAGCAGCATAATGTAAATACTTTACACATACATTTTAAAAAAGAAATTAGCAGTATAATACAAAGAATTTGCACATACAGTTCACTTTGACATTAGCAGCATAATGCAAGGAATTTACGGATAACTCTAGAAGTATCAGATGGTTAAAAACAAAGTTCATATACTGTTGGCTGAAAACACCAGGTGCAGGGTATTACCTTTAACCCTTTGACTCCCGCACCTTATCCACCAACTGCAAAAACTTAACCTTTTGACTCCCTCAAACTTAACCTTTTGACTCCCTTACCTATCCACCAGCTTCCTGCAGGAAGCTGGTGGATGGGGTGAGGGAGTCAAAGGGTTAAGTTTTTGCTTTGCTAGAATGGTTGACAATGAAAAATGCAGGAAACTAGTGGATAGGATGAGGGAGTCAAAGGGTTATGGTTTTGCTTTGCTAGCATGGTTGACAATGCAGGATGCTGGTGGACAGAGTTCGAGAATCAAAGGGTAAAAAACAAAACAAAACAAAACAAAAAACAACAAAAAAACAAAACAGGAACCTATTTTTGAACTGGAAACAAAACAGCAACATGACACAAAGAACTTGCGGGCGCTGCTGTCTGTGAAATGGGACTGCCAGCCCGTACCATCAAGCTGACAGCGGAACTAGCATCGGAAACAGACAATGAACAATTTTGCGGTTAGTTAACAAGAAACACCACGAGGGTGCTGGATGGGACCCAGAACACCAACGCCTCACCACTCTCCGGACAATCACCTCCCAAGCTCCCGGCGCTACTCGATCGTCATTTTTTCAAGTAAAGGGGGGTGGGAGTGGGGCAGGGACTGTCCATGCGTTGCATGGCCCATTCGGACCCAGTCATCAGTTATCTTGTTTACAAACCGAACGGCAAGGTGGGGAGATGACAAACCCCGGGACATAGCCACACAAACGTGCACCAACCAGATCCAGCCCAGCCTCCGGACCAAGACAAAATGGAAGACCCCTCTCTCGCCCCACTCTGGTCTTCATCTCTCTTTCGTGCAGCCCGCCCTGCCACACCAGTTCGCATAGCTGCCAGCTCCTTTCCCCTTACTATAGTCTCGACAGTTAGCAGTCGGAAGCTGCCAGCGTGGAACACCTTAGCTGATGACGGAATCGGCATCGGAAACGGATGATGAACAATTTTGCAGTGTATTTCCTCTGTATACTGTGGCAGTGCTGTCCGGTCCGGCTGTGTGTGTGTGTGTGTGTGTGTGTGTGTGTGTGTGTGTGTGTGTGTGTGTGCGTGCGTGCGTGCGTGTGTGTGTGTGTTTGTGTGTGTGTGCTGAGGGTGTACATTGTGTTGAGGTGTGTGTAGTGTTGTGTGTGCACGTGTGTGTGTGTGTTCGTGTGTGTATGGATGTGTGTGTGTGTGCGTGCGTGCGTGCGTGTGTGTGTGTGTGCGTGTGTGTAAAGTTGTATTGACGTGTGCATGTGTGTATCGTGTTGAGTTGTGTGTTTGTATGCGTGTAGGTGTAAGTGTATGTGTACGTGTGTATTCGTTCGTTCTTTAATTTAACGTCTTTTCACTATAAGTGATATTAGACGGGTTAAAAAAAAAAAAAAAAAAAAAAAAAAAAAAAAAAAAGTGAACAAAATAAAATGTAGAACGATAGTTGGACGGGTTGGATTTGGGCAGAGGGAAGACAGAGGAAAAAGACATTAGCAGGTGGGGGAACAGTAAAATGGAACGAGAACTTAACACTAACAATTAACTTCAATAACGTGAAGGGAAATTGTAACACTAAAATACAAACCGAATAAAGTTAAAGTAATGCATTAACAGGACTGTGAACTAATGATTCTGAAATTCTAACTAACAACGTTTGATCTGATGTAATTTTCTGGAAATGATTTTCAGAATACTTTTCTGGAGTAAACATTTTCGGTAAAAAAGAACGTAGCATTTTGCAGTAGAATAAACAGTGAAACAGTGTGAACTGTTCGCCGCAAATACACTTGACATTTTTACAATATTTTGTTCTCAATGCGTTTAGCTGAATACGAAAACAAACAGCAACAATCGATCTCAAATGATACATAGAAGAATACTGCAATTTTTTACATACATTTTGAACGGTAAGTTTTATCATTTGTTGTGACACAAACTGTTCGTCTGAATGTTCAAGAAATCGAGTCCATGAGGCTGATTCGAGCAAGTTGCAAGCTTCTTTTACGGAGGTATGAACATGTAATTCTATAGCATTATCAGCATTCTGGGCGCCTTGCTTAGCTGCTCTGTCAACTACTTCGTTGCCATGAAGACCAACATGAGAAGGCACCCAGCATAAACTGATATCTGTACCTTTGACCCTTAAACGATGTATAAGATGATTTGCCTCAGTAATTAAATCAGGTCTTGTGTCGGCATTAAAAGACCGTAAGGCATATAATACAGATTTTGAGTCAACAAAGAGAACTACTTTGAAAGATATGGTTTTAAGATTTACTAGATAATGCAATGCTTGATTAATAGCGACTAATTCCGCTGTAAAGATCGATAAGTTTGCCCCAACGAAAAATGACTTTTTTATCTTAAATTTTGGAACATAAAAAGCTGCTCCAGCACATTTATTTTCTAAGACTGATCCATCGGTAAAAATGTGAAGATGGGTACGGTATTTTTCATCGATGTGTTCTCTTGCTGTGGATATCGAAATGTTGACGTTTTCAGATTTCTTAGCGTCTGTATAATCAATATCAAAAGAGGCTTTTTGCATTTCACATGTAGGGATAGGCGTTGTTGATGGTGTCTCAGCTATTTCATCCATATTTATGTTAGACTGTTTGACCAAGTCAGATATGTAAGTTGAAACAGTCATTTGTGATGAAATGCTTTTTGCTCGCTTTGGAAAGTCAACATCAGACCTGATTTTAATTTCCTTACTCACAAAATTGTCCGTTTGTGAAGTAGTTCTAACTGCAAATTTTGCTGTCGCTAGCTCACGATAGTTGTTCAGAGGCAGAATTCCAGCAACTTTGTACGTGTGTATATGCGTGTGCATGTGTGCATGCTAGTGTGTGTGTGTGTGTGTGTGTGTGTGTGTGTGTGTGTGTTGTCTCTCTCTCTCTCTCTCTCTGTGCGTGTGTGTATCGCATCATTCATTTTCCAACCACATAAAGGAATGGAACCGACACAGGACGACTGGGAACTTAACCAACTAACACACTTCCCATAAGGTCATCAGTATATAGGACAATCCTATTTGTTCTGGGTTAGCCTCTGAATGGTAGGCCAACCCCAGCTGTGTTTCAGGGCCTCAAGTTAGTTATTCAATATAAAGTTGCCTGTCTCTGCTTTCAGTGTATCTATCACGAGAACATGCCATCCTATCTTGCCAACCTCCTGCAGAGTTACAAACCTTCTCGAACGCTCCGCTCTTCTGACACCTCACTGTTGACTGTTCCTCGCTTCTCTCTAGACACCTTTGGTAAAAAATCTTTCTCTGTCTTTGGCCCAAATGTATGGAACTCTCTACCACTGTCTCTCAGAAAAACTAAGTGTTTCTCAATCTTCAAACGGCACCTGAAAACCCACCTCTTTCAAACTCATCTAACCTGAAGAGCCTTAGTTTGCAAGTCTGTCATCAGACTAATCTCTCCTGCCTGTATAACAGTATTTTGTATAAGGGCCTATAGAGCAAGGTGTGTGTGTGCGTGCATGTGTGTATGTGTGTGTGTGTGTGTGTGTGTGTGTGTGTGTGTGTGCTTGAGTGAGCATGTGTGTGTATCACTGTATGTGTACAGCTGAGGAAGGGATAGGGGAGAAATTGAGTGGGAAAGAGACTGAAATACTTTAAGAAACTTTTTCAAATCTTTGTTTGTATGTAAATTGTGATGTATGATATGCGAATAGTTCATAATTTGTGAGGAATTTTGATTGTCAAGGTATTAATGCTGTAATACTGAAGTTGTAATGTTTTTCCTGTATATGGATTAGAATTTTTCTGTTTTTATCTTCATTCAAAATATTGATTATAATTTTATGTACAACTATTGCATGCATAAACACACACACACGCATGCAAACATAGCACACGCACACACACACACACACACACACTCTCTCTCTCTCTCTCTCTCTCTCACACACACACACACACACACACACACACACACACACACACACACACACACACACATTCTTACAAACACACGCGCACAGCAACGCACACGCACGCACACACACATGTACACACACACGTACGCAAGCACACACACGCAGCAATATATAAACACAGTATGCCTCTTTATTCATATGAAAAATCTGTTAATCTTTCTTCATTACATAAGTCAGTGTTTACATTTTAATATTCTGTGGTTTCTTATGTGTCTTCTTACTTGTATAGCTTTAATGTTTGTTGTTATCTTATTGTGTATGTAATTGTGAACATTTTTTATCACCTTTTGCCTTTCTTGCGAAATGTAAAGCGCTGGTGAGCATGTTTTTATATGGAATATGCGCTATACAAATAAACATTATTATTATTTATTATATTATTATCCTGCTGTTCATCGCCAGCAGTTTTCTGGACATTCCTGCTTCGCGTCTCCTCTCCAAGACCATACCAGTTCGTAGACTTTACGCGCAGTCTTAAGGCTTTTGTCATGATCGTTGTGGATCTTCCCCATCGCATGGCGTCCGTGTTGTCAGCGCATATGGAATTCATTTCCGGCGCCGAAACTGGAACTGGAACTGAAACTGAAACGAGTGCGTCTGTCTTCCGACTGGAAGCTACAGTTCACGCTTCCAGAACTTCTGTTTCTTTTTTCAGTTTGTGTGTGTATGAAGAAAATCTGTCGGCAGAAAATATCGAAGACGAAGAAAGAAGTGTTATTGTAAAGAGGCTGATGAAAAAAAAAAACCCGGCAGACTGGAGTAGCGATGACTTTAATTTTTTATATATTTTTTAGTAAATGTGAGTATATAGAAAGTGCGGAGGTGGGAGAGGAGAGAAGAGAAGAGAGAGAGAGAGAGAGAGAGAGAGAGAGAGAGAGAGAGAGAGAGAGAAGCAAGAAATGTTATTTACTGTTACTGTCATTTCTTTTAAAGCCCAGCCGACTGCCAAGAACCATATCAGGACTATTTAACCGTTTCAAAACATACACCATACTTCAACAGGAAAACAAAGAAAAGAAAATTAAGTACACATATCAATGCATTCGTGCACGTAATCTAAGGAGATGCCCCGTCCAATCCATCGCAGAGGACATTAAAAAAAAACAACACACACACACCTGAATACAAATATAAACACAACTAAGGACAACTAAGGACTGTATAAAAACAGGCCTAAATTACCTAAAATTGCTTTCGCATATCTCACCTCCCTTGAGCCAAAAATGCACTAAATACATGCACCCAATTATCAATCCTAGAAGAAAGTACGGTACGTAAGACTTTATCGAAAACATACAGGTGAATGGACCAGCAGAGCAGAAAATGATAGGAAGAAATGACAAAAAGCAAAGGATAAAAACAAAAACAAAAAACTAAACAAATAAAAAACCCAACAACAACAACAACAACCAACCAACCACCACCATCACCACCACCCACCACCACCACCACCACCACCACCACCACCACCACCACCACCACCACCACCAACAACAACAACAACGACAACAACAACAACAAAGAAACAGACAGAAAAGAGGAAATTTCCAGTACAGATTTTTCCAGAAGGTGTGGATACTATTTATACTGAAAGACCCCCCCCGGCATCCACCACGGGGGTAAGAACAAAGAACGAATTTTAATTACGAGGATGTGGAATAAGCAAAGTGCATGCTTTTTAAAAAAATTTTTTTTTTACATCCAGTCCTCGCTGAAAGAGGATCTACACTACTCATACATTAAACAACACAAGAGATATTCCCAACAAGGCAAACACTAGATATCTGGACAAAGAAACAGATTGGAAGTTTAAACACTAAGTAAGTTAACCGTTCTAAACATGTGTCTACATGTACATGTATAACTGAGCGTTATTGCTAGGCAGTAGAAAAGCTGGACGCAGTTTTCAACTTTCTCTTCTCTCTCTTTCTCTCCCCCTTCCCTCCCCACCCCCCTACCCACCCCCTTATTTTCTTCTTTGAAAGAAGAGCGTACAACTCAAATGACAATATTATGGTGTGTGTGTTTTACAGCTTTTATGATGGTGCTCTTTTATGTTGACAGCGCGGTGCTTGGAAAAGTTGAAGTGGTATTCAAGATTGCATAAGGATTTGAGTAGGCTGCCAAGCAAGGAACACTCACATACACGCACGCGCACGCACGCGCACGCGCACACACACATATATACGCGCGCACACACAACACGCACACACACACATGCACACACATACGCACACGCATACATACATACATACATACATGTACATACATGCATGCATGCATGTATACATACATGCATGTATACATACATACATACATACATGCATGCATAATACATACATACATACATACATATACATACATACATACATACATACATAAACACATACATACAAACATACATTCATACATACACAAAACACACATGCATACACACACAAACACACATACATGCACACATACACACACACATACTCACATACAAACACACGCAACACACACACATGCAAACACACACACATACAAACACACACACACACCACACACACACACCAACACACACACCACACACACACAACACACACACACACACACACTGACACAAACACCTGACACAACAACACACACAGAGTGACGTAGACATTCACGCCCCCCATACACACACACATGCACACGCACACACACAAACACACGCACATGCAACACACACACACACACACACACACACGCACGCACACACACACACACACCACACACACACAAACACACGCACATGCAAACACACACACAGTGACACACACACACACACACACATACACACATATACTGCACACACACATACGCATGTGGAGGAGAATGACGATGTCACAGCGGATCGTAACCTGGTGTCTCACATATAACATACTTATGTTGGGACTGAGAGGACGAAGAGGGGGGGGGGGGATGGAGGGGGAAGGAGGGGGGCAGTAGGGATGGAGAGAGTAGTGTGTGTATGTGTGTGTATGTATCATGGGGAAGGAATTTTGGGTGATTGCTGGAATGTGGGGGATGTTTAGAATTTGGAGGATATTTACGTGGCCTTACCTTTCTATATCGAGATCACACACAACAACGAGGAAGGATAGAGACAAGCAGAGGCGCACTAAGCATACTAGCAATAACTTTCAAAAGCAGTCCACACATGGCATTACATTGTACAAGTCAATATAGTTTTCTTAATTAAGCATGTTCAACTTAAAGCATAATCATTCATCCTCATTCTTATCTGCCTACGTCCTTAATTTAAGCAATCCTACTTCTTTGCCTATCAGCCCCAAAACTCTACATTGGAATAAGAATATCACCGTACCTTCTCTACATGTTGCTGGCAAAGGCGCGGCACCTCTGCCAGGTTGTGTGGCCTGTCTCCCACTACGACCGTCAACTCTCTGACCGTTCTGTCTCTCTGTGTCCGTATTCTTTTTCTGTCTTCCCTTATGCGTTTATTCTCCCCTTTCATTTATAGAGCGTGGATCATAACACGCTGGGGTTCTGACCCCACGTCTCTTAAGATGACTTTGGAGAATGTTCTTCTACTTGTGAATGTATGAAAGAAGGGTTGACGTGGACAAGCACAGGCCAGAACCTGTCCACTGAGACAATGGACTGCTCCCTTTCACTGGGGCCATCCTCGAAAACATCCCAACAGAGCTGTATGTACACCTGGCTCTATTGTTTAATTGTTTCGTTTATAGTCTAACATAAGTGTGATTGGCTGTACTGCTAGATGTTGGTTAATCCTGAGCCATCGGTCAAGAGGCTAGTTTGTCTGGCTTGCCAGACACTGTCCACTTTATGTTTTAGACTGAAGTGCCAGGTATGGGCCTGTTTCTACCTGAGGGGTTCTACGTTGATTAATCCTAAGGTTTCAGTAGAGGCTAGTTTGTCTGCCTTGCCAGACATTGTCAACATCTTGTCTCAGACTGAACACAGTGAAGTACAGGTATGGGCCTGTTTCTACCCAAGATGTTTCTGTGATAATATGCCCCCTCCCCATAAAAATGTCCTAATTCTTTCTGCATTTTAGGGGAAGTGAAATAAACAGAATTACATATAGAGTTTGATATCTCAGGAGTTGTTCTTGTACACAAATGACAGGCGATAGGAAGATTGGGAAAGGGAATTTTACCATTTTCAATTAATGCCAAGATGCATGAATCTGAACACATTTGTGCATGCTTCTTGTGGCAATGTAGAAGTCGAGATGGGAAGTTCAGTTCTTTCCAGAGAAGATAACTGTCTTTGGAAGGCAGCAGTTTGCCTGCATATTTATGGCAAACGTCACTCTCACATATGTACACATGTTCTGGTGCACTACGGAAAGAATCTCACCAGTTACTACGTTCTGCTATACGTGACAAGAGAGTCGCACACGTGTGAATAATAAGTTCTGGTTGCACAGCAGAGTTCATGTCCGTTTGACGTATGCAGGAGGACGTCAAAAGAAATATGTAGGAAAAAGGTGAACTGGTGTGTAAACAAGCAGTCAGGTTGAAGACAACGAAGAAATGCAGACTGCCTGGTGACCGTAGAGATGAGGGTGGTGACATATGTGGCGAAGACCATGTCAAGAGTCATGCCATCACACATTGTCTGTGTCACTCTCTGTAACATGCAATGGTGAGGAACCTGTGTGCGGATGTCTCTGAAACTGAGCAGATGGGTGGCACAGTGAAGATGGTGGCGTCATTAATTGGAGATGTTGGGGATCAAGCATATCTGAACCAGTGCAAGGGATGGCTCAGAAATAAGTGCTGAGAGAGTTTGACAGTTCCTGTATCTTGGAACTGATACCAGTAGTGAAGCACGATTATGAATAATTGGTGTGATGGTGTGGAACTTCTCGTTGATGAAGAGCAGGTGCTGCATGCATAGTGGTTCGTGATTCATGGGGTTTGGGAGAATTGGGTACATGAGAGTTTTATCAAGAAAGGAGAACAATCGCTTGTCATCCATGTCAAGAATAAGTAGGCTAATGAATACTTGCGAAGGGGAAGCATACTTGAAGGATGAATGAGATTGAATACAATGCCCGAAATTATTACCCAGGACCAGACGACATTACCACAGAGATGATTGAAGCCCTGGAGGAATTCGGTATAGCAAAAATAACAGTCCTCCTAAATGAAATTTACGACACTGGAAAAATCCCCAAAGATATGTCAAAATCAATTTTCATTGCACTTCCAAAGAAGACAGGGGCTATAGAATGCAAACTCCATGTACAATCAGTTTGATGAGTCATTTAACCAAGATCCTATCAAGAATAATCATGATGAGGACAAAGAATAGAATCAAAAGAGAAATAGTAGATGAACAGTGTGGATTTGTGGAAGGGAAAGGAACTATTAATGCCATATGCATCCTAAGAACTATCATAGAGAGATCAATCGAGATGAACAAGGATTTATATTTATGCTTTGTTGACTATACCAAGGCTTTCGATAGGGTAAGACATGAAGAATTGATCAACCAACTAGAAAGACCCAATATTGATGGAAAAGATCTACGAATAATCAGAAATATGTATTGGGAACAAACAGCTGCAATGAGAATAAAAAGCGATATAAGCTCTTTCCAAAACATCAAAAGAGGAGTGAGACAGGGTTGTGTTTTGTCACCAGATCTGTTTTCACTTTACAGCGAAAACATCATGATAAACCTAGAAGAAGACCCTGGATTAAAGGTTGGAGGAAAAATGATAAACAACATTCGATACGCAGATGACACCGTGCTAATTGCAGAAAGTGAAAGGGACCTACAAAACCTTGTGAATATATTTGAAATAGAAATAGAAAGCAAAGGTAAGGGGTTGGAACTAAACAGCAGGAAGACTGAAATCATGGTAATCAGTAAAAAACATGAAATTCCCTCATGCAAAATAAGAGCAAACGGCACAACCTTGAGACAGGTTGTTAGATTTAGATCTGGGAACGATCACTTCACCAGACGGCAGATGCACATCAGAAATAGCCAGCAGAATCGGCCAAGCAAAAACAACATACAAGAAGATGGACAGCATTCTTACAAACAAATGCCTACCAATTAACATCAGGAAGAGAGTTCTTGAATGTTATATAGAGCCAATACTGTTGTACCGTTGTGAGGCGTGGAGAGTCATACTGTTGTACGGTTGTGAGGCATGGACAGTCAACAAGCAAAGCCAGACAAGATTGAGGCAGCGAAGATGTGGTTTCTAAGATGGATGTTGAGAGTTCCATGGACAGCAAAGAAAACAAACGAGACAGTCTTGATGGAGGCAGACACAAGTAGATCATTCATAAGGAAGATTAGGAAAAGGCAGGCAACATTCATAGGCCATTTTATGAGGAAAGGGGAATTGGAACACCTGGTCACAACGGGAAAGCTGGAGGGAAGGAGAGCACGGGTAGACCTAGGAGAAGATACTAGACGGACTTGCAGAGTGGCTGAAGACAGGGAGGGTGGAAGAGATGCTTGAGGCAACAAGAGATAGAGACAGACGGAAGTCCATAATCGCCAACGCCATGCGGGGAGGCACCTGATGATGATGATGATTCTAAAGTAAGCATATGGAACGGCAAGGCCAAAAAAATCAAAATAATCGTACAAAGAAAACATCATTCCAGACAATTGTTGGTGTAGAAGCACAATGTATACACGGAGAAACGCTGTTTGAAAACACTTCAAATATGGAGAAATGCAATTTTAAAACGCTATTCAGATATGGAGAAATATTGCACGAAAACAAAATGCATACCTTGGGAATTGCAGCTTATAAACGCAAAGCATACATGGATAAATGCAGGTTGAAAACATATGGAGAACGCAATTGGAAAACACAGTTCATACCTGGAGCAATGCAAATTGAAAACAAAATCGCACACGGAGAAATATAACTTGAAAACGCAAATCATAATGTTAAGTATCGTGCATAGTACATATTCAGCCTGGAAAAAGAAATTACTGGTGTAAACAATCATAATAATCCTTGGAAAAAACGAAAATAGATTGTGGTTCG
>CM060309.1:38101424-38106424 GCA_030674185.1 Monoplex corrugatus
ATGAAACGAAACTTGATGCGAAGAGAAGATTATTACAAAAGAGAAAACAATGTAAGTGCGGTTAGAAGTTACCGAAAAGCAGCAGTGGGGGAATATAAAGGAATTTGGATATTGTCAGAAGTTCCAGGGAAAGAGTTGTTCTCAAATCTTCCTTTAAAAAAAAAGTGCTAGCTTTGGAGCATTTTTGTGACATTGTGACCCTGACCTTGGCGGTATGATTTCCAAACGCATGCATTCGAAAATCCTCGATGGAACGATAGCAAACAAACAAAACAAAAAAACAACAAAAACAAAACCAAAACAAACAACCAAACAAACAGACAGACAGACAGACAGACAGACAGACAGACAGACAGACAGACAGACAGACAGACAAGACACAAGCTTTAGATCTGAATTTGATGTGATAAGGTTCCATACTGAAACAGCAGAGAAAATCTGGCTCATTCATCGTTGTCAGAAAGAAGGACAGACTGACAGACAGACACACACACACACACACACACACACACACACACACACACACACACACACACACACACACACACACACACACACACACACGAACACCCCCCACCCCCACCTCCCCTGCACACACATAGAAACACACAGACACACACACAGACACACACACACAGACACACAGACACACACACACACAGACACACACACACACACACACACACACACACACACACACACACACACACACACACACACCACACCACTTTCTCCGGTCGATATGGAACAGTCTCCTTCTCCCCTCTCTTTTCTTTTCTTTTTAAGCTAGAAGGAAACAAAAAAGCTGACGTCAGGGTTGATTGCTCTTGTCACTTGTCACCCATTTGTCAGTTCACTCCCCGTTGTCACACTCCATGGCCTCTCTGCCTCCATTTTCCTTTGTGTTGTTTTGATGGTGGCCGTTGTTTTAGTGGTGTTTGTGGTGATCTGCGGCATTTTTTTTATCGTTAATGGTGGTGGTGGTTTGCTTGCAAGCTAGCGTGTGTGTTGTTGTTGGTGTTATGTATGTATGTATGCATGCACGCGTGGGATTGCGTGTGAGCGTGCTTTTGTGTATTGTTGCTATCGTTTGTGGTACTGATGGGGATATGGGGATACATTTTACCGACCAATGGACTTTACCAACCTACACCCCCCCCCCCCACTCACCAATCAGTTTAACTAACATGCCAACAAACAAACCCAACCAACCAACAAACGAAAGGTGCATTCATTTCTTAAAAGGAATTTTTCTTTTCGATTGAACACCGCCAAGTTATCTCTTTACCTTGTATTTATCATGCCATTTGCATGTACGAGTATGGAAGCAACGAAGCTTATAGCCACTATCATAAAAATCATTGATATGTTATCAACACTTTATTATTAAGTGGCTTTGCTCAGGATGTTCGCGAATGCAACCATATCAAACTACTTCTATGATGTATTTCACCCCTTCACCACCCCCCCACCCCCCATATGGGACGCCGGGGGCTCTTTCTGTGTAGTATTCCCACCTTCTGGCAATTACGTGCTGGAAATGTCCTCTTTTCTGTCACTCTCTTTGCTTCTGTCTTGCTCCTTAGCTTTCTGTCATTTCTGCCTATCATTTTCTGCCTTGATGGTCCATTCATCTGTACGTGTTCGATAAAGACTTGCATACTTTCTCTTAGGATTGATAATTGGGTGCATATGTTAAGTGTAATTTTGGCTCTAGGGAAATCAGATATGCGGGAGCAATTTTAAGTAGTTTAGTCACGTTTTTATGTATGTTTTAGTGCCCTTAGTTATGTTTAAATTTGTAGTCAAGTATGTTTTTTTTATTTCCTCTGAGTGGTTAACGTCAGGGGCCATCCTCGAAAACATCCCAACAGAGCTGTATGTACACCTGGCTCTATTGTTTTAATTGTTTCGTTTATAGTCTAACATAAGTGTGATTGGCTGTACTGCTAGATGTTGGTTAATCCTGAGCCATCGGTCAAGAGGCTAGTTTGTCTGGCTTGCCAGACACTGTCCACTTTATGTTTTAGACTGAAGTGCCAGGTATGGGCCTGTTTCACCTGAGGGGTTCTACGTTGATTAATCCTAAGGTTTCAGTAGAGGCTAGTTTGTCTGCCTTGCCAGACATTGTCAACATCTTGTCTCAGACTGAACACAGTGAAGTACAGTATGGGCCTGTTTCTACCCAAGATGTTTTCTGTGATAATATGCCCCCTCCCCCATAAAAATGTCCTAATTCTTTCTGCATTTTAGGGAAGTGAAATAAACAGAATTACATATAAGAGTTTGATATCTCAGGAGTTGTTCTTGTACACAAATGACAGCGATAGGAAGATTGGGAAAGGGGAATTTTACCATTTTCAATTAATGCCAAGATGCATGAATCTGAACACATTTGTGCATGCTTCTTGTGGCAATGTAGAAGTCGAGATGGAAGTTCAGTTCTTTCCAGAGAAGATAACTGTCTTTGGAAGGCAGCAGTTTGCCTGCATATTTATGGCAAACGTCACTCTCACATATGTACACATGTTCTGGTGCACTACGGAAAGAATCTCACCAGTTACTACGTTCTGCTATACGTGACAAGAGAGTCGCACACGTGTGAATAATAAGTTCTGGTTGCACAGCAGAGTTCAGTCCGTTTGACGTATGCAGGAGACGTCAAAAGAAATATGTAGGAAAAAGGTGAACTGGTGTGTAAACAAGCAGTCAGGTTGAAGACAAAACGAAGAATGCAGACTGCCTGGTGACCGTAGAGATGAGGGTGGTGACACATTGGCGAAGACCATGTCAAGAGTCATGCCATCACACATTGTCTGTGTCACTCTCTGTAAATGCAATGGTGAGGAACCTGTGTGCGGATGTCTCTGAAACTGAGCAGATGGGTGGCACAGTGAAGATGGTGGCGTCATTAATTGGAGATGTTGGGGATCAAGCATATCTGAGCCAGTGCAAGGGATGGCTCAGAAATAAGTGCTGAGAGAGTTTGACAGTTCCTGTATCTTGGAACTGATACCAGTAGTGAAGCACGATTATGAATAATTGTGTGATGGTGTGGAACTTCTCGTTGATGAAGAGCAGGTGCTGCATGCATAGTGGTTCGTGATTCATGGGTTTGGGAGAATTGGGTACATGAGAGTTTTATCAAGAAAGGAGAACAATCGCTTGTCAATCCATGTCAAGAATAAGTAGGCTAATGAATACTTGCGAAGGGGAAGCATACTTGAAGGATGAATGAGATGAATACAATGCCCGAAATTATTACCCAGGACCAGACGACATTACCACAGAGATGATTGAAGCCCTGGAGGAATTCGGTATAGCAAAAATAACAGTCCTCCTAAATGAAATTTACGACACTGGAAAAATCCCAAAGATATGTCAAAATCAATTTTCATTGCACTTCCAAAGAAGACAGGGGCTATAGAATGCAAACTCCATGTACAATCATTTGATGAGTCATTTAACCAAGATCCAATCAAGAATAATCATGATGAGGACAAAGAATAAATCAAAAGAGAAATAGTAGATGAACATGTGGATTTGTGGAAGGGAAAGGAACTATTAATGCCATATGCATCCTAAGAAACTATCATAGAGAGATCAATCGAGATGAACAAGGATTTATATTTATGCTTTGTTGACTATACCAAGGCTTTCGATAGGGTAAGACATGAAGAATTGATCAACCAACTAGAAAGACCCAATATTGATGGAAAAGATCTACGAATAATCAGAAATATGTATTGGGAAACAAACAGCTGCAATGAGAATAAAAGCGATATAAGCTCTTTCCAAAACATCAAAAGAGGAGTCAGACAGGGTTGTGTTTTGTCACCAGATCTGTTTTCACTTTACAGCGAAAACATCATGATAAACCTAGAAGAAGACCCTGGATTAAAGGTTGGAGGAAAAATGATAAACAATATTCGATACGCAGATGACACCGTGCTAATTGCAGAAAGTGAAAGGACCTACAAAACCTTGTGAATATATTTGAAATAGAAATAGAAAGCAAAGGTAAGGGGTTTGGAACTAAAACAGCAGGAAGACTGAAATCATGGTGATCAGTAAAAAACATGAAATTCCCTCATGCAAAATAAGAGCAAACGGCACAACCTTGAGACAGGTTGTTAGATTTAGATCTGGGAACGATCACTTCACCAGACGGCAGATGCACATCAGAAATAGCCAGCAGAATCGGCCAAGCAAAAACAACATACAAGAAGATGGACAGCATTCTTACAAACAAATGCCTACCAATTAACATCAGGAAGAGAGTTCTTGAATGCTATATAGAGCCAATACTGTTGTACCGTTGCGAGGCGTGGAGAGTCATACTGTTGTACGGTTGCGAGGCATGGACAGTCAACAAGCAAAGCCGAACAAGATTGAGGCAGCGAAGATGTGGTTTCTAAGATGGATGTTGAGAGTTCCATGGACAGCAAAGAAAACAAACGAGACAGTCTTGATGGAGGCAGACACAAGTAGATCATTCATAAGGAAGATTAGGAAAAGGCAGGCAACATTCATAGGCCATTTTATGAGGAAAGGGGAATTGGAACACCTGGTCACAACGGGAAAGCTGGAGGGAAGGAGAGCACCGGGTAGACCTAGGGAGAAGATACTAGACGGACTTGCAGAGTGGCTGAAGACAGGGAGGGTGGAAGAGATGCTTGAGGCAACAAGAGATAGAGACAGACGGAAGTCCATAATCGCCAACGCCATGCGGGGAGGCACCTGATGATGATGATGATTCTAAAGTAAGCATATGGAACGGCAAGGCCAAAAAAATCAAAATAATCGTACAAAGAAAACATCATTCCAACAATTGTTGGTGTAGAAGCACAATGTATACACGGAGAAAACGCTGTTTGAAAACACTTCAAATATGGAGAAATGCAATTTTAAAACGCTATCAGATATGGAGAAATATTGCACGAAAACAAAATGCATACCTTGGGAATTGCAGCTTATAAACACAAAGCAATACATGGATA
>CM060309.1:38111424-38138924 GCA_030674185.1 Monoplex corrugatus
ATTTTTTTTTTATCGTTAATGGTGGTGGTGGTTTGCTTGCAAGCTAGCGTGTGTGTTGTTGTTGGTGTTATGTATGTATGTATGTATGCACGCGTGGGATTGCGTGTGAGCGTGCTTTTGTGTGTTGTTGCTATCGTTTGTGGTACTGATGGGGATGTGGGGATACATTTTACCGACCAATGGACTTTACCAACCTCCCCCCCCCCCCCCACTCACCAATCAGTTTAACTAACATGCCAACAAACAAACCCAACCAACCAACAAACGAAAGGTGCATTCATTTCTTAAAAGGAATTTTTCTTTTCGATTGAACACCGCCAAGTTACCTCTTTACCTTGTATTTATCATGCCATTTGCATGTACGGGTATGGAAGCAACGAAGCTTATAGCCACTATCATAAAAATCATTGATATGTTACCAACACTTTATTATTAAGTGGCTTTGCTCAGGATGTTCGCGAATGCAACCATATCAAACTACTTCTATGATGTATTCTCACCCCCTCTCCCCCCCCCACCCCAATGGGGACGCCGGGGGCTCTTTCTGTATAGTATCCCCACCTTCTGGCAATTACGTGCTGGAAATGTCCTCTTTTCTGTCACTCTCTTTGCATCTGTCTTGCTCCTTTGCTTTCTGTCATTTCTGCCTATTAGATCCAAAACAAGAGTGACTGCCTGCGCCCAAGCAAACACAAACCAGAAGAACAAGAAATCAATGTAAGCGCATCTCCAACAAGACAACACAAAACAAAACAAGCGCAAATTTTCGGCCAACTAGCCTTTGTCATGCGCGAACGCACGGTCACAGACAAATCACAGACACCAAACAATGGATAATAAAAACGGGACTAAAAACTTCCCTGCCGCCTCTGCCTTGCTGGTCCATTCATCTGTACGTGTTCGATAAAGACTTGCATACTTTCTCTTAGGATTGATAATTGGGTGCATATGTTAAGTGTAATTTTGGCTCTAGGGAAATCAGATATGCGGGAGCAATTTTAAGTAGTTTAGTCACGTTTTTATGTATGTTTTAGTGCCCTTAGTTATGTTTAAATTTGTAGTCAAGTATGTTTTTTTTATTTCCTCTGAGTGGTTAACGTCAGGGGCGTCTCCTTAGGTTATGTGCACGAACGCATTGGTATGTGTGCTTAATTTTCTTTTCTTTTTTTCCTGTTGAAGTATTGTGTATGTGTATTGAAATGATTTTAGCCTTGATATGGCTCTACGTGGTCGCCTAGTCTTCAAGCAACAATGGAAATGAGAATGATGCATTCTCAGGCCTTTGACACTATTTCCTATGGGGAAACTACTATTTGATGGCAGGCCATTTGATATCAACATCATTCAGGTGTATTCACCAGCATCCGCAAGTACTCAGGACGAAATTGACAATTTCTACGAAGTATTAGAGATGGCCAAGGCCCAATGTAAATCACAAGAAGTTACAATAATAATGGGACAGGATAGGGTGGAGGATATAGTTGGACATCATGGCCTTGGTACACAAAATGAAAGGGGAGGGAAACTTGTAGAATGGGCACAGATGAATGAGTTCATAGTAGGAAACACCTGGTTTGAGCAGCCTAATAGAAGAACATGGACTTAAATGAGTCCAGGAGATAATACCAAAAATCAGATTGACTACATCCTGATGAATGAAGATTTAGAAATTCTTTACTGACAGCAAAAACACAACCAGGCGCAGACTGCAACAGTGACCACATCCTGTAGTGGGAAGATTTAGTCTGAAATTAAGGAAAAGGAAACAGACCAAAAGCAACATCAAACTAAATCTTGGACTCTTAAAGACAGATGAAGTGATATGTCGATAATTCAACGTACATGTTCAAAACAAATTCAGTGCTATGGAAGGCGTTGTGACAGTGAGGAACAATGGACAAAGTTGAGAAATTCGATAAATGAAGCTTGTGAAGAAATCCCCAGAGTAGATAGAAAATCAAAAAAAGAACTGGATGACAAAAGAAATTCTAAGCTTGATGGAGGAACGGAGGAAGGCAAAGAGAAAGGAGGAGATATACATGAAGATAAACAAAGAAATCAGGTATAGGTGCAATGAAGCTAAGAAGCTTGGCTGAAAACAAAATGCAAAGAAATAGAAGAACCGACACAAATCAGACCTCAGGCTATGTACAGACGAATTGAAGAAGTTGTCCACAGGGAAAGTACATGTAGATCACCTGGTTGCTTAAAATCGAAAGATGGTACGCTTATCATGGAAAAAGACAAAATATTAGATGATGGGGAGAGTACATTAAAGACCTTTTTGAAGATGACAGAAACGAAGAACACATTATAAAAAAGAACTTTGAAGGACCACCCATAATGAAAGATGAAGTTAGAGCAGCATTGAAAAAGATGAAACCAGGACAAGCCCCAGGACCAGACAACATTACACAGAGATGATTGAAGCCCTGGAGGAATTTAGTATTGAAAAAATAACAGTCCTCCTAAATGGGATCTATGACACTGGAAAAATCCCCCAAAGATATGTCAAAATCAATTTTCATTGCTCTTCCAAAGAAAACAGGGGCTATAAAATTCGAACTCCATCGCACAATCAACTTGATGAGTCATGTAACAAAAATCCTATTAAGAATCATCATGATGAGGACAAGGAATACAATCAAAAGAGAAATAACAGAAGAATAGTGTGGATTTGTGGAAGGGAAAGGAACTATTAATGCCATATACATCCTAAGAACTTTGTTGATTATACCAAGGCTTTCGATCGGGTAAGACATGAAGAATTGATCAACCAACTAGAAAGACTCAATATCGATGGAAAAGACTACGAATAATCAGAAATATGTATTGGGAACAAACAGCTGCAATGAGAATAGAAAACGATATAAGCTCTTTCCAAAATATGAAAAGAGGAGTCAAGACAAGGTTGTGTTTTGTCACCAGATCTGTTTTCACTTTACAGCGAAAACATCACTAGAAACCTAGAAGAATATCCTGGATTAAAGGTTGGAGGAAAAATGATAAACAACATTCGATACGCAGATGACACCGTGCTAATTGCAGAAAAAATTGCAGAAAATGAAAGAGACTTACAAAACCTTGTGAATATGCTAGAAATGGAAAGCAAAGGTAAGGGGTTGGAACTAAACAGCAGGAAGACTGAAGTCATGGTGATAAGTAAAAAACATGAAATCCCGTCATGCAAAATAGCAGCAAACGGCACAACCTTGAGACAGGTTGATAAGTTTAAATACATGGGAACGATCATTTCACCAGACAGCAGATGCACATCAGAAATAGCGAACAGAATCGGCCAAGCCAAAACAGCATTCAAGAAGATGAATAGAACTCTTACCAAAAATGCCTATCAATTAACATCAGGAAGAGAATTCTTGAATGTTATATAGAATCAATACTGTTGTACGGTTGCGAGGCGTGGACAGTCAGCAAGCAAAGCCAGAACAAGATTGAGGCAGCTGTGATGTGGTTTCTAAGAAGAATGTTGAGAGTTCCATGGACAGCAAAGAAAACAAACAAGACAGTCTTGATGGAGGCAGATACAAGACGATCATTGATAAGGAAGATTAGGAAAAGACAGGCAACATTTATATGCCATTTTACGAGGAAAGGGGAATTGGAGCACCTGGTCACAACAGGAAAGCCGGAGGGAAAGAGAGCACCAGGTAGACCCAGGGAAAAATATTGGACGGACTTGCAGAGTGGCTGAGGACAGAGAGGGTGGAAGATGTGCTTGCGGCAACAAGAGATAGAAACAGGTGGAAGGCCCTGATAGCCAACGCCATACGGCGAGGCACTTGATGATGATATGATGATGATAATGACTACTTCTCCTTTTGTTCGCCGTCTGCATAGACAAACCACATCTGGCAATCAATGTGGCTTTTTCTTTTTCTTTTGTCTCCCATTTTCTGCCAGCTGCCATGATAGAGCTTGGTGGTCAGATGAGTTGTAGTAGGCGACGTCACTGCAGTACGAACCGTCTGTAATCGTCTATGTAGTTTTACAATTGTACTGGTTCTATTTCGCACATAGTTTGGAATGAAAACACCGTGTGTTGAAAACAATTTGTGTGTGTGTGTGTGTGTGTGTGTTTGTTCGTATAAAACGGAGATTGTTAGAAAGGCTTGACTATCTTGTTTTCCTTCTTCTTCACCTCCTCCCGCACCTCCACTCCTATCCAATCACCAGACACTTTACAATTCGCTTTTCCAGCAGGGTTTTCACATGTTTTTCGCCAGTTGAATTAAACAGGTTACAGTTCGATGGCCAACGGCAATGACTTTTTTCGTTCCTGTCCCTTAACTCGACTCGCGCTCAGTGTCAATGCTTTCATTTAGGCCAAGGTGTTTTAGATCCAGTTTTCGTTGCACAACGAAAATGCACTTTTTAACGTTCATTTGTTGATGTGTATGTTTTAAGGGATAGAACTGTTCGGAAAGGAGTATTCAGCGTGCAAAGAAAAAAACCCAAGTGCCGCCATATTGCCAATCATACCACTGCCAGTCGTCATTTCTCCCGTAACGTGGAAGGTTTCAGGAAGCATTGAATGTAGAACTAAGCGTAAAACTAAAAGCGACGGCGATCTCCAGTACCGGTGAGTCCAGTTCTATATCGCACACAAGCGTGAACAGCAAAATTCGCTAGTGTGCTTTGCATTGTTGTTGTGTGTATGTTACAACCTATCAGAAAATGAAACACCCTGGTGTATGCCGTGTGGTGAGTCACTCAGCATCAAATACCTTCTCATTGAATACTCGGACTTGCACCAGGTGATACGTAAGTACAGTACATCCTCTAGATGAAATTTTTAAGATTTTGCAGATCAGTACTAGATTTCATCAAATAAGGAATATTTATATTATGTTTGTACGTATGGGAAAGTTTTTTTAAAATTCATTTCAGACCTGAAAGGAATATTATCAGTTTGGTATTTGATTGCTTTTCGTTTCAATTTGGAGTAGTTTTTAACATTGTGTTAGCTCTGGTACGGTTCTAGTAGTCGTCTGGACTATTAGTAATAACTGGAATTTGAGCGTGAGACGGTGAAGGGGAGAATACAATAGCGGTGAACCGAGGCTCGAGAGTAATGTAAGAGTTCATCCCCTTGGATTGGTTATATCGCCTTTCTTAATCTGCTTTTTCTTTTTCTTTTTTTTCTTCTTTTTCGATCGTGGGCTGCAGCTCTTTCGTACATTCGAACACAGGATTAGACTTAACATGCGAGGTCTTTTTTTAAAAATATTTTTTTTACTTTAACCGACCAATAGATCAAACGTAATTGGCTTTAAGCTTAGGGTGTGCATACTGGGTGTTTCTGTTTCCAAACACCATAGGACAGTGACATGGCTTACACATACAGTATCCTTGACACACTTTGCCATTCGGCGTACATGTACACACGAAGGGATTTCAAAAACTAGCCCTGTTCGCTGGGAACCATAGGAAAGAGAGAGAGAGCGTTAGGAAGGTTACACACGGATCACACATCTTACACTCACTGATACTAATGAAAACTTGAAGAAACACCACGGTGCATACTGTGTGACGAGCCACTTGTAGGTATGTGACAAATTTTTCATTTTTTGAAAATGATTAGGCCCTATGTAATTGGTACCACTGAAAAGAGAGAGAAACAAAAGTAGCTTTGCAGCGGTGGCACTTGGCATCAAACACCTTTTTTTTTTTAAATGCTTGGGCTTGCACGATCATGACGATGTGAGACATATATACACTATGCAGCGGACTCCCTGATGAACCTCTAAAGAGGTGTTCCTTCGGACGCAACAGTCAAGTTTTTACAAAGATCAGTATAGTTCATTATGATCTTATGATTATACGTATGAAAAAGTTTATCAAAATTAATACATTTTAGATTTGAAACGATAATTTTGAGCGTGGTATTTAATAATAATAATAATTATAATATTTATATAGCGCAAAATCTTGATAAAATCAAATCTAAGCGCTGAAACACACACGGAGTTGTATTCAACATAATGTTAGCTCTGATGTGGCTGAAGTAGTCGGCTGGGCTATAAGCAATATGAACTTGAAGCCATTGGTTTTGAAGTATCCACATTAAACAAGAAAAGGGAGAGTACAATAGAGGTGTAATGTACGAGTTCATCCCCTTGGATCGGTTGCGTTATTTATTGAATGCTTGGGTCTTGTACAATGCGAGACATAAACAATATACAGCGGACTCCCAAAGAACTTCTTCAGTGACGTTCCTCTGGATGTAATTTGAAACTGTTTACAAGAGATAATTAGATGTCATCTGATATGATTATACATATGAGAATGATTTTTTTAATGCATTTTAGGCTTGAAAGGGTAATCGTGAGAGTTAAGGGCCGAAACACTTGCTCGACGGGGACCTTCTGCTGTCTGGCGTTTCCCAGAGTTTCTTATTCTGTGAGCTTTGTCTTTTTAATAATTAACGTAATTATACTTTTATGAATGGGAATAAAGAATGAGGGAGTGTCCTGCCGATCCGTTCTGCTTCCGCCATTTCCTCGACTGTTGGGTGGCGAATGTTATACTCTCTCCTCTCTCTCTCTCTCTCTCTTCTCTCTCCTCTCTCTCTCTCTCTCCTCTCTCTCTCTTCTCTCTCCTCCCCCCCCCCTCTCTCTCAGGCTGGTGGTGTCTTTTCTTCGGCTCTGACCTTTGGGTTGCCCTTGTGTCGCTTTAGTCTCCCAGGTTGATGGTGTCTTTTCTTCGTCTCAGGACCTGGCCAGCTCATGGGCTTATGTGCAGGCTGAAGGCTTGTGCCATGGTCACATACACATGGCACCTGTGACGTTAGTGCATATATGGAATTCGCTCCGATGGCAGAGACGACTTGAGAAACTGAAATTGATTGTTCTGCTCTGTCCGTGTATATGTGTGCCGTAGGTGTTCGGTTGCGGGCAGTGTTTTCCAGGTTGGTGGTACTGGTGCGCCCACCGGTAGATTTGACCTTTGGGTTGCCCTTGTGTCGCTTAGAGAGAGAGAGAGAGAGAGAGAGAGAGAGAGGAGAGAGAGAGAGAGAGAGAGAGAGAGAGAGAGAGAGAGTGTGTGAGTTTGGAGTTTGTTCAAGAAGATTTCATTGCACTCGGACACTTCCAGTACGCGAAATCGTGCCAGCAGTTGTGACCTGGATGAGGGTCATAACCTTGATTCTTCCTTATCAGCCTGGTGATTCAAGAAAGAGAGATACGCCACTAGGCAAGTAAAACAGAGATACGCCACTAGCCAAGTAAAATAGAGAGATACGCCATAGGCAAGTAAAACAGAGATACGCCACCAGGCAAGTAAAACAGAGATACGCCACCAGGCAAGTAAAACAGAGATACGCCACTAGGCAAGTAAAACAGAGAGATACGCCACTAGGCAAGTAAAACAGAGATACGCCACCAGGCAAGTAAAACAGAGATACGCCACTAGGCAAGTAAAACAGAGATACGCCACTAGCCAAGTAAAATAGAGAGATACGCCATAGGCAAGTAAAACAGAGATACGCCATAGACAAGTAAAACAGAGATACGCCACCAGGCAAGTAAAACAGAGATACGCCACTAGGCAAGTAAAACAGAGAGATACGCCACTAGGCAAGTAAAACAGAGATACGCCACCAGGCAAGTAAAACAGAGATACGCCACTAGGCAAGTAAAACAGAGATACGCCATAGACAAGTAAAACAGAGATACGCCACTAGACAAGTAAAACAGAGATACGCCATAGACAAGTAAAACAGAGATACGCCACTAGGCAAGTAAAATAGAGATATGCCACTAGACAAGTAAAACAGAGATACGCCATAGACAAGTAAAACAGAGATACGCCACTAGACAAGTAAAATAGAGATATGCCACTAGACAAGTAAAACAGAGATACGCCATAGACAAGTAAAACAGAGATACGCCACTAGACAAGTAAAATAGAGATACGCCACTAGACAAGTAAAACAGAGATACGCCATAGACAAGTAAAACAGAGATACGCCACTAGGCAAGTAAAATAGAGATATGCCATAGACAAGTAAAACAGAGATACGCCATAGACAAGTAAAAACAGAGATACGCCACTAGACAAGTAAAATAGAGATACGCCACTAGACAAGTAAAACAGAGATACGCCATAGACAAGTAAAACAGAGATACGCCACTAGGCAAGTAAAATAGAGATATGCCACTAGACAAGTAAAACAGAGATACGCCATAGACAAGTAAAATAGAGATATGCCACTAGACAAGTAAAACAGAGATACGCCATAGACAAGTAAAACAGAAGATACGCCACTAGGCAAGTAAAACAGAGAGATACGCCACTAGACAAATAAAACAGAGATACGCCATAGACAAGTAAAATAGAGATATGCCACTAGACAAGTAAAACAGAGATACGCCATAGACAAGTAAAACAGAGATACGCCACTAGACAAGTAAAATAGAGATATGCCACTAGACAAGTAAAACAGAGATACGCCATAGACAAGTAAAATAGAGATATGCCACTAGACAAGTAAAACAGAGATACGCCATAGACAAGTAAAACAGAGATACGCCACTAGGCAAGTAAAACAGAGAGATACGCCACTAGACAAATAAAACAGAGATACGCCATAGACAAGTAAAACAGAGATACGCCACTAGACAAGTAAAACAGAGATACGCCATAGACAAGTAAAACAGAGATACGCCACTAGGCAAGTAAAACAGAGATACGCCACTAGACAAGTAAAACAGAGATACGCCATAGACAAGTAAAACAGAGATACGCCACTAGACAAGTAAAACAGAGATACGCCATAGACAAGTAAAACAGAGATACGCCACTAGACAAATAAAACAGAGATACGCCATAGACAAGTAAAACAGAGATACGCCACTAGACAAGTAAAACAGAGATACGCCATAGACAAGGTAAAACAGAGATACGCCACTAGGCTAAGTAAAACAGAGATACGCCACTAGGCAAGTAAAAAGATACGCCACTAGGCAAGTAAAACAGAGATACGCCACTAGGCAAGTAAAACAGAGATGCGCCATAGACAAGTAAAACAGAGATACGCCACAAGGCAAGTAAAACAGAGATACGCCACAAGGCAAGTAAAACAGAGATAGCCACAAGGCAAGTAAAACAGAGATACGCCATAGACAAGTAAAACAGAGATACGCCACAAGGCAAGTAAAACAAGAGATACGCCATTAGGTAAACAAAACAGAGATATGCCACTAGGTAAGTAAAACAGAGATACGCCACTAGCCAAGTAAAATAGAGAGATATGCCACTAGGCAAATAAAATAGAGATACGCCACTAGGCAAGTAAAAAGAGAGATACGCCACTAGGAAGCAAAAAGAGAGATACACCAATAGACAAGAAAAACAGAGAGATACGCCACTAGACAAGCAAAACAGAGATACGCCACTAGACAAAGCAAAAGAGAGAGATACGCTACTAGGTAAGCAAAACAGAGAGATACGCCAGAGACAAGCAAAACAGAGATACGCCACTAGGACAAGCAAAAGAGAGAGATACGCCACTAGGTAAGCAAAACAGAGATACGCCACTAGGTAAGCAAAACAAGAGATACGCGCACTAGACAAGCAAAACAGAGAGATACGCCACTAGGTAAGCAAAACAGAGAGATACGCCACTAGGTAAGCAAAACAGAGATACGCCACTAGGTAAGCAAAACAGAGATACGCCAGTAGACAAGCAAAACAGAGAGATACGCCACTAGGTAAGCAAAACAGAGATACGCCACTAGACAAGCAAAACAGATACGCCACTAGACAAGCAAAACAGAGAGATACGCCAGTAGTAAAGCAAAACAGAGATACGCCACTAGGCAAGCAAAACAAAGAGATACGCCACTAGGCAAGCAAAACAGAGAGATACGCCACTAGGCAAGCAAAACAGAGAGATACGCCACTAGGCAAGCAAAACAGAGAGATACGCCACTAGATAAGCAAAACAAGAGATACGCCACTAGGTAAGCAAAACAGAGAGATACGCCACTAGGTAAGCAAAACAGAGAGATACGCCACTAGACAAGCAAAACAGAGAGATACGCCAGTAGGTAAGCAAAACAAGAGATACGCCACTAGGCAAGCAAAACAAGAGATACGCCACTAGCAAGCAAAACAGAGAGATACGCCATGGGTAAGCAAAACAGAGAGATACGCCACTAGGCAAGCAAAACAAAGAGATACGCCACTAGGCAAGCAAAACAAGAGATACCCCACTAGAAAAGCAAAACAGAGAGATACGCCAGTAGGTAAGCAAAACAGAGAGATACGCCACTAGGCAAGCAAACAAAGAGATACCCCACTAGGCAAGCAAAACATACCCAGTAGTAAGCAAAACAGAGAGATACGCCACTAGCGCAAGGTCAAATCAGAGAGATGCACCGCTCATCATCATCATCATGCTCTGCCACATGGCGTTGGCGATCTTGGCCCTCCATATGTATCTATCCCTTGTTGCCGCAAGCACATCTTCCACCTTCTCTGTCCTCAGCCACCCTGCAAGTCCGTCCAATATTTTCTCCCTGGGTCAGCCTTATGCTCTCTTTCCCTGCAGCTTTCCTGTTGTGATCAGGTGCTCTAATTCCCCTTTCCTCATAAAATGGTATATAAATGTTGCCTGTCTTTTCCTAATCTTCTTTATCAATGATTTCTTGTGTCTGCCTCCATCAAGACTGTCTCGTTTGTTTTCTTTGCTGTCCATGGAACTCTCAACATTCTTCTTAGAAACCACATCTGTGCTGCCTCAATCTTGTTCTGGCTTTGCTTGTTGACTGTCCACGCCTCACAACCGTATAACATCATCGGTTCTATGTAGCATTCAAGAACTCTCTCCCTGCCACCAGATTAGCAAAACAAAGGCAGAAAGTTCTCACCTATACGTTAATGTGTGTGTGTGTGTGTGTGCTGTGCAGAACCCACGAGAAACAAATCAACGTTCACCACCGACAACCACGTCAGCAACAATGACCACAACGACCACCGCCGCAACTACGGCGATGACGACAACGACGACAACGCCCATATCGAAAGGATCAGAGAGGACCCCCAGCCCTGAGGCAGCAGACAGTAACGGCGTAAGCCTGTTGTCCGTCACCGCACTGTCCAGTCAAAATGGTCCCCAGCTGGACCCACGGGTCTTCTCTGAACCCCAACAGGTAGGAAAGAGCATGGGAAGAGGGTCCAGTGTTGTTCGTTGCTTGATTTAACATCTTTTCACTATAAGTGATATTAGACGGGGAAAAATGGCATGGAGGATGAAATTGGGGGGGGGGGGGGGAGGGGAACAGAGTAAGGGACGTAAAAAAAATTAAAAGGAAGCGGCAAGGTCTTAAGAAAAAGGATATGGATGAACAGAGAAATGAAACTAGAACAACGCTAACATCAATAATGTAAAAGAAAAATCGTCATAAAAACAAAACAAAACAAAAATAATCATAATTATAATAATAATCTTAAAGTAACGCATTAACAGGACTGTGAACCAATGATTCTGAAATTTTAACTAACAAAACTTGATCCGATACTACTTCTTTAAAATGGTCCAGTGTGTGTGTGTGTGTGTGTGTGTGTGTGTGTGTGTGTGTGTGTGTGTGTGTGTGTGTGTGTGTGTGTGTGTGTGTGTGTGTGTGTGTGTGTGTGTGTGTGCGTGTGTGTATGTGTGTATGTGTGTATGTGTGAGTGTGTGTGTGTTTGTGTGTGTGTGCGAGTGTTTATGTGTGTGTGTGTTGTGTGTGTGTGTGTGTATGTGTGTATTATATGCGAGTGTGTGTGTTGTGTGTGTGTTTGTATGTGTATGTGTATGTGTGCCAGTGTTTGTGTGTGTGTGTGTGTGTGTGTGTGTGTTTGTGTGTGTGTGTGTTTATGTGTGTATGTGTGTGTGTATGTGTGAGTGTGTGTGTGTTTGTGTGTGTGTGCGAGTGTGTGTGTGTGTGTATGTGTATGTGTATGTGTGCCAGTGTTTGTGTGTGTGTGTGTGCACAAGTTTTTGTGTGTGTGTGTTGTGTGTAGATGTGAGTGTGCTTACACACGTTTGTGCATACGTGCATGCGCGTATACGTGCGTAAGGCTTTGTGAAGTACGGTGGTGATTTGATTTGATTTGGTACAGTTTTTACGTCGACACCCAACCTCAGGTGATATGGCCGAGGGGGATAACCATCCCAGGGAAGTGGGATTGATCTAATCCTATACCGACACCACCAGAACAACAATGATGTTAAGATGGGACAGTCAGATGGCCAATTTTAATATAGCGCACCCCGGGATGCGAACCCACAACCATTAGCATGTGAATCCGACGCTCAAACCAACCGAGTGCAGTGGTGTTGCCTTTGTGCGGGTGAATGCAGTGGTCCGCATACGAGCTCACGGCGCCTTGGGTCGATAGATGTTACCTGAAACAAACCAGGGTCACGGGTATCGCCCCACACTCCCCATACACCCCTATCTACTCTCCTTCCTTTCCACCAACTCATGAAACGACGACCAATTCTTCAAACTCCCCCGTCCCGCCTCGCTTGCCCCCTCTCCCCCCCCCCCCTCCCCGTGGCTTTTTTTCTCCTATCATCTCATTGTCGCAATGCTACTTCACAGATAGAATGATAGCGTTGTTGTCGTCTTATGACAAGCAGCACGCGATAGAATGCATTCATTTTTTTTTCTGCGGGTAGAACTACCATGCATGACGCACTGAACAGACTGAAAAAGAGACCACCATCATCCGAGACGTCCCTCCTGATACAATTTTTCCAGTTTTTACAAGAGATCAGTAGATGTCACCTGATGTGATTTTATGGCCGTTTTTCTTTAATCGCATTTTTTAGACTTGTAAGGTTAACGGTGAGCATGGTTTTTAACTGTTGTCTTTTATCTGAATCGGGTTGTCGTTTTTGACGTGCTGTTAGCCCTGATATGGTTCTAGTGGTCGGCTGGGCTATAAGCAATATGAACTTGAACTAGACGTGCCAACATTGTTCTGTACAGTCGATAACTTTGTTCCTCTGGCAGACCAGCTAGTACAAAATTGCAATAATCTTGCCGGGAAATTACTGTAGCAAAGATAAGTCGGTTACTTGCTGTTTTGAACAGGTATGTCTTAATGTAAGCGACCCTCTTAACCTTTTGACTCCTGCACCCCAGCCACCAACTGCAAAAACTTAACCCTTTGACTCCCTCACCCTATCCACCAGCTTCATACAGGAAGCTGGTGGATAGGGTGTGGGAATCAAAGAGTGAAGTTTTGGCTCTGCTAGCTTGGTTGACGATGCAGGATGCTAGTGGACAGGGTGCGGGAGTCAAAGGGTTAATTAAGCTCCGTACAAGAACTACGGCATATGTTGCTGATGTGTCCTTGCATAAATAAAAGTCGATGATCTTTTGTAGTTTGCTCTCGGTGAGTTGTTGCGAATGCACGACCAAGTTAAAAAAAAAAAAAGACTATTTTTACGTGGACACCCGGCTTGGCTAGCTTTTTTTGGTAGGGCTGTTGACTTGAGATCTCACGTTTCGTGCTAAATCCCATTCCACAACATAAAAGTGGGCTACTTGACTGCCCATCTTAACCCTTTGACTGCTATATCCTATCTGTCAGATGCAAAAACTTAACCCTTTGACTACGTCACCCTATCCACCAGCTTCCTACAGGAAGCTGCTGGATAGGGTGAGGGAGTCAAAGGGTTAAGTTTTTTTGTTTTGGTAGCATAGTTGACAATGCAGGATGCTGGTGGACAGGGTGCGGGAGTCAAAGGGTTAAAGCACCAATCATGCTGGTGGAAGGCTATCGGTGTTTCATAAATCCCATTCCCTTGTACGTTTCCAGACCTTGCCATCATATTAGGGCTTTGTGCAGGCTCAAGGAGACTTTCCATAAAACCGCTGGCAGATTTGGACAGAGCGTTTATGGAATTGTCTGAGTGAAATGAATCCCTCTTGATCAAATTTCCCTATCTGCAAACCCGAATGCCCAAATATGATCTTCGTGGTCCAGTATTTCGATTGGAGTTTGGAATGATGATGCCATGGGGTTCCAATCCGGATTGATACTGCTTGACAGCGCTGTACTCTATGTTTTTGACTGTAATGATTTATTCTAGCTTCAACCAGGCTCGAGAGAAACAGCTGCCAACACATTTTGATTTCATTTTAGTCCTTTTAATCCCACTGGACGAAGCATCAGGGAAATTTCAGTCTTTTTCTCATTTTTGTATTTGATGTTTGTTCGTTTGTGGTCTTACGTCCACACTTGATGAAGGCCCAGTTGGCCGAACATTTGCGCCTGTCTTGTCTGGTTGTATTAAACACGCGTTCTGATTGTATTTTCGTGTTGTTTTTCCGGTAGCTGCGGTATTCGTAAAAATTTTCAGCATTGTCATCAGTAACACATCCGTAAAACAGATGAGACTGCTTTGTGGTCCCAGTTTTCCTAGCGAGCCCGTAGTGCACTCAGCTTTGGGTGGAAGCCAGTCAGAATAACAACAACCACAACAAAAAAAAGCCCATAATATTATTATTTCTTTTTACTGATGGAGGTTCAAACCCACAACCTGCCAGTCAGTAGTCCGTTGCATTAACCATTTCGCTTGCACTTTGACCATCCCCCTTGGGGATGCTGGGGCCTCTTTCAGTGTAAATAGTATCCCTTCTGGAAATTCTGTGCTAGAAATTTCTTCTTTTCTGTCACTCTCTTTGTTACTGCCTTGTTTCTTTACTTTCTGTCATTTCTTCCTGTCAATTTCTGCCTTGCTGGTCCATTCACCTGTATGCGTTCGATTAAGTCTTACGTACTTTTTCTTAGGATTGATAATTGGGTACATGTATTAGGTGCATTTTTGGCTCTAGGGTGTTGAGATATGCAGAAGCAATTTCAGGTAATTTATGCCCGTTTTTTAGATATGTTTTGGTGTCCTTAGGTCTGCTTAAATTTGTATTCAGGTGTGTTTTTTGAAATCCTGTGTGCGATAAATTGGACGGGGTGGTCAACCCAGGAGCATGTCCTTAGATTATGTGCGTGAATGCATTGATATGTGTATTTATTTTTTTTTCTGTTGAAGTTTTTGTATGTTTTAAATCGGTTATAGCCCAGATATGGTTCTACGCAGTCGGCTGGGCTATAAAGAACATTAACAACAACAGTAGTCCGTTGCACTAACCACTTCGCCATGTATTTTGACCAAGCAAGGTCTACATGTCCTGTGTAATACACAAGCTAAGTTGCATGAGATTGAGGTAAAACGATGTTTTTGTAGTATTTGAACCGTTGGGTCATGTTAAAAAACGCGCTTGTGTTTCATTTATCTTTTAGCGGCAAATTTAAGCCGTATGTTTGCTGTGACTAGAAAACTGAGCTAGCAAACATTTGTTTAGCTCAGTGGCTTTGTATCTTAATTTAATCTCACACGAAACGTGTTGAAATATACACTACACACACACACACACACCCTGACACACATACACACTCGCGCACGTACGCACGCACCCACGCACGCAACCACACCCACACCCACACCCACACACACACTCTCTCTCTCTCACTCACACTCTTCCGTATTGTGGCCTCACGAGTTTTGACGCAACGGGACTCTAGAGCGCCCCGTTTAAATTAAACAGGACGGAGATGTTATGCGTGAAGTGGTGAGACGAAAGGAGGGACACTTTTTTTTATAAAACTGTCAATATAGCAGGTGGGTTGTAGGTTAGCCCTACTTTTGCATGTCTGTCAGCAGCGATCGGCGACTTGAGAAAAAAAGTGAGGGAAAAACCTGTTGTTAGTCCATTCACTGAACAGCCGTTCCGATGCCTTTTGAGTATGGAATATTGATTCCTTCAGTGATTGATGTCGGTTGCTCACTAGAGCCAAGCCTGAGTTTCTTTCATTGACTGACTGATTTCCCCCTGTGGTGATGCTGGGGGCTCTTTCAGTATGAATAGTATCCCCACCTTCTGGAAATTCTGTGCTAGAAATCTCCTCTTTTTTGTCACTGTTCTTTGTTTCTTTCTTCCTCTTTTGTTTTACTGTCATTTTTTTTCTACCAATTTCTGCCTTGCTGGTCCACTCACCTGTATGTGTTTGATGAAGTTTTACATACTTTCTCTTAGGATTGCTTATTAGGTACATGTATTAACCTCATTTTCCCCCCGTGGGGATGCTGGGGGCTCTTTCAGTATAAATAGTATCCCCTCCTTTTGGAAATTCTGTGCTAGAAATTTCCTCTTTTCTGTCATTCTCTTCGTTTCTGCCTTGTTTCCTTTGCTTTCTGTCATTTTTTTTCTATCAATTTCTGTCTTGCTGGCCCATTCACCTGTATGTGTTCTATAAAGTTTTACATACAATGTATTTTCTCTTAGGATTGCTAATTGGGTACATGCATTAAGTGCATTTTTTCCCCCTGTGGGGATGCTGGGGGCTCTTTCAGTATAAATACTATCCCCATCTTCTGGAAATTGTGTGCTAGAAATGTCCTCTATTCCGTCATTCTCTTCGTTTCTGCCTTGTTCCATCGCTTTCTGTCATATTTTTTTCTATCAGTTTGTGCTTTGAAACTTGAGATGTGCAGTCCCAAACTCGATACTGGCGAGAGCACGTATAACCTGACTTCCGTACGTAGTTCATCCCTATCGAAGCGGTACGTATCGATAAAATCGCGCGAGAAAATGGGATACGTAGTCGGTACGTTACGTATCTGGCCCGTGTAGGATACGTAACGTGTAATCTAAAAGTCCCTAGTAACAATCGATACATAACGTGTAATCTAAAAGTCCCTAGTAACAATCTACACTCCCACCACCACTCCTGCTGATACACGCAAACGTTCTCTCTCTCTCTCTCTCTCTCGCGCGTGCGCTGTCTCTCTCTCTTACCCACACACTTAGATCTTGGGCAACGAGTGAGTAGACAGGAGAAACGAAACCTTGTGTTATGGAGGTAAGCCGGATTGTAATGTAGTTTCCTGATGTGTGTGTGTGTATGTGTGTTTTGTGTGTGTGGTATGTATGTGTGGTGTGTGTGTGTGGTATGTGTGTGTGTGTGTGTGTGTGTGGTATGTGTGTGTGGTGTATGTGTGTGTGTGTGTGTGTGTGTTTGTTGTGTGTGTGTGTGGTATGTGTGTGTGTTGTATTGTTGTGTGTATGTGTTGTATGTGTTTTGTGTGGTGTGTGTGTGTGTGTGGTGTGTGTTGTGTGTGTGTGTGTGTGTTGTGTATGTGTGTTATGTGTGCTAGCGGGCGCAGTGTGTGTGTGTGTGTGTGTGTGTGTGTGTATGTGTGTGTGTGTGTGTGTGTGTTGTGTGTGCGTTCGTGTGTGTGAGTGTGTGTTGTGTGGGAAATTTTTGCCTTCAATTTTTGCGTATGGGCTCACAGCAGCGTATTCGTTTGGGAAGTGTGTTGAGGAGACGTTCTTCGTACAAAACACCATAAACACTACCGTTATCTCCCAGCAATTACCTGGCAGAGTTTTACAGTCTAGGCAAAATCCTATACACTGACATGGTCTTGAAATGGGAGGGGATGGAAAGGAGGGAGGGAAGGGGGGGGGGGAGAAGAAATGGGACGTATGACACATTCAGCTGACATTACCAGAGAGATGGAAACATTAACATGGGCAGCGAACAAGCCAGTTTTGTCATGTTGCGGGCTGGGGATGAAGTCGAGATACCAGATCGCGAGTCTATGGCTTATTAATCAAAACAATCAACCAGCTCGAAATTGATATTCGTTTTACATATTGTTGTGCACGATCTCGTCCTCCGGGCGTTCAGCTGTCTGAGCTGAACCAGTCGCCGTGGTGTAGCGGCTAACGCAACGAACTACAGACTGGAAGGTTGTGGGTTGGAATCCCCCCCCCCCCCCCATCAGTCCCTTCAAAAATATATCGTTGTGGTGTTTTTTTTCCGGCTCTAACCAGCTCATACCCAGAGTTGGGCGTGCTATGGGCTCATTGGGAAGACTAGGACCTACACATTCGAGTCTCATCCACTTCATGGATGTGTCACTGAGGGTGTTGCGCAAATCTTCTGACCAGCACCGCAGGTGTCTGTATTTCGTCGGGTCTGGTTGACGCCAGGACATATGATGATAGTAAGCGTAGAGTATAGCCCTGTCACGCTGTTTCAATCCTAGATGGAACTCCATAGCCTCATGGTTATCATCCTCGTCGACACCATCATCATGGCATTGTAAAAACAAACAACAAACAAACAAACAAACAAACAAACAAACAACATACTGTGCCAGCTTCTGTGGCCATTAAGGGGCCTAGAAAAATGGGACGAAAAAAAAAAAAAGAAATAAAGGTGAGCACAAAGATGACCTACCTAAGTGCGATGATCCTAAAAAAACAAAGCAAACAAACAAACAAACAAATAGAAAAAAACTGTCTGCGCTGAGCAAGCCAGTCTCAAGGAAGTGACATCTGCCAGTAACGCCTTATCGGTATACTTAGCCGTATCGGTACATTTCGTTGAAAACGGCATACACAGCAATATCTACCAGATTTAAAGCTGAACGTTTCACGATACTGCTTCGGAAGATTGTAAAGGTTTGCATGATGAAAAGAGATCACGATTAAATCACAAGCGCCCTTTTTGATTATTCCTTTGTATAAGTTGGCCTCCTTATCTCGACCTACTTTTGGTTTCGCCTGCTTTTACAATGGACGGTGATACATGTTTTTTTGCATCCCCCAGCAACTTATTTATATCCATTTCATCATTTCCGTTGACAGTCCCATTTCAGTTTTAATGGGCACTTAAGAAAATATCTTTTCGAATCATTCTGTACGACTAAGTTTGTGATATTTCTAAACTGGAAGGAATGTACATGAAGTATCAAGTGGAATGTATTAATTTTTGCATGGCCGTGCGCGCTGGACAGCAAAAGAAAAAAACAAAACAAGACAGTCTTGAAAGAGGAAACACAGACACAGACACACACACAGACACAGACACACACACACAGAGTCACAAACACACACACACACACAGACACAGACACACACAGACATACACATACGCAGACAGACACAGACACACAGACACAGACACAGACACACACACACACACACACACACACACACACACACACACACACACACACACACACACACACACACAACACACACACACACACACACACATACACACACACACACACACAAATAATAATGAAGAAGATTAAGAAAAGACATGCAACATTTATAGGACATGTTATGAGGCAAGACAAATTAAAAACACCCAGTCACAATAGGAAAGTTGGAGGGGGAAAAAAGCATCAGGTAGGCCCAGGGAGAAAATATTGGACGGACTTCTTGCGGAGTGGATGAAGACAGAGAGGATGGGAGATGTTCTTGCAGCGACAAGGGACAGATTCGTATAGAGGACTATTATCGCCAACGCCACGCACTCACATGATGATGATGATGATGGTGATGATGATGATGATGATGATGATGATGATGATGATGATGATGCGCGCTGGCTGACGGCTGGTGCCAGTGAGGAAATACACGTAACAGATCTTGCTCGCGCTCTTTTTCACTGGCCTTTCTTGTCAAGAATTGATACATGTGGCTTCAGGAATGAACCAGACCAACGCTAAGTGCTCCTGGAGAGGAGTTGTTAGTCGGTATGCGTGGGCTGGAAAACGCCTCCCTAACCGATACGACTGAGTACCGATAAGACGTGTCCGAAAAATGGCTCGGCCGACCCCGATTCTTCTTCAAAAGAGCAACGCTAGTCCCGAGCTTTTCATTGAGCAGCCTTTCTATTGCCGCTTCCATAATTCACCAACTGAGTATTCAAATAATTGTACAGATTCCTATCTGGCACGCAGTGTGTGTGTGTGTGTTCGTTCTTTAATTTAACGTCTTTTCACTATAAGTGATATTAGACGAGGGAGGGGGGGGGGGGGGGGGGGGAGGGGAAATTAAAAAAAAAAAAAAAAAAAGTGAACAAAATAAAATGTAGAACGATAGTTGGACGGGTTGGATTTGGGCAGAGGGAAGACAGAGGAAAAAGACATTAGCAGGTGGGGGAACAGTAAAATGGAACAAGAATTTAACACTAACAATTAACTTCAACAACGTGAAGGGAAATTGTAACACTAAAATACAAACCGAATAAAGTTAAAGTAATGCATTAACAGGACTGTGAACTAATGATTCTGAAATTCTAACTAACAACGTTTGATCTGATGTAATTTTCTGGAAATGAATTTCAGAATACTTTTCTTGAGTAAACATTTTCGGTAAAAAAGAACGTAGCATTTTGCAGTAGAATAAACAGTGAAACAGTGTGAACTGTTCGCCGCAAATACACTTTACATTTTTACAATATTTTGTTTTCAATGCGTTTAGCTGAATACGAAAACAAACAGCAACAATCGATCTCAAATGATACATGGAAGAATACTGCAATTTTTTACATACATTTTGAACGGTAAGTTTTTCATTTGTTGTGACACAAACTGTTCATCTGAATGTTCATGAAATCGAGTCCATGAGACTGATTCGAGCAAGTTGCAAGCTTCTTTTACGGAGGTATGAACATGTAATTCTATAGCATTATCAGCATTCTGGGCGCCTGTTGTGTGTGTGTGTGTGTGTGTGTTGTGTGTGTGTGTGTGTGTGTGTGTGTGTGTGTGTGTGTGTGTGTGTGTGTGTGTGTGTGTGTGTGTTGTGTGTGTGTGTGTGTGTGTGAGAGAGAGAGAGAGTGAGTGACTGCGTGTGTGGAATAACGCCACTCCTTGTGGCGTTCACACTGTCACAAAACGATGAACCACAAAACCCAACTTACACACTTCGATCCAGCTGCTACCATACTGATAGTTTTTAATGAGTCATGGACTAACAGTGGAGGCCATTAGGTAAGTCGGTTATTGTATTCAGCGTTGGCTGACAGCTGACGGACAAGTCCCGCCGACCACATGAAAGCAGAGATAACGATTTTCCAATATGTACGCTATTAGTGTCCGTATCTCCATACTAGTCTACCAAATATAATTTTTCAATGGGAATCTCTGCAACAGAATTTTTTTTCTTCTCACAGGCTAGGAAAAAATAACCAAAAACAAGAAAAATACCCTAGGACACACGAAAGTTTGGTATACTGTCACAATTAACAAATTAGATTTACGAGCGTTGTGATTTGTATGCGAAATGACCGCTCTGGCGTACCATACAATTCGCGGCCTGGGTGCCACTTGAAGTTGACATGTAAACGGCTACATCCGCTACCGAGAAAAGCGTAACTCTCATCTTCACGTAACGTTTACCGCGATATACCGATACTATGGTAGACGCGCGTTTCACGGACATACAATGATCTACGATCGGGTTGCATTTTTCACGTTTGGAATAGTGTTTTGGCCGTTTGAATGCAAGTTTGGCAGCAAATATTTGCAGGTAAGCAAAGACTTAATTTTTTGTTTATTATGATTTTTTTTAATTGGGATCAATACTGAAGTTCTCAATAATTTGTTTCTTGAACTTGAATGACATGCGGCATTATAGGGATGATCTGTAGCACGTGTGTGTGTGTGTGTGTGTGTGTGTGTGTGTGTGTAACTGATAATGCATGTTAATGAAGTGTGGACCCTTCCATTGTCAAATTTGCTCTCCAATAGAAGCGTCCAACGCCTGAAAAACTATGGCAAAGCAAGCAAGTCAACATCCCAGGGCAGATCTCCCCGTACAAGAAAACCGGACAGGAGTTAAGAGTATTGTGTTTTCTTATAATAATAATAATAATACCTAGGACTTATAAAGCGCACTAAGCCACTGGATCTAGGCGCTGGGGAATGGGAGATATAATAGGAAGTCAGTAAATACAAGACTACACAACAACTTACACATCATCAAATGACAATCAAATACATACATACATCATAATCACATAACATAATGATTTACATTCGCAATCTTCAAAATATGCATACCACGCAATTCAATCAAATATCAGATTCATTCCAATTAAACACTTTTCACTCAGTTACTCCATATAAACTATTATTCCACCCCTTCCCTACTACCCCCCACCCCCACGCGCATACACAAAATCCAATTACACATATCAGCCAGCCGACAAGGTGATGTGGGGAAAAGTGATCAGATGTCGAAATACTGCTGGAAAAGGTGTGTTTTCAAGTTTGACTTGAAAGAAGAAATGGACGGAGAGTGGCGTAATTTCTTGGGAAGAGAGTTCCAAAACTGGGGACCGAAATGCGAAAGTGAGCGAAAGCCATGAGATTTGCGGTTATACTGTATCTGCCTGAGGAGTCTTGAATCAGAGGAAGAGCGGAGAGACCGAGATGGAGTATACAAGTGCAGAATATCAGAAATATACTCAGGAGCAGAACCAAAGATAGAATTGAAGCAGATGCAAGCAGTCTTGTACTTAATTCTCTGAGATATTGGTAACCAGTGCAGTTGGTGAAGCAAAGGAGTGCAAGGTTGTTGACGGGATGCCTTAAGAATAAGGCGTGCAGCTGAATTTTGAACTTTCTGCATAGGATAGAGAACAGTGTTCGGGCAGCCCATGAGGAGAGAGTTACAGTAGTCAAGTCTCGACAGAATACAGGAAGTGACAAGAATCTTGGTGGCATCTACACTGAGAAAGTTTCTGATAGATCCAATCCTTTTCAATTCAAAATAAGAAAGCTGGCAGACTTTGGAAACGTGATCTTTCATGGAGAGAGAAGAGTCAAGAATGAAACCTAAGTTCCTAGCTTTTGGACAGAAAGAGATGTCAGAAGAGCCAACAGTGATAGAAGTTGGAAGTGGAGGATTATAGTCTGAAGAACCAGAAAACAGAAGAGCTTCAGTCTTACTGTCATTAAGTTTTAACATGTTGTCAGTCATCCATGTCTTTACATCATCCGTGCATGTCTGTAGTGTCTGTATGGTACTGTCAATGTCTGCAGGTTTGCATGCCTGTTGAAGCTGTGTGTCGTCTGCAAAAAGCTGGTGACTAACTCCATGGCGCTCAATGACCTCAGACAGGGGGGTGGTATACAAGACAAACAGAACTGGCCCTAGCACCGAGCCTTGCGGAACACCAAAATCAAGAGGAAGTGATAAAGAATTATGACCATCGACCGATACATACTGTTTTCGATCCAGCAGATACGAATGAAACCACTGGAGGGCTGTGGAACAGATGCCAAAAACGTTTTGAAGTCGCGAAATGAGAATTTTGTGGTCGATGGTGTCGAAAGCAGCGGAGTTGTCCAAGAGCAAAAGAACGAGAGTTTGTTTTCGTCAAGAGCAGACAGAATATTTTTGTTCTGTAACACAAAGCTCGCCATACAATACTTTTATGTAGTTATCTGTGTGCATCAATGATATAATAATGATAAAAATATTAAGTACGCATGCTATTTATGATTTTGATTAATTACTTTGCTGTTGATCTTCTGTTTTGTTGTTTTTTTGTTGGTTTTCTTTATCAATTTGAATTTGAAATGTGATGAAGCTATGTTTCTTGATCAGTTAATTAATTATGATATCAATTCAGTTTCCCAGCCTCTGTTTTCCTTGTCAATTAAAAAAAACGGAAAAGAAAAACTTTGATTATTATTCTGGATGATGACTTGTATAAACGTACATGTGTGTGTGTGCGTGTGTGTGTGTGTTGTGGTGTGGTATGGTGTGGTGGTGATGGTGGTGGTGGTGGTGTTGTGTGTGTGTGTGTGTGTGTGTGTGTGTGTGTGTGTGTGGTGTGTGTGTGTGTGTGTGTGTGTGTGTGTGTGTGTGTGATTTGAAGTATAACATATTGTAAAGTCTGTATCACTGTATTTTATTGAACATTTAAAATGCACTCCATCTCCACGCCTCCCATTAAACTGCCCTTTTTTGTTTATCAACAGGGCAATAAAGATTTCTGTATTCTGTGTGATGTAACAGCTTTTGTTTATCAACAGGGTAATAAAATATTCTGTATTCCGTGTGATGTAACAGCTTTTGTATATCAACAAGGCAATAAAATATTCTGTATTCTGTGTGATGTGACAGCTTTCGTTCGTCTTATTTTGCAGCCGAATGTACAGCAAACTGCGTCATTTGAAAAGAATCCCTTGACAATGGTCAACCAACAGCGTGATGTTAACATTGTGACTGTTGAAGGACAGAAATTACATAGAAAATGCCGGCTTGACTACACAAATGCCAAAGTAATAAGGATGTATCTAGAGAAGAAACAAAGCGCCTGTAGAGATGACCCGAGGCCATCCAGACGATCCTTTCAGCCTGCCCATGATCCAATGATTCACTGTTTTGTGGCATCACTGCTGGTGTCAATACTCACAGAAAAGGACATGAAGCCTTCCCAGTGAAAACCAAACCACACGAGGGATTTCAGGCAGCTATCCTAGGTGTTTGCAAGGAATGAGATGACAGCTGGGCAAAAACAGTATCTGACAGAATTCAGTCAACATGTTGGGAAGACCTCTTTGCATGGGATGCTGTGTACCATGATGCCTTCAGTGTCAGCTTCAGAACACACAGAAACAGTTCTGATTGATTTACCGATGCAAAGAAAACAAAACCAACTACTTTCTATGAAGATCCTCAACAGGCTAGGCAGGAAGGTTTTCTAAAAGTCTGCCAACATTTGGAGAGAATGATGATGAACAAGCCACATTGTCTGATCTTGTATCAAAAGTGCAGGAGTTTTGCGGGGATGGAGTTGATGCATACACTACAAAACATATGAAAAACAAACTTATTGAACATTTTGGGTTAGATATATTGATATCAAGCAGAGGCAAAAAGATTTCTGTGGTAACTCTTAGAACAGACAGCACTTTGACGCCCCACAGACAGAAGATTCAGATGCAAAGAAGAAAACAAAAAACAAAACAAAACCAAACCAACAACAACAACAAAAACTGAACCTAATACGAAACTGCCACAAAATGGATTGAAAGTGATATAAAAGGAGTTTTGCTATCAAGGATGTGTAGCCAGGATCGGATAAGATCATGTCTGTCTCAGGGAACTTAAATTTTGTCTCTGACTCACTCCAGTTGTTCCTGAAAACAATCTTCTGTGGAATTGAGAACGATCTGAAAATAGCTGCCATAGACCAAGCCATCATACAAGCTGCAAGACCCCAAAATGCTCCTGGCTCCTTTGCAAGTTGGCCTAGCTGTTCAAATGTACCACCAGTTTGCATCTCAGTTTTTAACTAACATCTTGTTCCAGCTTGGATTCTGTATATCGCATTCTGAAGTAAAGAAGTTTAAAGTATCTGCAGCACTGACCCAGGGAACAGACATTCCCGGCATAACAAAAGGTCACATTATACAATATGTTGCTGATAATGTTGATCACAATGTGTGCACTCTTGATGGGTTTAGTACATTCCATGGTATGGGTACAATTGCTGTCATTACCCCAGGTACTAGAAGGCAACAAGCAATTCGAAGAATATCTGGAACACTTGAAGATGTCACAGCAGTTAGGAAGATCAACATCCATTTTTACAACCTTGCTAGACAGGACTTTGATTGTTTCAGATACACTCAGTTGCATGATTTCTATTGTGAGGATCCCCAGTCAACACAGGGCCTTCTGTGGAAATTATCCTGGCCTTTGCGTTCACCAAGACCAGGGTGATCAGGTTTCATCAAGTCGTTGAGCCGAGGAGAACATCCTGGGTGGTCATCTATGTTCTGCCTTCTGATGATTGATCTCAATCCAAGTAGTATGAGGTGCATTTACTCTACTTTGCAGTTTGTGTATGCTGAAGCCAGATGTCTTGGAATCAAGCCTGTGCTGACGTTTGACCAACCACTTTGGTAGAAGTCCCAGCTGATCGTCCAGAAAGAGCCTGAAGATAGCGACCTGAAATCAGTTGTTCTCCATCTGGGAGGCTTTCACACTCAAATGAATTTCCATGGCTGTATAGGCAGGATCAAGTGGGGTTCTGGACTTCAGCAAGTGCTTAAGGTTGTGTGTGCCCCCAATACTGTTGGACACATGCTGACTGGAAAATCAATGGCAAGGGCTTTCAGAGGTCACATTCTGGTTGATGCTGTTTTGAATGCTATGATTACAGCTAGATCATTTGTTATGTACCTTCCAGTGTCACCAGCTGTCATTACAGACGAAAATTTATCAGAAAGGGTTGCCATGGCTCAAACAGACGCTCAGCAGTACGAATCTGACGAGTTACACACGACACAGCGTGAATGTTATCAACTTGATTCAAGGTGAGACGCTATCAGTTACCAGAGAAGTATTGGACAGATTGGAAAAGGTGTTGTTGGAACTACAGTCAATTTCAATGCTGACATGGTTTTATCATCAGAAAAGGGATAATTCCCGGCAAACCATGCGAACAAGCAAGATATTTATCATTGTGCTTAGTGATATGCTTCTGGCAAATGGCCATCCAACACTTCACAGCCAAAATGATGCAGATTTCCTGATTGTTGAGACTTCCATCAGACGTGCAATTGATCATCCTCTTGTGGTCATTGGAGAAGACGCCGATCTCCTGGTTTTGCTCTGCCACCATATTAGCCCAGATCTGAGGACTATCATCTTCAGATCAGATTCAAAGTCTAAGAGCAAAAAGAAAAAAAACAAAAAACAAAAAAAACCCCAGCGAGTACGGGATATATAGTGACTACAGCAGGCCCTTGGAGAGGAGATTTGCCAGACATTACTTTTTGTGCATGTCATCACAGGATGTGATACAACCTCCTGGCACAACTTCACTGGCTCCCTGTATCAAAGCGCATACAGTACAAACTAGACACCATGTGCTACAAAAGCCTCAATAACGCAGCCCCCGATTACCTGTCAAGCCTACTTGAGATCTATGTTCCCCCACGTACCCTCCGCTCTGCCTCCGATCCTCTGACTTTTCGCTTTCCACGCACTAAGCTCAATACCTATGGTCCACGAGCCTTCTCTGTTTCTGGTCCGCTCTCCTGGAACAAACTTCCTCTCTCAGTCCGTCAGCAACCTACTTTTGTCTCCAAGTCCGCTCTCAAAACTCACCTTTTCTCCTCTGCATAAAATCCTGACCTCACTCAATCCCCTCTGCAGCCTGTCTCCGCTCGGAGGGGAATCACATAGTAATATATAATTGTATATAATATGCTCTCTATAATTTTCCATTGTTTTTATTCTTTCTTCCCATTTATAGCCGTGTGCGTGTGTGTGTGTGTGTGTGTGTGTGTGTGTGTGTGTGTGTGTGTGTGTGTGTGTGTGTGTGTGTGTGTGTGTGTGTGTGTGCGTGCGTGCGTGTGTGTGCATGCGTGAGTGTGTGTGTGTGTCTGTTTCAGCGCTTAGATTTGATTTTATCAAGATTTTGCGCTATATAAATATTGTAATTATTATTATTATTATTGTTTGGAGTGGGAAAAGGCACAGCCACACAAAGGAAGCTGAAGGCAGATAACGTCTTTCATGAAGATGCCGGCGTGTTTTCCAAATGCACAGCCACAGTGGAAGAGGTTGGTGTCTGTAGGTGAGAAAGTCATC
>CM060309.1:38143924-38156424 GCA_030674185.1 Monoplex corrugatus
CCAACCGTTGGACGAGACCTTACTGTGTGGTCCCCATCTTCCCGATGAGACCGTGGTACGCACAGCTCTGGGTAGGAGCTGGTTGGGGCTTAAAAATCCCACTATGATTTTATTTGCTGGACTGAAGGAATTTGAACCCACAACCTTTCAAGTCGGTAGTCTGAGGCACTAACCACTCCATCTCTTCGTGCGGTTTATCTGAGGCGCTAACCACTACATCACTTCGTGCAGTTTATCTGAGGCACTAACCACTCCATCACTTCGTGCAGTTTATCTGAGGCATTAACCACTCCATCACTTTGTGCAGTTTATCTGAGGCACTAACCACTACATCACTTTGTGCAGTTTATCTGAGGCACTAACCACTACATCACTTCGTGCAGTTTATCTGAGGCACTAACCACTACATCACTTTGTGCAGTTTATCTGAGGCACTAACCACTACATCACTTTGTGCAGTTTATCTGAGGCACTAACCACTACATCACTTTGTGCAGTTTATCTGAGGCACTAACCACTACATCACTTCGTGCAGTTTATCTGAGGCACTAACCACTACATCACTTTGTGCAGTTTATCTGAGGCACTAACCACTACATCACTTTGTGCAGTTTATCTGAGGCACTAACCACTACATCACTTCGTGCAGTTTATCTGAGGCACTAACCACTCCATCACTTCGTGCAGTTTATCTGAGGCATTAACCACTACATCACTTTGTGCAGTTTATCTGAGGCACTAACCACTACATCACTTTGTGCAGTTTATCTGAGGCACTAACCACTACATCACTTTGTGCAGTTTATCTGAGGCACTAACCACTCCATCACTTCGTGCAGTTTATCTGAGGCACTAACCACTACATCACTTCGTGCAGTTTATCTGAGGCATTAACCACTACATCACTTCGTGCAGTTTATCTGAGGCATTAACCACTACATCACTTCGTGCAGTTTATCTGAGGCATTAACCACTACATCACTTCGTGCAGTTTATCTGAGGCATTAACCACTACATCACTTCGTGCAGTTTATCTGAGGCATTAACCACTACATCACTTCGTGCAGTTTATCTGAGGCATTAACCACTACATCACTTCGTGCAGTTTATCTGAGGCACTAACCACTACATCACTTCGTGCAGTTTATCTGAGGCACTAACCACTACATCATTTCGTGCAGTTTATCTGAGGCACTAACCACTACATCACTTCGTGCAGTTTATCTGAGGCACTAACCACTACATCACTTCGTGCGGTTTATAACCAGGCACGGATGTCAAAATGCACCACATTCCCCAAATGTTAAATAATGTCAAGAATAAAAGACTGTGTCAATCTTGAACACTGTATGAATTTCTCTCCATCATCGTGGTTGTGTGTAGCGTAGTTGCAGGGTATATGGGTAACTCGGGCATTCCTTTTTCTAAGGAATGTTCTGAGCTTACCACTTTATGCTTTGTGGCTGCGTCTATGCTAGCTGAATGGGTAGCGCAAACTGTGTTGGGTTTGAGAAATTCTACATGGGAGATAACTCCGTGACTCTCAAGAGTTATGTTACTTAGTTGATATTTAAAATTCTCCCTGCTTCTCTCTTATTTCCTTTGGTATTACATACAGTTGGGGGGGGGGGGAGGGTTGCAAAAGTAGGTATACAGTTCATTGCATTTATTATACAAACAAATGAATATTGCATATACATGTAATAACAAGCACAATCTTAATCCCTCAGATACTCAAACTGCTTGCCGTCGGTATTCACACACTCCTCTAATCGAGAGCAGACACTCATGCACACTCTAGCACAAAGATCTGCATCAGCATCAATTTCTTGACAAGCCTGCAAGATGAATTGAATCATGTCATTAACAGTGCGCGGCTTGCGTGCGAAAACCCTTTCCTTTACATATCCCCCCAAAAAGAAGTTCATCTGTCTTCCAGTATTGTTTTAAAATCCATTTGCGCTCCTCGTCTGTCAAATTACCAGGCATGGTTAAATTAAATTGCCGCGTAGATCTAAATTAAATTGCCGCTTTACCTGCAAAAAATAAAAAGAATTAAAAGTTAGGAAAAAAGCACATGCATATTATTAGTTACGATAAAATATAATTAATGACACTAATAATATCGAAAGTAAGGCCAACTAACTTAATGTGCTAATAATTTAATGAATTAAGCATTACAATAATGTGATACTTACTGTATACCTACTTTTGCACCCCCTGTATATGCCTTGGAAGCAACCCTGTATATGTTCTCTTTTCTATGTGTGTGTGTGTTTGGGTTAGTTTAAGAATAAAAGACTGTGTCAGTCTTGAACATAAGACCAATATATTGTATGAATTTCTCTCCACCATCGTGGTTGTGTGTAGTGTAGTTGCAGGGTATATGGGTTACTCGGGCATTCCTTTTTCTAAGGAATGTTCTGAGCTTACCACTTTATGCTTTGTGGCTGCGTCTATGCCAGCTGAATGGGTAGCGCAAACTGTGTTGGGTTTGAGAAATTCTACATGGGAGGTAACTCCGTGACTCTCAAGAGTTATGTTATTTAGTTGAATGTCAAGCACGAGTTTGAGATCTAAAAAAAAAAAAAAAGCAAAAAAAAAAAAAAAAAGCACTTCACTGAAAGACAAGTGAACAAAGCGGTCAAGACATACTAATATTTTTCTTTTCCTGACAACAAAATCGCTTCTTTGATGATTGTGGCTCCCAAGATTGGGTCATGCCCAAATGTGCACGTGTAATAATGTTTGTATTTAGTTATAGATGTAATGCGACTGTCTCTCTGTTCTTTGTATTTTTCTTTCCCAGTCTCCGTCTTTTATTTTTTGAAAAGACTTTTTCATCAGCGAGAGGCCTGTGTCTGTGTCTGTGACAGAATGGTGAGCGATATTGTTTCAGCCGTTCTCGGATGGGTCTCTACCAAATTTGGAATCGAGAGTATAGACCATTAAGGAGTCGACTAGTCGCGAATGCATAAGATTGGAAGTTTTTTGGCACGAAAGTTAAGACCATGTGGAAACTCGCGCAATTGTTAGTCTTTTACAGACAAGGATTTGAAATAAATTTAGTGAAAAAACAAAACAAAACAAAAACAAAAACAAAAACAAACAAACAACCAAACAAACCCACCCACCCACCAACCAGCGAATCAACCCAACCCAAACCAACCCAAGCCAACCCAACCCAACCCAAACCAAACCAACCAACCCAATACCAACCCAACCCAACCCAACCCAACCCAAACCAACCCAATACCAACCAAAACCAAACCAAACCAAAACCAAACCAAAACCAAAACCAAAACCAAACCAAACCAAACCAAACCAAACCAAAGTATTCAATGACAGGAGAAAAAAAAATTGTGATCTATTCAGGTCATCGACACACGCGCAGACAGACAGTCGGATAGAATAGCAGCAGACAGACAAACACGTAGGCTGCCTCTCTCTCTGGGCGGTATGTAACAATTCCCTCTTTTTGTTCTTTTTTTTTTGGCCTACAGCGAGATCTGTGTCAAAACTGGCAGCTATTCCCGCCGCTTGAGCTCGGTGATAGAAACACTTTTATCATGTCCATAGTGTGTGTGTGTGTGTGTGTGTGTGTGTGTGTGTGTGTGTGTGTGTGTGTGTGTGTGTGTTTGTGTGTGTGTGTGTGTGTGTGTGTGTGTGTGTGTTGGTCTGTGTGTGTGTGTGTGTGTGTGTGTGTGTGTATGGGTCTGTGTGTGTGTGTGTGTGTGTGTGTGTGTGTATGGGTGTGTGTGTGCGTGTACGGGCGTGTATGTGTGCGGGCGTGTGTGTGTGTGTGCGTGTGTGCGTGCATGCGTGTGTGTGGTGAGTATGTGTGTGTGCGTGTAGTGTGTGTGTAGTGTGGTGTGTGTGTGTTGTGTGTGTGTGTGTGTGTGTGTGTGTGTGTGTGTGTGTGTGTGTGTGTGTGTGTGTGTGTGTGTGTGTGTGTGTGTGTGTGTGTGTGTAAAACATTCAAGCCTAAAAGTAAATTTCGTTTTGAGGTGAGTGGTGTGGAAGCCACTCGTTTATCGTATTACGGAAATTTGTTCCAGTTGTCGCACCTTCGTTGGACGTTCTGTTCAAGGTTCGTGTGTTTGCTTCCGGTTTATAGCATTCGCACTTCAACGAGTAATAGCGTTATTATTCAGTCATTAGCGTTTTCGACTTTCTGACAGAATGAACGCATCCACATTTGGGATAAGTTCATGTCAAAATGTTTTGTGTTGGGAGGCTTTTGTGGGTTGTCACTTACAGGACACAAAAATGGTTAAAGGGTTAGGTAAATATTCATGTTTACTGTCATAATTGCATTTCTGTGGCCTGTTTCATTCTGAAGGATTAAGTCGGACTTTTTGTTGTGAATGTTCCATTACCCCCGTCGGGAGATCTTTTAGCATAAATAGTATGACACAACCTTAACACAGGTTGATAAATTCAAATACCTGGGAACGATCATTTCATCAGACGGCAGATGCACATCAGAAATAGCCGGCAGAATCGGCCAAGCCAAAACAGCATTCAAAAAGATGACAAACATTCTTACCAACAAATGCCTGTCAGTTAACATCAGGAAGAGAGTTCTTGAATGTTATGTAGAACCAATACTGTCGTACGGATGCGAGGCGTGGACAGTCAACAAACAAAGCCAGAACAAGATTGAGGCAGCCGAGATGTGGTTTGTAAGAAGAATGTTGAGAGTTCCATGGACAGCAAAGAAAACAAACGAGACAGTCTTGATGGAGGCAGACACAAGTAGATCACTCATAAGGAAGATTAGGAAAAGACAGGCAACATTTAAAGGCCATTTTATGAGGAAGGGGGATTTGGAGCACCTGATCACAACGGGAAAGCTGAAGGGAAAGAGAGCACCGGGTAGACCCAGGGAGAAAATGCTGGACGGACTTGCAGAGTGGCTGGGGATGAAGAGGGTGGGAGAGATGCTAGGGGCAACGAGAGATAGAGACAGATGGAAATCCATGGTCGCCAACGCCATGCGGCAGGGCACCTGATGATGATGATGATGATGAGTATCCCCATGTTCTGGAACTTATGTTCTAGAAATTGCCTCTGTTTTGTCACTGTCTTTGCTTCTGCCTTGTTCCTTTGCTTTCTGTCATTTCTTCCTGTTGTTTTCTGCCTTGCTGGTCTGTTCACGTATATGTGCCCCCCATCAGGATGCCGGGGGCTCTTTCAGTATAAATATTATCCCCACCTTCTGGAAATTTTGTGCTAGAAATTTCCTCTTTTCTGTCACTCTCTTTGTTTCTGCCTTGTTCCTTTGCTTTCTGTCATTTCTTCTTATCATTTCCTGCCTTGCTGGTCCATTCACATCTATGTGTTCGATAAAGTCTTGCATACTTTCTTTCAGGAGTGATAATTGGGTACGTGTAGTAAGTGCATTTTGGGCTCTAAGGAAACGTGATGTACCCAAGCAGTTTTAGGTAATTTAGGCCCGGTTTTATATATGTTTTAATGTCCTTAGTTGTGTTTACATTTGTGTTCAGTTACGTGTTTTTAAAATCCCTTGGTGATAAATTGCGTAGAGTTGTCAACGCCGGGAGCGTATCCTTAAAGTATGTTGTGAGTGCATTGACATGTGTTTTTCTTTTTCTTTTCCATTTTTCTTATAATATGTGAATTTTCTTTTCTAGTTTCTTAACTTTTTCTTGTGAGGTTAAGTGTACTTTTTGAGAGGGTTATAGCCCTGATATGGCTCTGCGCGATCGGCTGGGCTTTAAGCGACGATAAAAACTTTATTGCTGTCATTTCAGATTTGAAGCGATTGGCGTATTTTTCTGGCTGTGTTATGCACATTGTTTATATTGTCGCTGGAAGGGTGTGGGGTTGGAAGAATATTTCCTTTGCACCTATAATTGCAACACAGTAGTAGCCTGCTGTTGAGAGTTTTGTGTCTTTGTCTATCTTGGCGTCTGTGACAAACTTTTTTTTAAAAGGAATATTGCTCTCAGGGAGGTTACCTTTGTGCTCATCTATATTTTTTAGCCCCATTTTCTACGCCAGCTTAATGGCCACAAAAGCTGAAACAGTTTTTAACAATGCGATGATGATGATGTCGATGAGGATGATAATCATGATGCTATAGATTTCCATCTAGGATTGAGACTGCGTGACAGGGCTGACCTCTACACTTACTATCATAATATATCCTGGCGTCAACCAGGTCCGAGAGATGCAGACACCTGCGGTGCTGGTCAGAAGATTTGAGCAACATCCGCAATGACGTATCCGTGAAGTGGATGAGACTCGACACGGATGAGACTCGACTGTGTGGTCCCAGTCTTCCCAATGAGCCCATAACACGCCCAACTCTGGGTAGGAGCCGGTTAGAGCCGAAAAATCCCAAAATGATTTTTGAAGGGAGTGATGGGGATTCGAACCCACAACCCTTCGGCAAAGTTAGGGAAGATAACGCAGCAGCAAGGAAGAATAGATGGGTAAACCGCCAAAGTTAGGGAAGAAAAAGCAGAAGTGAGGAAGAATAGATGGGTAAACAGCAAAAACTAGGGAAGATTAAACAGCAAGGAAGACTAGATGGGTAAACCGCCAAAGTTAGGGAAGATGAAGCAGCAGCAAGGAAGACTAGATGGGTAAACCGTCAAAGTTAGGGAAGATGAAGTAGCAGTGAGGAAGACTAGATGGGTAAACCGTCAAAGTTAGGGAAGATGAAGCAGCAGCAAGGAAGACTAGATGGGTAAACCGTCAAAGTTAGGGAAGATGAAGCAGCAGCAAGGAAGACTAGATGGGTAAACCGTCAAAGTTAGGGAAGATGAAGTAGCAGTGAGGAAGAATAGATAGGTAACCCTCCAAAGTTGGTAAGATAAAGCAGCGAGGAAGAATAGATGGGTAAACCGCCAAATTTAGGGAAGAAAAAGCAGCCGTGAGGAAGAATAGATGGGTAAACCGGCAAATTGGGGGAAGATAAAGCAGCGAGGAAGAATAGATAGGTAAACCGCCCTCATATGATCACTACCACTTCAGGGTGATTGGAAAACCTAAACTTTTTCATTACCCCACCCCGTATTTTTACGTAGCCAGTAAATACAAATTAATACACACGTGTGTTATCGCCCTATCGGTGTATTCACCCTTCATCATCATCATCAGGTGCCCTGCCGCATGGCGTTGGCGACCATGGACTTCCAACCATCTCTGTCTCTCGTTGCCCCCAGCATCTCCCCCACCCTCTTCATCCCCAGCCACTCTGCAAGTCCGTCCAGCATTCTCTCCCTGGGTCTACCTGGTGCTCTCTTTCCCTTCAGCTTTCCCGTTGTGACCAGGTGCTCCAATCCCCCTTCCTCATAAAATGGTCTATAAATGTTGCCTGTCTTTTCCTAATCTTCCTTATGAGTGATCTACTTGTGTCTGCCTCCATCAAGACTGTCTCGTTTGTTTTCTTTGTTGTCCATGGAACTCTCAACATTCTTCTGAGAAACCACATCTCAGCTGCTTCAGTCTTGCTCTGGCTTTGCTTGCTGACTGTCCACGCCTCACATCCGTATAACAGTATTGGTTCTATGTAACATTCAAGGACACTCTTCCTGATGTTAATTGATAGGCATTTGTTGGTAAGAATGCTTGTCATCTTCTTGAATGCTGTTTTGGCTTGGCCGATTCTGCCGGCTATTTCCGATGTGCATCTGCCGTCTGATGAAATGACCGTTCCCAGGTATTTGAACTTATTAACCTGTGTCAAGGTTGTGCCATTTGCTGTTTGCATGAGGGGATTTCATGTTTTTTACTGATCACCATGACTTCAGTCTTCCTGCTGTTTAGTTCCAACCCCCTACCTTTGCTTTCTATTTCTAGTATATTCACAAGGTTTTGTAGGTCCGTTTCATTTTCTGCAATTAACACGGTGTCATCTGCGTATCGAATGTTGTTTATCATTTTCCCTCCAACCTTTAATCCAGGGTCTTCTTCTAGGTTTCTCATGATGTTTTCACTGTAAAGTGAAAACAGATCTTGTGACGAAACACAACCCTGTCTGACTCCTCTTTTGATGTTTTGGAAAGAGCTTATATTGTTTTCTATTCTCATTGCAGCTGTTTGTTCCCAGTACATGTTCCTGATTATTCGTAGATCTTTTCCATCAACGTTGAGTCTGTCCAGTTGGTTGATCAATTCTTCATGTCTTACCCGATCGAAAGCCTTGGTGTAGTAAACAAAGCATAAATACAAATCCTTATTCATCTCAACTGACCTCTCTATGATAGTTCTTAGGATGTATATGGCATTAATAGTTCCCTTCCCTTCCACAAATCGACACTGTTCTTCTGCTATTTCTCTTTTGATTCTATTCCTTGTCCTCATCATGATTATTCTTAACGGGATTTTTGTTACATGACTCATCAAACTGATTGTGCGATGGAGTTCGCATTCTATAATCCCTGTCTTCTTTGGAAGTGCAATGAAAATTGATTTTGACATATCTTTGGGGATTTTTCCGGTGTCGTAAATTTCATTTAGGAGGACTGTTATTTTTTCTATGCCAAATTCCTCCAGGGCTTCAATCATCTCTGTAGTAATGTTGTCTGGGGCTTTTCCTGGTTTCATCTTTTTCAGTGCTGCTCTAACTTCATCTTTCATTATGAGTGGTCCTTCAAAGTTCTTTTTTATAATGTGTTCTTCGTTTCTGTCATCTTCAAAAAGGTCTTTAATGTACTCTCCCTATCTGTCCAGTATTTTGTCTTTTTCCATGATAAGCGTGCCATCTTTCGATTTTCATTGTGTACACATTTATAATCTTCCGAAGCAATAGGTTGAAACGGTAAGCTTTAGATTTCATATATATCGTTGTGTATGCTGTTTTCAACGAAATATACTGATAGGACTGAGTATACCAATAGGGCGTTAACATACATGCATGCACATGCATTTACACACCATCTCGCGCACATGCACATAAAAGTGCATGCAGAAATTTAAGAAATGCACACATCCTCATCCAGACAGACGCACATAGACACACACACACACACACGCACGCGCGCGCGCACGGAAGGACAAACCTCCACTCAGACAAAACGCACACACTCATTCACACACATGCACGCCTGTTTGCCCGCAAATTTTCGAGCGTGCGCGTGCGCGCGCGCGCACCACACACACACACACACACACACACACACACACACACACACACACACACAAACACGCACTTTTTCACTTTTTATCTGTTTCTATAGAAGTTATTTGAAAAGAAAAAAATATTTTTCTTTACAGAAAAAAGAAGATTGTTAGAATGGCGTGGCCACGTTGCTATTAATGATGACAGATCTAGGTTAAATTTTGACATATGAATCAAATCACAAAAACACGTACTCTCATCATTTACCAAAGCATTCACCTACAATGACAAGAACTCGAGGGTGCAAAACACAAGTCGGGAGGGGAAGAGCAGGAGGAGAGTTGGACGAAAGGGTGGGCACATAGAGGGGGAAATCAGTGCTGGACAAACAGCTATGTCTTCAAGTTAGACTTGAAGGAAGACAGACTATAGAGGGGGAAATCGCTGCTGGACAAAAAGCTATGTCTTCAAGTTAGATACTTGAAGGAAGACAGAGTATGTGACTGTCGAATAGACAGAAGAAGCTCGTTGTGTGGACCAGACAGAAAAAGAGCGTCGACCGACCGTGGAACTCCTGTATTATAGAACTTGTAAACAAGTTGTGTTGGAAGCAAAACGGAGAGGTCAGGCAGGTGTATACATTCGGACGTAGTTACAAACATCAACAGGTGCAGTACCATAGATACACTTATAGCATAATGTATTGATTTTGGTGTAAAATTTATTTAGAAACGGGCAACCAGTGGAGAAAATGAAGCAAGAGAGTAATATGATCATGTCTGTTTTTACGAAGGGTAGGACGGGCCGCAGAATTCTGAATACATGGGAGGTGTGCGATGGAAGAAGCAAGCAAGCCAGAGAACAAAGAGTTACAATAGTCGATACAGACATGATAAGAGTGAGATGTTGCCGAGGTTGAAAGATAACGACGAACAGAACTGAAACATTGGAGTTGACAGTAACAAAACTGACAGGTTTGGGTGATGGATTTCTGCATGGATAGCTGAGGATCAAGAACAACGCCAAGGCTCTTGACTGAACCAGAAAGTACAGTAGTGTTATCCCCTAGTTGGATAGAACAAACTTTTTCTCTGGAAAGCTCATGTTTGGTGTCAATGAGCATTGCTTCAAACCGAGGTGGTGTTCCTGGATTTTGTTATAGCCTACCTGTCCAACCGTTTTCAGCCTGTTATGGTAAATGAGCTTAAGTCCAAGCCGGTTAAGCTTTCATACTGGGGTCCCCCAAGGCTATGTACTTGGACCGGTCTTCTTCACACTCTGTACACTCACCATTTTGCCAGTGTCATCAGTCAGCACAACATCACAAATAACTTCTATGCTGATGAATCCCAGCTCTACAACAGTGCATCTCCTGAAAATCTTAACTCTTTTTTTTCTGAAGCTTCTGACTGTTGAGATCCAGAATTGGATGATACAGAATAAGCTACAGTGGAACGGAAATAAGATTGAAGCAATGCTCATTGGCACTAACTATGAGCTTTCTGGAGTAAAAGTTTGTTCTATCTAACTAGCGGATAACACTACTGTACTTTCTGATTCAGTCAAGAATCTTGGAAGATGTGGAGGACTGATGTTAGAAGGAAGCGGAGATGACTAAGTTGTACCCAAAAGATCAGACATGACGAGGAAGAAATGTTTACTAGTAGAATGTAGATTCAAAGACCTGGGTCAAATAGTAGCTTTAGCTTTCAAGATCATTTGCTTGACTCTTTTCATTTGTTCTCTCTCTGTCTCTGTCTGTCTGTCTGTCTCTTTTCTATTTTTTTCATATGAAAATAAACCTACCTGATTGATGAGAATGAAGATGATAATGATGATGTTGTGAAGTTACCATTGTGAATCACGACTGCCTGATTAATGAGAATGAAGATGAGAGTGATGATGTTGTGAAGTTAACAATGACGACTGTCTGATCGATGAAAATGAGGATGATAGTGATGATGATAAGAAGTTAACATTGTGAATCGTGACTACCTGATTGATGAGAATGAGGATGGTAGTGATGATGATGTGGAGTTACCGTTGTGAATCACGACTGTGTGACAGGAATGTACTGTACGCTTCCTTGTCATGATGTATCCTGGTATGAATCAGGTCCGAAAGATACAGACACCTGCGGTGTTGGTCAGGATAAAGTGGACGGCATTTGACAGTGTGGTCCCAGTCTCCCCAAAGACTTCATGACGCGCTCAACTCTAGGCAGAGGCTGGTTGAGGCTGAAAATAAGCACATTGATCTGGTATGATATGACTCGAGCAACCGTAAGAAAGAAACAGCGTTACGTAGGTTACACACGGGTCACACATGCTACACTCATTCGTACCTTTTAAAAAACGAAGAAGCACCATGGTGTATACCGTGTGACGAGCCGTTGAGTATCAGACATCTCCTCCTCGATTGCTGGGACTTGTACGATGTGAGACTAAAGCACTACACGGCGGACTCCTTTAAGAACCTCTTCCGAGACGTCCCTCCTGATGCAATTTTCCAGTTTTTACAAGAGATCAACAGATTTCTCGTGATATGATTTTACGGCTGTTTTTCTTTATTTTGCAATTTAGATTTGTAAGGTTAATGGTGAGCATGGTTTTTAGCTGTTGTCTTTTATCTTAACCATGTTGTCGTTTTTGACATGGTGTTAGCCCTGATATGGGTCTAGTAGTCGGCTGGGCTATAAGCAATATGAACTTGAATGTGATTTGAGCATACAGCTTCATTGTCTTTCTATTGAGTTAACCCCTTTACCACAGTGGCTGGTTGTTCTCACTCTCTTTTATCATTTTATAACGTTATTGTTATGTGTGGTGAGTTATGTTATCTTATTTTGTTTAAAGCCCAGCCGACTGCGTAGAACTATATCAGGGCTATAATCGTTTCAAAACATACAAAATGTTTAAAAAGGAAAAAAAAAAAAAAAGGACAAAACTAAGTACATATATGAATGCATTCGCGCTCATAATCTCAAGAGATGCCCCTGGCGTTGACCACTCCGTCCAATGTACCACACAGGGGATTTAAAAATACCTAAATACGGATTTCTATATAACTAATGACTGTAAAGCACACATAGAAACGAGCCTGAAAGTGTGTTCAACGCCAGAGGCATCTCATTAAATTGTGTGCGCGAATGCTTTGGTGTCTTTTCCTTTTTTCCCCCCTGTTGAAGTAGTACGTATGTTTTGAAACGGTTATAGCCCTAATGCGGCTCTATGCACTCGGTTGGACTTTAAACAAAAATAGCAATAACAATAACAACTATTTTTGCTATAGTCTGATGGCAAACGATTGTTTCTTTTTTTATTACGTTGTAACATTATTGGTTACTTTCGTTTCAGTCTGATGGGAAAGGAGGGTACACCAAAGTCTTCATCGAAGATGTGGAACT
>CM060309.1:38163924-38166424 GCA_030674185.1 Monoplex corrugatus
CACACATTCACTCACTCACACACAGGCACTCACACACGCACACACACACACTCTCACTCACTCACACACACGCACACACATACACTCACTTACACACACACACACACACACACACACACACACAACACACACACACACACACACACACACACGCTAACCCCAAATAGTAGTTGACGTTACAATAAAGACTTAACTCTGTACGTACGGCCACTTTTTCGAGGGAAACAATTTATCTCCTTAGCCATATTCCAACACATTTTCCTTCAACTGTTTTTTTTTCTCAAATGCGGACTTCTTAAGATGTTTGCAAATTTTAAAAAAGAAGATGACTGCCAGGGTCAGTATTACCTAGCAGAGTAAATGCGGGTGTGATTTTACAACTCAAAAGAGAGGGAAAGTGACGTTGTCTGTTTGCAATGGCAAGAACAAACCGAAATAGACGTTTTAGTCGACAGAATAAACTGGTCTGAAAATCGGTATGTAAATTATGTCATTTTTTCCTATCCCATTTCCTATGCCACAGAGAAGAGTGGCATAATGGTTCAGACGTTCGCCTGCCAATAACTACACTCGAGTTCCAGGGTTCGCTCCCTGTAGAGGCCTCGACGTTTCTCCTTAGTTTGACCGGAAAATGGAACTGAACATCTAGTCCTTCAGAAGGGGACGAAAAACGAGTCGTACCCGTGTGCATTCTGGCTGCGCACGCTCAAGATACCCCGGCAGTTGAAAATCGTGAAGAGCAGGGCATTGCCCGGCTGCCTTGGTAAAAAAAACATTGGAGAGAGAGGTTGATTTCCCAGGTCCCACCCCTTGAAGACCAATTAGCCTGCTTGCCCTTTTGAAGTCTTGGTTTAAAAAGAAAGTGAACATGAATATGAATTTGAAGTGAGGGAGAGGGGTTGGGTGCCGCCGTCGTGGTGCACACTCTGGGAAAAGTTGATGTCTCTGCCACCTCACTCCCCTACGACCCCAGGATTATGCAACTATCTAGGTAGGACCTCAGGACCTGGCCAGCTCATGGGTTTATGTGCGCGCAGGCTTAAGGCGTGTGCCGTGATCATTCTGGATTTTCTTCATCACATGGCACCTGTGACATTAGAGCATATGGAATTCATTCCGAGCGTGGAGACGTCATCTTGAGAAATTGAAACTGAAACTGAAACTGAAACTATGCCACATTAATGGCCACAGAATCTTGGACAGTTTTTACCATGCTGTGATGACAGTGACGAGTCCATTCAGCTGTACGTTTTCGATAAAGTCTTACATATTTTTTCTTAGGATTGATAATTGGGTATATGTATTGGGTCCATTTGGGTCCATTTTGGGCTCTGGGGAAATGAGATATACGGAAGCAATTTTAGGTAATTTAGGCTCGTTTTTATATACTTTAGTGTCCTTATTGATGTTTAAGTTTGCGTTCAGGTATGTTTTTTAAAATTCCCTGTGTGATAAATTGGACGGAATAGTCAACGCCAGAGGCATCGCCTTAGATTATGCGCGCAAATGCATTGACATGTGTACCTAATTTTCTTTTCCGTTTTTTTCCTTTTGAAGTATTGTGCACGTTTTGAAACGGTTATAGCTCTGATATGGCTCTACGCAGTTGGCTGGGCTTTAAACAACAAAACAGTAACAAAAGCCTTGATATGGCTCTACGCAGTCGGCTGGGCTTTAAACAACAATAACAGTAACAAAAGCCTTGATATGGCTCTACGCAGTCGGCTGGGCTTTAAACAACAACAATAACAATAACAATATCAATCTAAGGGACATATCAACATTTGCTAAACGAGGATCAAAGCCAAGCTTGTAACACTTGCTGTTTTTGTGTTGCCCGTAGTCAGAAGCGCCCATATTGTAGCCCTGATATGGATGTACGCAGTCGGCTGGGCTTTAAACAACAATAACAATAACAACATTAATAACAATAACAACAGTAACAATAACACCAACAATAACATAATAATAACAACAACAACAACAACAACAACAACAACAACAACAGTAACAATAACAATAACAATAACAACAATAACAACAATAATAACAACAACAGTAACAATAACAACAGTAACAATAACAATAACAACGGTAACAATAACAATAACAGTACCAACAGTAACATTAACAATAACAACAGTAACAATAACAACAACAACAGTAACAATAATAATAACAACAATAACAATAACAGCGGTAACAATAACAACAATAACAACAGCAACAATAACAATGACAATAACCACAGTAACAATAACAATAACAACAGTAACAATAACAATAACAACAGCAACAATAACAATAACAACAGTAACAGTAACAATAACAACAGCAACAATAACAACAAAAACAGTAACAATGACAATAACAACAATAACAATAACAACAGTAACAATAACAACAGCAACAATAACAATAACAACAGTAACAATAACAACAACAACAATAACAATAACAATAACAACAGCAACAATAACAGTAACAATAACAACAGCAA
>CM060309.1:38173924-38178924 GCA_030674185.1 Monoplex corrugatus
AAGTATGGCATGGCAAGTTTACAGTGCCCACTCATCAAATGCCAGCTTTGCTGGGCAGAACACGTTGTCTGTATGGAAGGGAACGGCGTCCCAAAGATCTTCCTGTGTACGGAAAGTTGACACAAAGATACAATGACCAGGATATATTGCTAAGTAATACAAGGATACTCTAAAGGCCAAATTCATCGGTTGTGGCGTTCATCATCATCATCATCAGGCGCCCTGCCGCATGGCGTTGGCGATCTCTATCTCTCGTTGCCCCTAGCATCTCCTCCACCCTCCTCATCCCCAGCCACTCTTCAAGTCGGTCCAGCATTCTCTTCCTGGGTCTACCTGGTGCTCTCTTTCCCTCCAGCTTTCCCGTTGTGATCAGGTGCTCCAAATCCCCCTTGCTCATAAAATGGCCTATAAATGTTGCCTGTCTTTCCCTAATCTTCCTTATCAATGATTTTCTTGTGTCTGCCTCCATCAGGACCGTCTCGTTTGGTTTCTTTGCTGTCCATGGAACTCTCAACTCTCGGCTGCCTCAATCTTGCTCTGTCTTTGCATGCTGACAATTGTGGCGTTAATACTTATAAACTGCAGTTTGAAATCATTTACAGTTTACTTAGGCTTTTTCATATACTGGCTTGTTTATCCCTCTGCACGTTGATGCTTTTTAAAAAATTTTCGTTACAATTGTTACGATACATCGTATTCTTGTGTGGGGGCAAGATAGTTGCCCCTTATTTCCGGGGCAATAGTCCTCCATTGGATCCCTGATCAGCGTGGGATACCAGGAAACGAGACGATAAATGAACTAGTGAAAAGAAGAGCATGGGAAGACCAACCAGACAACAGTGTCAGCTACAACTAAAAGCGAAGTATCATCAGATCACACGTTAAGACAGGCATAAAGGGACGACTACCATCTTCTCTACAGAGGTCAGCAAGTGGTCATGATGAGACTGCACCGGCCACAACTGGCTCCACGCCCATATAACCACAAGTTCAAACTGACACCAATCTGCCCCTGCAGTCAAGAGAGCCAAGCAGCTGAGCATAATTATATTTCAACGATATCGCCTTCATCAAATAGAACGACAGGAGGCATGGCCGACCCTGACTCCTCAGAATCACCATGCTTCGTGGCAGCTGGCGGGAACTGGAAGAAACGGCAGTTTATCGCCAGATGTGGTCTGGCCGTGTAGACTGTCCACAAAAGAAAAAGAATCATTTTCGATGTATAGAGTTTAGGATCGAAGTTGGCGATGTATTCAAAAGGGAGTCATCGCTCTCGGACATTTCCTTATGCGCTCCAGCCAGTTTGCCACCTGACACTACATGCATTAAGGTGAGCAAAAAACGCACGAGATTTGTGTTACAGGCTGGCACTGAATTCCAACGAACGGTAACCATCATCGTATATTCCCAAGATAAACACGGCCTGCCAGGAGTCACTTGTCTATCAATTAGCCTTACGAAGAGAGTTCTTGAGTGTTATATAGAGCCGATACTGTTACAGGGTTGTGAGGTGTGGACAGTCAGCACGCAAAGTCAGAACAAGATTGAGGCAACTGAAATGTGGTTTCTAAGGAGAATGTTGAGAGTTCCATGGACAGCAAAGAAAACATACGAGACAGTCTTGATGGAGGCAGACACAAGAAGAACATTAATAAAGAAGATAAAAGAAAAGACAAACGACATTTATAGGATATTTTATGAGGCAAGATAAATTAGAGCGCCTGGTCACAACAGGTAAGCTGGAGGAAGAGAGAGTACCAGGTAGACCCATGGAGAAAATATCGGACGGGCTTGCAGAGTGGCTGAGGATAGAGAGGGCGGAAGATGTACTTGCAGCGACAAGGGACAGATGCATATGGAGGGCCATGATCGCTAACGCCATATGGCAGGGCACATGATGATGATGAATGAATTCCAGACATCAGATCTGGAGACCACAGCTGAGTTCAAGAACGAGCCAGCCAGCCGGCAATCCATGGGCTGCCAGAGAGTTGACCCCCACCTCCCCACCACATAATCAGGATAGCAGTCTGACCGACTGAGATAACGGACCACTTTGGGTACTTGTAGATATTGTTTGAGGCCATGTCATAAGCCAGTGTGCTTAGAACTTACGTTGCAGGCTTAAGGCTTTTGCCATGAACAATTTGGATCTGCTCCATCACATGGAATCAGTAGCAACGTCAGTACATGTGGAATTGATTCCGAGTGCACAGACATTATCTTGAAAAACAGAGGCTGGAACTGTTGATCAGTACATAGCGTCTGATTCTGAAGTGTAAAGGCAGGTACCATGCTCTTACAGTCCCAGGAGAAGGAAAGCGGGATTGTTTTCCTTGCGATGGTTAGAACAGAAAGACGACAAGGAGCAGAGAAAAAACTGAAGTATGGGTGGCTCGCTCTACGTATATGTGGATGTCCCTGTCCTCTTAGAATCCCAGGCAGTGAGTCCAATGAGTTTTACACAGAACGAAACGATGGTCATATACTTGATGGATATCAGAACTTTCCTTTGAAGGACCTAAACACTGACAGGGCGCTCTAAAAGGATTATCTAGACTGCAGACTGCCCCCCCCCCCCAACCCATATGTTTTTTTTCCGTTCCATTAGAGCATTGCCTTCCTCAAAAGTTTTGTTTCTTTTTGTGTTTCGGACGGTTAATTCTCTGAAGTAGAAAGGCTTATTTTATGTGCTTGTTTTTGTCTTTCTGTGTTTACCATTGCAAGTGAAACAACCCTACTTTTCCTCTCTAAGAACCGTAAAACCGTACCTGCATTTACCTTACTTGGCAGTGCTAGCTATGGCAATCAGTTTCGTTTTGCAACAGTCAGAATCTTCAGTTCACCTCCCTTTCAGCTAGTACAGCAGTGTACTAGGAACCATGTAACAAAGAGACCAGGAAAGGACTACAACGCAGTCACTAAGTTTCTGGTTATAAGCAACTAAACCCTCATTAATTTTCACCTCACTGTCCCCCGTCTTAACATCATTGTTGTTCTGGTGGTGTCAGTGTACGATTAGATAGGTCCACATTCCCCCACTTCTCTGGGATGGTCATTCCCGACGGCCATATCACCAGAGATGGGTGCCGACGTAACGAATTGAACCAAGTCAATCAATCAATCAATCTGTCACCTCACTTACAGGCACTACGGCAGTGCACTGGGCGCCGTGTCCAAAGGGGCCAAGGAAGGACTGACCATGGCGGGCTTTGTGGTCATCAACTTGATGGTCTACGTGGCCATGCTGGAGTTCCTTGACCAGACTCTGCTCTGGTTCTCAGAGCGGGCTGGCGTTGAAGGATTCACGTTCTCGGTAAGACCGGTAGACTATTGTATTGGGTTGTGTTGTTTCGTGTCGACTAGAAGCCTAGCATGCCGTGTCCCCCCCCCCCCCCCCCCCGTGGGGATGCCGGGGACTCTTTCAGCATAAATAGTATCCTCACCTTCTGGAAAGTCTGTGCTAGAAGTTTCCTCTTTTCTATCATTCTCTTTGTTTCTGCCTTGTTCCTTTGCTTTCTGTCATTTCTTCCTATCATTTTCTCTGCCTTTCTGATCCATTCACCTGTATGTGTTCGATAAAGCGTTACGTACATTTTCCTAGGATTGACAAAATTGGGTATATGTATATGAATTTTTGGCTCTAGGGAGGTGATATATACGGAAGCCAGTTTAGGTAATTTATGCCTGTTTTTATGTGTTTTGCTGTCTTTAGGTATGTTTAAATTTGTATTCAGGTATGTTTTTTTTAAAATCCCCTGTGCGATAAATTGGACGGAGTGGTCAACGTCGGGGGCATGTCCTTAGATTATGTGCGCGAATGGATTGATATGTGTACTTAATTTTCTTTTCCGTTTTTTCCTGTTGAAGTATTGTGTATGTTTTGAAGCAATTATAGCCCAGATATGGCTCTACGCAGTCGGCTGGGTTCAAACAACAATAACAACAACAATCTTGTCAGATAGAGAATCTATGTACACGTTTTCATCGACCTCAAACAACTTTGTAAATCAGTTTTGTTATTGATCTGTTTTTTGATGCATTCATTTTCAGAAACTGATCGCCTACATCTTTTATCCAGTGACATACATGATGGGTTTTGAGGTTCAGGACTGTTTTGCAGCGGCAAAACTGCTGGGAGCGAAGATTTTTACTACTACAACAGTACGTAGAGCATGAAAGAAAAAAAAAAATCTGCAATCTTGCTAACTCAGCTGTTGCTAATTATCGGATTATACTATTCCTTATTGTCATGTTTGTACTTTATTAGATTATGTACGTTATGATTATTTTTTTTATGTAACTGTTTTGCAAGGTAGGGTCTATATATTAGCATAGCCATTTATTTTCGCTGGTCATCGAATAACCATCCCTAGAGGGGATGCTGGGGGTTCTTTCAGAATAAAGAGTATTCCCACCTTTTGGAAATTCTGTGGTAGAAATTTCCTCTTTTCTGTCACTCGCTTTGTTTCTCCCTTGGTTCTGTACATTCTGTCATTTCTTCCTTCCTGTCATTTTCTGCCTGTCTTGCATACTTTCCTCTTTGTATCGATAATTGGGTTCTGGTATTAAGTGCGTTTTGGGCTCTGAGGAAACGTGACGTACAGAAGCAGTTTTTAGGTAATTTAGGGCGATTTTTATATGTATGTCATAGTGTCCATAGTTCTGTTGACATTTGTGTTCACGTATGTTTTTCAAATCCCTTGGTGATAAATTGGACGGAATGGTCAACGCCAGGGGCATCTCCTTAGATTATGTGCGCGAATGCACTGATCTGCGTATTTGATTTTTTATTCCAGGTATTTTTTTTCCCGTCAGTGAGGCAGGGTGTAATTTCTGAGATGGTTATAGCCATCATGTGGCTCTGCGCAGTCAGCTGGACTTTAAGCAACAATCACACAAACAATCGAATACCCATTTGTCAGTCTAAATAGACAGTATATGAGGCTTTATGATAAGGTGACTGACCCAGCAAGGCACAAAATGAAAAAGGAAGA
>CM060309.1:38183924-38188924 GCA_030674185.1 Monoplex corrugatus
CCCATTCACTGTCAAGGACTTCACTTTTGTCTTGGTGCATTCAGAACATCTCCTGTAGGCCTATACAGTTTATACGCAGAGGCAGAACCCTCCCTCTCCAATCAGAGACTGAAACTAACCTTAAATTTATGCTTAAAATGTTGTTTGGACTGAAAAACCCAGCGTACGACTGTGTCTTCAATCTCGGATTTCAAACTGAATTTGAAACACATCCGACAATCATTCCTCCTCTGGGAATCCATATCTGTCCTCACATGCAAAGGCAGATAATAGTTTTAGCAGTTCTTTCAGACTTCTCTAGATTTCCAGACAGCCCATCATGGATCTTGAAAACATCTAAGATCTGTTTTGATCTTGCTTTCTTTCGTAAAGACTGTACCAAATCATTGGCGTACAAGTCGTTTTATGTGTCATCCCACAAAATAATTACTGATGGATCAAAGTGTGATGAAGGTATTGCTGCTGCCTTCTGTTCAACTACTCGGAACCGTTCATTCTCAAAACACGTTTACTCTGTTAGTTCCGTTTACACTACTGAACTTACTGTTCTGGTTTTGGCACTGAAAATGGTGTCCCAATCCAAGCATAAAGGTTTTCTCATCTTTTCAGACTCCGTTTCCGCTTTGCAAGCAATTGTTAGCCGAAACATTAGTTACTCAGAGCTTCTGAAATTCATTGAGCTCTTTTCTTCTCTTACAAGTGAAGGTTACAACATTGTTTTTGCCTGGATTTCTGGCTATGAAAAGGCTGACTGCCTCGCGAAGAACGCTACAGGGGGAAAGATGTCTAAATCCTTCATTCTTTACACAGATCTGAAAACCAAAGTACACAGTTATGTGAGAAATCTCAGGCAGGAGGTTTAGAACAAGCAGACAAACAAACTTTTCCAAATTCGTGCCGACCTTAAAAGAGATTCTCCCATGTGCTCCTGGGAACCGTAGGAAAGAGATAGTGTTATGTAGGTTACATACGGGTCACACATCCTAGACTCAATTTAACCTACCTTTTAAAAATGGAGAAGCACCATAGTGTCGGGCCCGTTGAGCATCAGACACCTTCTAATTGACTGCTTGGATTTGAACGATGTGAGACATAAGCACTATACGGCTGACTCCTTAAAACACTGCTCAGAGATGTTCCTCCGGATGCAGTTTTCAAGTTTTTACAAGAGATCAGTAGATTTCTTTTGATATGATTTTACGTATAAGGGGGATTTTTTAACTGCATTTTAGATTTGAAAGGATAATGGTGAGGTTGATTTTTAGTTGTCTTTTTAATTAAACTTGGGTGACGTTTTTAACGTGGTGTTAGCCCTGAAGCGGCTGTAGTGGTCGGCTGCGCTATAAGCAGTATGAACCTGAACCTGAACCTGAACCTGAACCTGAACCTACTTTTGACCAATTGTCGTCAGTTACGTTTTGCCTCCCAGAATTCCGTCAGGATTCTGGATCAAGCGTGGGGTTAATCGTCAACACACGATTGTTGAATTGAAACCAAAGTAGCTACCCCCCTCCCCCCGAGTGGATACCGGGAATTTCTTTCAGTGGAATCAATATCCTCACCTTCTGGAAATTCTGTGCGGGAAATTACCTCTTCTCTGTCACTCTCTTTGTTTCTGCCAACCTCTTTTGTTTTCTGTCAGCTCTTCCCTTCTCATATTGTGCCTCGCTGTTCCATTCACGTTTATGTTTTTCAGACAGCCTTACAAATTCTGTCGTTAAGGATTGATAATCAGCTACATACATTAACAAATTCTGTCTTTAAGGATTGATAATTAGCTACATACATTAACAAATTCTGTCTTTAAGGATTGATAATTAGCTACATACATTAACAAATTCTGTCTTTAAGGATTGATAATTAGCTACATACATTAACAAATTCTGTCTTTAAGGATTGATAATTAGCTACACACATTAACAAATTCTGTCTTTAAGGATTGATAATTAGCTACATACATTAACAAATTCTGTCTTTAAGGATTGATAATTAGCTACATACATTAACAAATTCTGTCTTTAAGGATTGATAATTAGCTACATACATTAACAAATTCTGTCTTTAAGGATTGATAATTGGCTACATGTATTAACTGCATTTTAGCTCTTAGGAAATGTGACTGTTGATTGGCAATTACAGTATTGTAGGCCAGATTTTGCTTTCCTTCCGCGGGGATGCCGGGAGCTCTTTCAGTATAAATAGTATCCCCACCCTTCTGGAAATCCTGTACCAGAAATTTACTCTTTTCTGTCACTCTCTTTGTTTCTTCCTTGTTGCTTTGCTTTCTGTCATTTCCCGTATCGTTTTCTGTCTTACTGGTCCATTCACCTGTATGTGTTCGATAAAGTCTTACGTACTTTTTCTTAGGATTGATAATTGGGTACATGTGCATTTTTGGCTTTAGGGATATGAGGTATGAAGCAATTTTAGATAATTAATGCCCGTTTCTATATATTTCTTGGTGTCCTTTGGAGTGGTTAGGTTTGTATTCAGGTGTGTTTTTTGGATCCCCTGTGTGATAAATTGTGTGTGCAGATGCATTGACGTGTGTGCTTGGTTTTCTTTTTTTTTTTCCTGTTGAAGTTTTGTATGTTTTGAAACGGTTATAGCCCTGATACGGCTCTACGCAGTCGGCTGGGCTTTAAACAACAATAAAAATGCACGTCTTCGTGTACTTAGTTATGTTTATGCATTTGTATTCAGGTTTTTTTTTTTAATCCCTCTGGTGATAATTCGGCAAAGGCATATCGTGAATTATTTGTGGGAATGCAGTATGTGTACTTAATCCCTCTGTGATAAATTGGGAATGCAGTATGTGTACTTAATCCCTCTGGTTATAGATTCGGCAAAGGCATATCGTGAGATTATTTGTGGGAATGCAGTATGTGTACTTAATCCCTCTGGTTATAGATTCGGCAAAGGCATATCGTGAGATTATTTGTGGGAATGCAGTATGTGTACTTAATCCCTCTGGTTATAGATTCGGCAAAGGCATATCGTGAGATTATTTGTGGGAATGCAGTATGTGTACTTAATCCCTCTGGTTATAGATTCGGCAAAGGCATATCGTGAGATTATTTGTGGGAATGCAGTATGTGTACTTAATCCCTCTGGTATAGATTCGGCAAAGGCATATCGTGAGATTATTTGTGGGAATGCAGTATGTGTACTTAATCCCTCTGGTTATAGATTCGGCAAAGGCATATCGTGAGATTATTTGTGGGAATGCAGTATGTGTACTTAATCCCTCTGGTTATAGATTCGGCAAAGGCATATCGTGAGATTATTTGTGGGAATGCAGTATTGTGTACTTAATCCCTCTGGTTATAGATTCGGCAAAGGCATATCGTGAGATTATTTGTGGGAATGCAGTATGTGTACTTAATCCCTCTGGTGATAGATTCGGCAAAGGCATATCGTGAGATTATTTGTGGGAATGCAGCATGTGTACTTAATCCCTCTGGTTATAGATTCGGCCAATAGAGGCAGTATGTGATGATTTGTATGTTGGAGGAATGGAGAGTATGGTTGTTACTTAATCCCTCTGGTGATAGATTCGGCAAAGGCATATCGTGAGATTATTTGTGGGAATGCAGCATGTGTACTTAATCCCTCTGGTGATAGATTCGGCAAAGGCATATCGTGAGATTATTTGTGTGGGAATGCAGTATGTGTACTTAAATCCCTCTGGTTATAGATTCGGCAAAGGCATATCGTGAGATTATTTGTGGGAATGCAGTATGTGTACTTAATCCCTCTGGTTATAGATTCGGCAAAGGCATATACGTGAATCAGTATTAGTTGTGGAGGAACTGCATTATGGTGTACTTAATCCCTCTGGTTATAGATTCGGCAAAGGCATATCGTGAGATTATTTGTGGGAATGCAGCATGTGTACTTAATTTTTTTCCTTTTTATAGTCATCGATGTGTGCATTTGTCAGAAATGATTACAGCCTTAATATACAGGGTGGGGGGGGGGGGGGGGTGGTGGGGGTGTGCAAAAGTAGGTATACAGTTATGAAAAAAGAAAACACGTACAATACTCATTGCATTTATTATACAAACAAATGAATATTGCATATACATGTAATAACAAGCACAGCCTTAATCCCTCAGAACTCAAACTGCTTGCCGTCGGTATTCACACACTCCTCTAATAGAGAGCGGACACTCATGCACACTCTAACACAAAGATCTTTATCAGCATCAATTTCTTGACAAGCCTGCAAGATGAACATGAATCATGTCATTAACAGCGCGTGGCTTGCGTGCGAAAACCGTTTCCTTTACATATCCCCCCAAAAAGAAGTCCATCTGTCTTCCAGTATTGTTGCAAAATCCATTTGCGCTCCTCGTCTGTCAAATTACCAGCCATGGTTAAATTAAATTACCGCTTAGATCTAAATCAAATTGCCGCTTTACCTGCAAAAACTAAAAAAATTGTAAGTTAGGATAAAAGTACACGCATAATATATTATTAGTTACGATGAAATATAATTAATGACACTGAAAATATCGAAAATAAGGCAAATTAACTTAATGTGCTAATAATTTTAATGAATTAAGCATTATAATAATGATGTGATACTTACTGTATACCTAATTTTTGCATCCCCCTGTAGATCTGAACAGTTGGCTGGGCCTAAAGCACCATTAATAATAGTAACCGTAGCTTTGTGTTGGCAGTCCCTGCTATCGTCTTTTCCTTCGGTTATTTGGGGTGAGCTTTGGAGTAAAAGTAGAGAAGAGGACTTTAAAACTGTTGTGGAATGGCCTTCGAGGCGTGAAGAGTTTTCCAGTCTGTTGTCGCTGAGGAGCCTCTGCTGTGACAGCAGTGGAAGTTGGCACTGATAACGTTTGAGGGTTTGTCTTGGTAAGATCGCTGTGAGAAATCTGAATAGATAGGCCTGTGTGGATGGTGTCACTTGTAAAAGAGAGAGAGAGAGAGAGAGAGAGGAGAGAGAGAGAGAGAGAGAGAGAGAGTGGATGTGTGTGTGT
>CM060309.1:38196424-38213924 GCA_030674185.1 Monoplex corrugatus
TGTCCTTGTGCACATATAGCGGGCTTGCGGCATACATCTGACTGAAAAATGGATTTCTTGCGAAGGTGAAAACTATTTGGTAGCTATTTATTCCATCAAGCTTAGCGGTGGTTTTCATGTTTATGTTGAAGTGTTTTGCGTTGTAATTACTTTAAATCGTTGTGATATGGTTTCATTAAGTACTTGTTGTAATTGCCTGCCTTTAATTGGGTACAGTGTATTGCATGTATGAAACTGTGTGTGTGTGTGTGTGTGTGTGTGTGTGTGTGTGTGTGTGTGTGTGTGTGTGTGTGTGTGTGTGTGTGTTGCAGGTCTTCTTTTCATGGATTAGTTCAGGGACCTCGACTGTCTACAGATTTCAACCGTCATTGGTGTTGACCTGCTGTTAACGACAGTACACACACACACACATACACACACACACACACACACACACGCACAGACAGACACACACGCACACACACACGCACACACACACACGCACACACGCACGCACGCACACACACACACAGACACACACTCACACACATACAGATTAGATTGGATGTAAGTGGGAGTGGATGGGGGCAGGGAAAATCCTTGTCCAACTGGGAATTTAACTTGGGGTTTCTTGCATCCTGCGTGTGTGATTTATCCACTAGGCCACACGCACGCATACACGCACGCACACACACGCGCGCACACGCACGCATATATGCTCACAGGGACGCACACAGGCACACACACACATGCGCGCGTACGCGCACGTACATGCACACGTACACACGGACTCACGGCACAAAAACACTCGCACAGCTGGCTATCCATTTATCGAGATCTGTCTTGTCTATCTATCCATCGATCGATCTATCAATGGATGTATATGTATTTGAGAGACAGAGATTAGCATACACACGCACTGTATATGTATATGAACTCAACAAAATTATATATATATATATATATATATATATATATATATATATATATATATATATATATGTATGTATGTATGTATATATATATATATAAAGATAGATAATTTTGTATAAAAAACCCCAAAAAACAACAACAAAAAACCCCGATACTTGATGCTAGTGTGTAAATTTATAGATTGATCCGATTTTTCTTGTTCCTGCAAATTTTTTTTTTTTAAAAAAGAAATCGTCGCCAAGGGCTGAGTTTTAGACAAGAGAAACTGGGGAACTTACTCCAGCCTCACAAGAGCAACAGGCGTTATCGGTCTTGGTAAAGGCGTTAGATAACGAAGGCCAGTGGTTATGGCGCTGGACTTCAAATCGGAAGGTGTGAGTCCGGTTTTAGCCGGGTAGCGCCTCGTGGGTAAAAGGGGCGGGTGTGTGCGGGGTGAGGAGGGGAGGACGATTTTTCTTATCTTCCAGATCGGCGTATAAATGTACGCGGACCTGACCTGAGCTGCTAGATCATTCATCCTACCAAGGTGGATCACGAGAACCGAATAAAGCATCGGTTTCTCACAATGAAGGCTTCTACAAAAACTTTTTTCGCTAGTCCTCGTATATTCTAAGAGTGGTAGGACTTTAAAACTCAACTCAGCTCAACTCAACTGAGCTGCTAGTGCTGGAACCCTGTTCATACGTGTGCTCACGCACAGCATCCAAGTACGCACGTTAACCCTTTGACTCCCGCACGCTGTTCACTAACTGCAAAAACTTAACCCTTTAACTCCTGCACCCTATAGGTAGATAGGGTGCAGGAGTCAAAGGGTTAAGTTTTTGTTTTGTTAGCGTGTATGACAATGCAGTATTTCGGTAGACAGGATCCGAGAGTCAAAGGGTTGAAAATCCTGTATGCCATGTCAGTGTTCATGGTTTCAGGGAATGCTAAAATGCTCAGTATGTTGAATACAGTGCATGCAATGCCTACGTTTAGCGTGTAGGCTTGTGCCTGTGTTACTTTTAGAGATCCCCCCCCCCCTCTCTCAGTGGGAATGCTGGGGGCTCTTTCAGTATAAATAGTATCCCTAAGGAAACTCTATGCTAGAAATTACCTCTTTTCTGTCACTCTCTTTGTTTCTTCCTTGTTCTTTTGCTTTCTATCATTTCTTCCTATCATTTTCTGCCTTACTGGTCCATTCACTTGTATGTGTTCGATAAAGTCTTACGTAATTTTTCTTAGGATTGATAATTGGATACATGTATTAAGTGCATTTTGACTCTAGGGAGGTGAGATATGGGGAAGCAATTTTCGGCATTTTATGCCTGTTTTTTGTGTTTTTTTTATGTTTTGGTGTCCTGAGGTATGCTTAAATTTGTATTCAGGTGTGTTTTTTAAATCTCCTGTGCGATAAATTGGAGGGAGTGGTCAACGCCAGGGGCGTGTCCTTAGATTATGTGCGCGAACGTATTGACATGTGTATTTAATTTTCTTTTTTTTTGGGTATGTTTTGAAGCGGTTATAGCCCTGATATGGCTCTACGCAGTCGGCTGGGCTTAAAACGACAATAACAATAAAAATAACTTGTACAGATTATCAGTTGGCCAACTATTACTATCACTTTGGGTATTCCTGAGGCATTCCTAGGCCCAACGTCATACAGCCTTCTGCCGTCTTATGTTTTCACTCTCTTTTCTCTTCATGTCAAAGTAACACAGAACACGCAACAGTTTTCTAATGCCTGGTATGTTAAACAGCCGTTACTTCATTCCGTATATAGCGACACTCTATTGATGTGTATTGTTCACGTGTTGTTTTACTAACTGAATGCGTTGTGGTCATGATATTTACTTTGATATGTTTCGAATAATGATTGGTTACTCAGTGCGTACATAGCATTATAGACTATTTCAATTTATCCCATCATCATTATTGTCGTCGTCGTAGTCGCTGTCATCATGATGACAAAGCTGATGATGACGATGAATCATCATCGTCATCATCACCGTCGTTATTGTCATCGTCGTCTTCGTTGCAGGTTTCGACGTCGTCATGTCGTCGTCCTCGTATCATCGTTATCATCATCATCATCGTCGTTGGCTTCTGTGATGACATCATTATCATTGTTATGGTCGTTTTGTCATTGTCGTCGTCGTTATCGCCTTCGTCATGATCGGTATCGTCGTTTTGATGACTGCCGTCATTACGTCAGTATGACACTTGAAACCGTGTTGCTGTTGACATTTATTTGAAAAAATTGTTTAATCAGATGACAATGTTTTGATCAGCATTGTATTCATTGACAACAGTGGAATGATCGAATAATGACATATCACATCTAAATGCTAATCAGAAAAAAAATGTGTGTGTGTGTGGGGGGGGGGGGGGGGGGAAGGGGGTTGAGGGGTGGATGGCGAGGAATGAGAATGATGACTGGCTGTTAATCAGAAAGGGAGAAAAACTGCATGTGTGTGTGAATGGAGGATGGGTGGAGAGGAAGGAGAATGGTGACTGTGCATTTATTTGGACAGCGATTTGAATGACAATAAAACATGTCTCGATATGAATTTGAATGTCAGTTTTATGCAGTGTGTGTGTGTGTGTGTGTGTGTGTGTGTGTGTGTGCGTGCGTGTGTGTGTGTGTGTGTGTGTGCGTGCGTGTGTGTGTGTGTGTGTGTGTGTGTGCGTGCGTGTGTGTGTGTGTGTGTGTGTGCGTGTGTGCGCGCGCGTGCGTGCGTGCGTGTACATGTATGTGTGTGCACGCAGTTTTTGCACGTGTGTGCGTGCGTGCAGGCATGCGTGTGTGTGTATATTTGGGGAGTGAGCTGTACAAGCGAATCTCGCCCTGGTATGGCTCTACGCAGTCGGATGGGCTTTAAACAAAACTGAATGGTCAAATTAGTATTCAGGTATGCTTTTGAAATCCCCTGTGAGTCATTTGCATTCACTGATCCTATATACTTGAAATGATGGGACATTTTCTTCGTCTGTTTTCATTTATTTGAATGTTTGGATGTTCTGGCCTTTTTTTTTTCTTGCTTTGTGCATAACTTTTTTTCCATACAGTTTCAATCCTACGAGTCTTGCATCCGCTGCATCTACTCGGTAGAGAATTCTCTCCATGCTTGTGATGATGTATGCCGTTATTTAGGCGTTTGTGACACCACAATACACCAGGTTCAACTCGGGTAAGGGATTTTTCTCTCCCCCTCCCCATTCCACCAGATGTTAAGTGGTAGTCTAGGTGCTAGTCTTTCGAGCGAGACGATAAACCGAGGTTCTGTACGCAGCATGCACTCTGCGCACGTTAAAGATCCCACGACAACAAAGGAGTTGTCTCTTGCACACTGCTTCTGTGGAAAAATCCACTTTTAGAGGTAAACAGAAATACACACATACAGAGGAAAAAAAATGGCGGTGCACTGCGGCTACACGTTGTCTCTGGAGAAAACGACTCGAATTATACATGGTAGATGTCTATTTTAAGTGAATAGAAACAAACAAATAGAAAATCAAATGCTATGATCGTACAAATGAAACCCACGCGCTCTGAAGGTCTGGACGTTCTAAACGAACTTGAATATTTTGTTTGTTCTTCTAGCTATCTGTCCTTACTTGTACATTTTTTTTGTGCGCTTATAGCAACCGTGTTGTCGTTCTTGACGTGGTGTTAGCCCTGATATGGCTCTAGTAGTCGGCTGGGCTATAAGCAATATGAACTTGCATGAACTTGCCCCCGTAGCCATCTGTTTTAACTTGTATAACATTTTGTTTGTCCCTGAAGCCATCTGTCCTAACTATTCCCCCTGTGGGGATGCCCGGAGCTCTTTCAATATAAATAGTATCCCCACCTTCTGGAAATTCTCCAGGGGCCCCCAGTAGCTCAGTTAGTTTGAGCGTCGGATTCTCATGCTAATGGTTGTGGGTTCGAATCCCGGGGTGCGCTACATTAAAACTTGCCTTTTCACTGTCCCATCTTAACATCATTGTTGTTCTAGTGGTGTCAGTGTAGGATTAGGTAAGTCCCCCTTCACCCACTTCCCTTGGATGGTTATCCCCGTCGGCCATATCACCTGAGGTGGGTGTCGACGTAAAAACTGAACCGAATCAATGGAAACTCTGTGCTAGAAATTTCCTCTTTTGTGTCACTCTCTTTGTTTCTGCCTTATTCCTTTGCTTTCTGTCATTTCATCCTATTATTTCCTGGCCTTGCTGGTCCATTCACCTGTATCAGATTCTGTGCATTTTAACAAGTTTAGATTTGTTCTGCGAGTTTAATTCATCGTGTGTTTGATTTAATCGTTTCTCTGTCGAGGTATGCATCTTTTCAACATGCTGGTACAACTTTTATGTTAACCAGACAGTATCCCCCGTGGGGATGCCAGGGACTCTTTCAATATAAATAGTATCCCCACCTTCTGGAAATTATGTGCTAGGTATTTCCTCTTCTGTCACCCTCTTTGTTTCTGCTTTGTTGCTTTGCTTTCTGTCATTTCTTCCTATCATTGTCTGCCTTGTTGGTTCATTCACCTCTATGTGTTCAATAAAGTCTTATGTACTTTTCTGTTTGGATTGATAATTGGGTACATGTATTAAGTGCATTTCTGGCTCTAGGGAAATGAGATATGCGGAAGCAATTTTGGGTAATTTATGTCTGTTTTTATATATGTTTTAGCGTCCTTAGTTATTAACTAAGAAACATAACTCTTGAGACTCCGTGACTCTCAAAAGTTATGTTGCTTAGTTAATATTTAAAATTCTCCCTGCTTCCCTCTTATTTCCTTTGGCGTCCTTAGTTATGTTTGAATTTGTGTTCAGGTATGTTTTCTAAATCTCCTGTGTGATATATTGGACGGAGTGGTCAACGCCATGGGCATCTACTTTGATTATGAGCGCGAATGCAGTGATATCTGTACTTAATTTTTTTCTTTTTTTTCTTGCTGAAGTATTGTGCGTGTGTTGAAATGGTTATAGCCCTGATATGGCTCTACGCAGTCGGCTGGGTTTTAAACAAATAAACACTCATACAAACAAAAGCAAAACAGTGTGAAACTTGAGAGCTGCTCTCCCCTAACATGGCAGGTCAGCACAGTGGAGCACCACGCATTTCTTTCGTTTTTTTTCTTCACGTGTGTATTTCTGTTTACATTACGAAAGGATACTTTTCAAACAGAATTCTGTCTGTGACAGTTCCTTTCTTGTCTTGGGCTGAGCGTGTGCTGTACACATGACCTTTTTATCATCTCATCCAAAAAACCAGCTTATAGTATATGGTTTAAATCTTTTGAAGCCCTCACCCTATCTACTCCTTAAAGATCATCTTCCGAGACGTCCCTCCTGATGAAGTTTTTCAGTTTTTACAAGAAAAAAATAGATCTTACCTGACATGATTTTACGTCTGAATATGTTTTTATCTAATTGCATTTTAGACTTGTAAGGTTAACAGTGAGCATGGTTTTTAACTGTTGTCTTTTATCTTAACCTGGTTGTCGTTTTTGACGTGGTGTTAGCCCTGATATGGCTCTAGTAGTCGGCTGGGCTATGAGCAATATGAACTTGATTTGAACTAGCTCACTGCCGTTGGGATACCGCGGGCTTTTTTTTTTTTAGTATAAATAGTATCTCCACCTTCTGGAAATTCTGTGCTAGAAATTTCCTCTTTTCTGTCACTCTGTTTGTTTCTTTCTTCCTCCTTTGCTTTCTGTCATTTCTTCCTGCCATTTTCTACCTTGCTGGTCCATTTACCTGTATGTGTTCTATAAAGTCTTACGCCATGGCTCTCCATACGAATCTATCCCTTGTCTCTGCAAGTAGATCTCCAGCCCTAAGTCCGTCCAAGTCCGTCCAATATTTTCTCCCTGGGTCTACCTGGTGTTCTCTTCTTTTCAGCTTTTCTGTTGTGACCAGGTGCTGTAATTGATAATTGGATACTTATATCAAGTGCATTTTTGGCTCTAGGGAAATGAGATATGCGGAAAGAGTTTTAGGAATTTAGGCTAATTTTTATGTTTTAGTGTCCTTAGTAATGTTTCAATATGTATTCATGTATTAAGGTATGTTTTTTAAATCCCCTGTGCGATAAATTGGACGGAGTGGTCAAGATCAGGGGCATCTTCTTAAATTATGTGAGCGAATGCATTGGTATGTGTACATTATTTTCTTTTCCTTTTTCCCCAGTTGAAGGATTGTGTATGTGTTGAAACAGAGCCCTAATACAGCTCTACGCTGGACTTTAAACAAAATAACAATAACAATAAACGTTTATAGCCCTGATATGGCTGTACGCAGTCGGCTGGGCTTTAAACAAAAATAACAGCAACAGCAATCCACTACTGGCAAAAAACTTGATCATTTGTCTGCCTCATCCTATCTGGTGGCTTTCTGCATACTCCTTGCTTATATGTTTGTTTGTTATCTAGTCTTTAAGATTAAAAAACACGACTTGTAGACTGAAACCCGATCCCTTTGTTCAAATGAACCGAGATTTACATTTCGGTTTTGTTAAGAAATGATGTGTGTATTTGTGTACCTGGTAAGGTCTTGATCATTTGAATTTGCAGGTCGCGCGTTCAAATTTGAACTATGTCCATCGCATTTCTGTTCGACGCCCAGCCGCTATCTTAGCAGCTGTTGGACCAGTGGCTGGCCGACCGTGAGCAGATCTGGTTGGCGTCACGACAGACAATGCATTTTGCAATCTGACTGCACGAGTTCGAACCTTGCTCGGAAATTTGTGTGCACATAATCTACAAAAAAAAGTATATCACGAAGGTTGTGCTCCAGACCAAGCAAGTGAGGTTTGATGTTGCGGGCTGGAACTGAACTCGAAACACCAGGTATCAAGACCCCCCAGGGATGTATCGAGTAAGCCAATCCAAGTGGAAAATGGATTAAGAGCTTGACTGAAAACAACTGTGTTTACGCAACATCTGTTGTGGCAGGTATTTTCACTCGATCATGGACCAGACGAGTAAATTAGGCAATACGCCCACTTGATCGCACCATGTCAGTATTTGATTAAAAAGATAAAAACACGAAATAACTATATACGACAATGGCAAGATTGTGTAACTGTTCACACATAGCTGTCCTAATATGCGATACATAATTGCTATTATTGTGAAATGAACCTCAGTTGCACACGCAACCCGTGGGGCACTCTGTCTTTATATTCAATGATAATAGTGATGGTCCGTTTCTCTGATTAAAGTACAAATGTGCCCAGTTAAGGACTCAGCTGGATATGGTACCTCCCGTGGGGATGCTGGGGTCTCTTTCAGTATAAATAGTATCCCCACCTTCTGGAAATTCTGTGCTAGAAAGTTCCTCTTTTCTGTCACTCTTTGTTTCTGCCTTGTTCCTTTGCTTTCTGTCATTTCTTCCTATCATTTTGTGCCTTGCTGGTCCATTCACCTATATGTGTTCGATAAAGTCTTTCGCATTTTTTTTAAAGATTGATAATTGGGTACATATATTGAGTGCATTATTTGCTCTAGGGAGGTGAGATATGCAGAAGCAATTTTAAGTAATTTATGCCGTTTTTATATATGTTTTGGTGTCCTGAGGTATGAATAATATATTTGTATTCAGATGTGTTTTTTAAATCCCTGTGTGATAAATTGGCCAAAGTGGTCAATACCAGAGGCATGTCCCTAGATCATGTACGCGAATGCATTGATATGTGTACATAATTGGTGGTGGTGGGTGATGGTATAAAATATTGGACAGAATGGTTCTTTTCCCAGGTCCCTCGCCTTGAAAACCAGTTAGCATTTTGCCTGTCTGAAGTCTTGGTAGCAAAAAAATGGCACTGTGCTGCGGCGGCGTGCTCTCGACTGGGAGAGTGGCCCGAGATTTACATGGTTAAGCCATTGTGACAAAAAGAAAATACGAACATGAATAATAGAAAAGGCAAACATCCGTACTTACTGTACTCAAATCAAACACAACATAAATCAACATCCCTAGCTCAGCATCCAATGTGTGTGTGTGTGTGTGTGTGTGTGTGTGTGTGTGTGTGTGTGTGTGTGTGTGTGTGTGTGTGTGTGTGTGGTGTGTGTGTGTGTGTGTGTGATGTGTGGTGTGGTGGTGTGTACATTGTGTGTTTGAATGTGTGTGTGTGTACATTGTGTGTTTGAATGTGTGTGTGTGTGTGTACATTGTGTGTTTGAATGTGTGTGTGTGTGTGTACATTGTGTGTTTAAATGTCTGTATGTGTGTGTGTGTACACATTGTGTTTGAATGTGTGAATGTGTGCGTGCGTGCGTGCGCGTGTGTGTGTGTATTTGAATGTGTGGTGTATGTGTGTGTGTGTATGTGTGTGTGTGCATTGTGTGTTTGAATGTGTGCGTGTGTGTGTGTGTGTGTGTGTAGATGAGACAGAGAGGGGATGACAACTTGGGTCAAGGGTAACAGGCCGAGTGTACCCTGATTCAACATCCTCTGTGTGTGTGTTTGTGCGTGTGATATATATATATATATATATATATATATATATATATATGTATATATATATATATTATACATATTTATATATATATATATAGATGAGATGAGAGAAGAGAGAGAGAGAGAGAGAGAGAGAGAGAGAGAGAGAGAGAGAGAGAGAGAGGATGACAACTTGGGTTAAGGCTCATACGTCCAGTAGGCTGACTGTATTCTAACTCACTAACCTGTGTGTGTGGTGTGTGTGTGTGTGTGTGTGTGTGTGTGTGTGTGTGTGTGTGTGTGTGTGTGTGTGTGTGTGTGCACAGCATCGTTTGTTTTATTCCTGTAAAGAGCAACGACACGCGTTTGATATGGATTGTTTGCGCTAGATAAGTGAAAATAATAATAATAATAATGATAATGATAAGAATAATACAAATAATAATAACAATAATGATAATAACGATGATGATGATGATGATGATAATAATGTAATTATAATGATGATGATGATGATAATAATAATAATAATAATAATAATGATAATCTAAATACCCTCTGTGATAAACTGGATAGCGTGTTGAACGCCAGGAGTATCTCCATTGAGTATGTGCACGAATGCATTGATATGTGAACTTAACTTTCTTTTCCTTTTTTTCCTGTTGAAATAGTGTGTGTTTTGAAGTGGTTATAGCCCTGATATGACCCTACGCAGTCGGATGGGCTTTAAACACCAATAACAATAACAACATTATTATATATATTTGTTCTACTGTGAAAACAATGGCATACTTACAGGACACCATAAGGTAACAAATATATTTTTTTTTTCATTTGGATATGTGATGTGGTGTTGTGGCCTAATGGTTAAACATCTACGTAGGATTCGAGAACCCCGAGTTGGAACCACTTGACATGCAGAAGCGGTCCTGGTGGTAGTCTTTCAGATTCACCCTGTAGGGATCCCGGCCAGGGGCTCTTTCAGTATAAATAGTATCCCCACCTTCTGGAAATTCTGCGCTATGAATTTCCTTTTTTCTGTCACTGTCTTTGTTTCTACCTTGTTCCTTTGCTTTCTGTCAGTTCTTCCTATAATTTTCTGCTTTGTTGGTCCATTCGCCTGTATGTGTTCGATAAAGTCTTATGTACTTTCTCTTAGGATTGATAATTGGGAGCATGTATTTAGTGTAATTTTGGCTTTGGGGAAATGAGAGATGCAGAAGCAATTTTAGGTAATTTAGGCCTGGTTTTATATGTTTTAGTGTCCTTGGTTATGTTAAAATTTGTAGTCAGGTATGTTTTATAAAATCTCCTTTGTGATAAATTGAATGAGTGGTCAATGCCAGGGACATCTCCTTAGATTATGTGCACGAATGCATTGATATGTGTACTGAATTTTCTTTTTCTGTTTTTGCCTTTTGAAATATTATGTATGTTTTGAAACAGTTATAGCCCTGATATGGCTCTGCGCTGTCGGCTGGGTTTTAAACAAAAATAACAGGAAGAAGTCTTCCAGATAAGCTGAGGACGCATTCAGCATATGTTAAAGACCCCACGGCAGCAAACTTTCAGATGTAAACAGCTTTCCCTTATTGGTGACATCATTGCCCAACATCTAACTGTACGTAACCCTTTCTAAGGCTAGTTGGTGTAGATGGAACGATGTGAGACATAAGCATCACATGGTGGACTCCTTAAAGAACCCCTTCAGAGACGTCCCTCCACATGCAATTGTTCAATTTTTACAAGAGATCAATAGATTTCATCAGATATGATTTTATGTATGATTATGTTTTCTTTAACTGTATTTTAGACTTGCAAGGATAGCGCTGACCATGGTTTTTAATGTCTTTTTAATTTAACCTGGGTGTCGTTTTTGACGTGGTGTTAGCCCTGATATGGGTCTAGTAGTCGGCTGGGCTATGAGCAATATCAACTTGATTTGAACTAGCTCACTGCCATTGGGATGCTGGGGGCTTTTTTTTTAGTATAAATAATATCCCCACCTTCTGGAAATTCTGTGCTAGAATTTTCCTCTTTTCTATCACTCTCTTTGTTTCTTTCTTCCTCCTTTGCTTTCTGTCATTTCTTCCTGTCATTTTCCTTTTCTGTCACTCTCTTTGTTTCTTACTACGTCCTTCACTTTCTGTCATTTCTTCCTGCCATTTTCGACCTTGCTGGTCCATTTACCTGTATGTGTTCTATAAAGTCTTACGCCATGGCTCTCCATACGAATCTATCCCTTGTCTCTGCAAGTAGATCTCCCACCCTCTCTGCCCTCAGCCACCCTGTAAGTCCGTCCAAGTCCGTCCAATACTTTCTCCCTGGGTCTACCTGGTGTTCTCTTCTCTTCAGCTTTCCTGTTGTGACCAGGTGCTGTAATTGATAATTGGATACTTATATCAAGTGCATTTTTGGCTCTAGGGAAATGAGATATGCGGAAAGAGTTTTAGGTAACTTAGGCTAATTTTTATGTTTTAGTGTCCTTAGTTATGTTTCAATTTGTATTCATGTATTAAGGTATGTTTTTTTAAAATCCCCTGTCTGATTAATTGGACGGAGTGGTCAACGTCAGGGGCATCTTCTTAGATTATGTGCGTGAATGCATTGATATGTGTACATTATTTTCTTTTCCTTTTTCCCCAGTTGAAGGATTGTGTATGTGTTGAAACAGAGCCCTAATACAGCTCTACGCTGGACTTTAAACAAAAATAACAATAACAATAAACGTTTATAGCCCTGATATGGCTGTACGCAGTCAGCTGGGCTTTAAACAAAAATAACAGCAACAGCAATCCACTACCGGCAAAAACCTTGATCATTTGTCTGCCTCATCCTATCTGGTGGCTTTCTGCATACTCCTTGCTTATATGTTTGTTTGTTTGTTTGTTTGTTATCTAGTCTTTTAGACTAAAACACGACTTGTAGACTGAAACCCGATCCCTTTTTTCAAATGAATCGAGATTTACATTTTGGTTTTGTTAAGAAATTTTGTGTGTATTTGTATACCTGGTAAGGTCTTGATCATTTGAATTTGCAGGTCGCGCGTTCAAATTTGAACTATGTCCATCGCATTTCTGTTCGACGCCCAGCCACTATCTTAGCAGCTGTTGGACCAGTGGCTGGCCGACCGTGAGCAGATCTGGTTGGCGTCTCGACAGACGTTGCATTTTGCAATCTGACTGCACGAGTTCGAACCTTGCTCGGAAATTTGTGTGCACATAATTTAAAAAAAAAGAAAAAAAAAGCATATCACGAAGGTTGTGCTCCAGACCAAGCAAGTGAGGTTTGATGTTGCGGGCTGGAATTGAACTCGAGACACCAGGTATCAAGACCCCCCAGGGATCTATGGAGTAAGCCAATCCAAGTGGAAAATGGATTAAGAGCTTGACTGAAATACAACTGTGTTTACTGCAACATCTGTTGTGGCAGGTATTTTCACTCGATCATGGACCAGACGAGTAAATTAGGCAATACGCCCACTTGATCGCACCATGTCAGTATTTGATTAAAAAGATAAAAACACGAAATAACTATATACGACAATGGCAAGATTGTGTAACTGTTCACACATAGCTGTCCTAATATGCGATACATAATTGCTATTATTGTGAAATGAACCTCAGTTGCACACGCAACCCGTGGGGCACTCTGTCTTTATATTGAATGATAATAGTGATGGTCCGTTTCTCTGATTAAAGTACAAATGTGCCTGGTTAAGGACTCGCTGGATATGGTACCTCCCGTGGGGATGCTAGGGGCTCTTTCAGTATAAATAGTATCCCCACCTTCTGGAAATTCTGTGCTAGAAAGTTCCTCTTTTCTGTCACTCTTTGTTTCTGCCTTGTTCCTTTGCTTTCTGTCATTTCTTCCTATCATTTTGTGCCTTGCTGGTCCATTCACCTGTATGTGTTCGATAAAGTCTTTCGCATTTTTTTATAAGATTGATAATTGGGTACATATATTAGTGCATTATTTACTCTAGGGAGGTGAGTATATGCGGAAGCAATTTAAAGTAATTTATGCCGTTTTATATATGTTTTGGTGTCCTGAGGTATGCTAAATTTGTATTCAGGTGTGTTTTTTAAATCTCTGTGCGATAAATTGGCCAAGCGATCAATAGCCAGGGCATCTCTTAGATCATGTGCGTGAATGCATTGATATGTGTACTAATTGGTGGTGGTGGGTGTGGTATAAAATATTGGACAGAATGGTTCTTTTCCAGGTCCCTCGCCTTGAAAACCAGTTAGCATTTTGCTGTCTGAAATCTTGGTTACAAAAAATGGCACTGCGCTGCGGCGGCGTGCTCTCGACGGGAGAGTGGCCCGAGATTTACATGGTTAAGCCATTGTGACAAAAAGAAAATACGAACATGAATAATAGAAAAGGCAAACATCCGTACTTACTGTACTCAAATCAAACACAACATAAATCAACATCCCTAGCTCAGCATCCAATGTGTTTTGTGTGTGTGTGTGTGTGTGTGTGTGTGTGTGTGTGTGTTGTGTGTGTGTGGTGTGTGTGTGTGTGTGTGTGTGTGGTGTTTTGTGTGTTGATGTGTGTTTTGTGGTGTGTGTGTGATGTGTTGTGTGTACATTGTGTGTTTGAATGTGTGTGTGTGTGTGGTGGTACATTGTGTGTTTGATGTGTGTGTGTGTGTGTACATGTGTGTTTGAATGTCTGTGTGTTGTGTGTGTGTACATTGTGTGTTTGAATGTGTGTGTGTGCGTGTCTTTGGTGTATGTCTGTTGTGTGTGTGTGATGTTTGAATGTGTGATGTGTGGTTTGAATGTGTGTGTAGTGTTTGTGTGTGTGTGTATGTGTGTGTGTGTGTGTGTGTGATTGTGGTTTGTGTGTGTGTGTGTGTGTGTGTGTGTGTGTGTGTTAGATGAGACGAGAGGGGATGACAACTTGGGTCAAGGGTAACAGGCCGAGTGTACCCTGATTCAACATCTCTGTGTGTGTGTTGTGTGCGTGTGGATATATATTGTATAGTTATATATATAGTATATATGTGTTATATATATATGTATATATATATATATACATATTTATATATAGATATAGATGGAGAGAGAGAGAGAGAGAGAGAGAGAGAGAGAGAGAGAGAGAGAGAGAGAGAGGATGACAACTTGGGTTAAGGCTCATACGTCCAGTAGGCTGACTGTATTCTAACTCACTAACCGTGTTGTGTGTGTGTGTGTGTGTGTGTGTGTTGTGTGGATGTGTGTGTGTGTGACTGTGTGTGTGTGTGTGTGTGTGCACACGCATCGTTTGTTTTATTCCTGTAAAGAGCAACGACACGCGTTTGATATGGATTGTTTGCGCTAGATAAGTGAAATAATAATAATAATTAATGATATGATAAATAATAAAAATAATAATAACATAATGATAATACGATGATATAATGATTAATAATAATTATAATGAGATGATGATGATAAAATAATAATAATATAATGATAATCTAAATACTCTGTGATAAACTGGATAGCGTGTTGAACGCCAGGAGTATCTCCATTGAGTATGTGCACGAAGCATTGATATGTGAACTTAACTTTCTTTTCCTTTTTTTTCTGTTGAAATAGTGTGTGTTTTGAAGTGGTTATAGCCCTGATATGACCCTACGCAGTCGGATGGGCTTTAAACACCAAATAACAATAACAACATATTAATCATATATTTGTTCTACTGTGAAAACAATGGCATACTTACAGGACACCATAAGGTAACAAATATATTTTTTTTTCATTTGGATATGTGATGTGGTGTTGTGGCCTAATGGTTAAACATCTACGTAGGATTCGAGAACCCGAGTTGGAACCACTTGACAGGCACTTGAAGAAGTGTCTGGTGGTAGTCTTTCAGATTCACCCTGTAGGGATCCCGGCCAGGGGCTCTTTCAGTATAAATAGTATCCCCACCTTCTGGAAATTCTGCGCTATGAATTTCCTTTTTTCTGTCACTGTCTTTGTTTCTACCTTGTTCCTTTGCTTTCTGTCATTTCTTCCTATAATTTTCTGCTTTGTTGGTCCATTCGCCTGTATGTGTTCGATAAAGTCTTATGTACTTTCTCTTAGGATTGATAATTGGGAGCATGTATTTAGTGTAATTTTGGCTTTGGGGAAATGAGAGATGCAGAAGCAATTTTAGGTAATTTAGGCCTGGTTTTTATATGTTGTTTAGTGTCCTTGGTTATGTTAAAATTTGTAGTCAGGTATGTTTTATAAAATCCACTTGTGATAAATTGAATGAGTGGTCAATGCCAGGGACATCTCCTTAGATTATGTGCACGAATGCATTGATATGTGTACTGAATTTTCTTTTTCTGTTTTTGCCTTTTGAAATATTATGTATGTTTGAAACAGTTATAGCCCTGATGGCTCTGCGCTGTCGGCTGGGTTTTAAACAAAAATAACAGGAAGAAGTCTTCCAGATAAGCTGAGGACGAATTCAGCAATGTTAAAGACCCCACGGCAGCAAACTTTCAGATGTAAACAGCTTTCCCTTATTGGTGACATCATTGCCCAACATCTAACTGTACGTAACCCTTTCTAAGGCTAGTTGGTGTAGATGGAACGATGTGAGACATAAGCATCACATGGTGACTCCTTAAAGAACCCCTTCAGAGACTCCCTCCACATGCAATTGTTCAATTTTTACAAGAGATCAATAGATTTCATCAGATATGATTTATGTATGATTATGTTTTCTTTAACTGTATTTTAGACTTGCAAGGATAGCGGCTGACCATGGTTTTTAATGTCTTTTTAATTTAACCTGGGTGTCGTTTTTGAGTGGTGTTAGCCCTGATATGGTCTAGTAGTCGGCTGGGCTATGAGCAATATCAACTTGATTTGAACTAGCTCACGCCATTGGGATGCGGGGGCTTTTTTTTAGTATAAATAATATCCCCACCTTCTGGAAATTCTGTGCTAGAATTTCCTCTTTTCTATCACTCTCTTTGTTTCTTTCTTCCTCCTTTGCTTTCTGTCATTTCTTCCTGTCATTTTCCTTTTCTGTCACTCTCTTTGTTTCTTACTACGTCCTTCACTTTCTGTCATTTCTTCTGCCATTTTCGACCTTGCTGGTCCATTTACCTGTATGTGTTTATAAAGTCTTATTACCTCATTGGCCTGCGATGCTTGCATCAGCGTCATAAGAATCTATCCCTTGTCACTGCAAGTAGATCTCCCACCTCTTCCCTAGCCACTAAGTCCGTCCAAGTCCGTCCAATATTTCTCCCTGGGTCTACTGGTGTTCTTTCTCTTCAGCTTTCCTGTTGTGACCAGGTGCTGTAATTGATAATTGGATACTTATATCAAGTACATTTTTGGCTCTAGGGAAATGAGATATGCGGAACAGAGTTTTAAGTTAACTTAGGCTAATTTTTATGTTTTAGTGTCCTTAGTTATGTTTCAATTTGTATTCATGTATTAAGGTATGTTTTTTAAATCCCCTGTCGTTAATTGGACGAGTGGTCAACGTCAGGGGCATCTTCTTAGATTATGTGCGGAATGCATTGATATGTGTACATTATTTTCTTTTCCTTTTTTCCCAGTTGAAGGATTTGTATGTGTTGAAACTGAGCCCTAATATAGCTCTACGCGCTGGACTTTAAACAAATATAACAATAACAATAAACAGTTTATAGCCCTGATATGGCTGTACGCAGTCGTTGGGCTTTAAACAAAAATAACAGCAACAGCAATCCACTACCGGCAAAAAATTTGATCATTTGTCTGCCTCATCCTATCTGTGGCTTTCTGCATACTCCTTCTTAGATGTATGTTTGTTTGTTTGTTTGTTATCTAGTCTTTTAGATAAAAACACGACTTGTAGACTGAAACCCGATCCCTTTTTTCAAATGAACCGAGATTTACATTTCGGTTTTGTTAAGAAATTTTGTGTGTATTTGTTTACCTGGTAAGGTCTTGATCATTTGAATTTGCAGGTCGCGCGTTCAAATTTGAACTATGTCCATCGCATTTCTGTTCGACGCCCAGCGCATATCTTAGCAGCTGTTGGACCAGTGGCTGGCCGACTGTGAGCAGATCGGGTTTGACAGACATTGCATTTTGCAATCTGACGCACGAGTTCCGAACCTTGCTCGGAAATTTGTGGCACATAATTACAAAAAAAGTAATATCACGAAGGTTGTGCTCTAGACCAAGCA
>CM060309.1:38216424-38238924 GCA_030674185.1 Monoplex corrugatus
TAAACATCTACATAGGATACTAGAACCCTGAGTTGAAACCACGGTGGACAGGGATTTTTCTCCTAAGTCCACTTGACATGGTGAAGTTGTTCTGGTGGTAGTCTTTCAGATTCACCCTGTAGGGATCCCAGCCAGGGGGCCTTTCAGTATAAATAGTATCCCCACCTTCTGGAAATTCTGCGCTATGAATATCCTCTTTTCTGTCACTGTCTTTGTTTCTACCTTGTTCCTTTGCTTTCTGTCTTTTCTTCCTATAATTTTCTGCTTTGCTGGTCCATTCGCCTGTATGTGTTCGATAAAGTCTTATGTACTTTCTCTTCGGATTGATAATTGGGAGCATGTATTTAGTGTAATTTTGGCTTTGGGGAAATGAGAGATGCAGAAGCAATTTTAGGTAATTTAGGCCTGTTTTTATACATGTATATGTTTTAGTGTCCTTGGTTATGTTAAAATTTGTAGTCAGGTATGTTTTATAAAATCCACACTGTGATAAATTGAACGAGTGGTCAACGCCAAGGACATCTCCTTAGATTATGTGCACAAATGCATTGATATGTGTACTGAATTTTCTTTTTCTGTTTTTGCCTTTTGAAATATTATGTATGTTTGAAACAGTTATAGCCCTGATACGGCTCTATGCTGTCGGCTGGGTTTTAAACAAAAATAACAGGAAGAAGTCTTCCAGATCAGCCAATAAGCTGAGGACGAATTCAGCACATGTTAAAGACCCCACGGCAGCAAACTTTCAGATGTAAACAGCTTTCCCTTATTGGTGACATCATTACCCAACATCTAACTGTACGTAACCCTTTCTAAGGCTAGTTGGTGTAGATGGAACGATGTGAGACATAAGCATCACACGGCAGACTCCTTAAAGAACCCCTTCAGAGACATCCCTCCATATGCAATTGTTCAATTTTTACAAGAGATCAATAGATTTCATCAGATATTTTATGAATGATTACGTTTTCTTTAACTGTATTTTAGACTTGCAAGGATAACGGTGACCATGGTTTTTAATGTCTTTTTAATTTAACCTGGGTGTCGTTTTTGAAATGATGTTAGCCCTGATATGGCTCTAGTAGTCGGCTGGGCTATGAGCAATATCAACTTGATTTGAACTAGCTCACCGCCGTTGGGATGCCGGGGGCTTTTTTAGTATAAATAATATCCCCACCTTCTGGAAATTCTGTGCTAGAAATTTCCTCTTTTCTGTCGCTCTCTTTGTTTCTTTCTTCCTCCTTTGCTTTCTGTCATTTCTTCCTGTCATTTTCCTTTTCTGTCACTCTCTTTGTTTCTTACTACGTCCTTCACTTTCTGTCATTTCTTTCTGCCATTTTCGACCTTGCTAGTCCATTTACCTGTATGTGTTGTATAAAGTCTTATGTACTTTCCTTTCACCATCATGTGCCCTGCTGCATGGCGTTGGCGATCATGGCTGTCCATAAGAATCTATCCCTTGTCACTGCAAGTAGATCTCCCACCCTCTCTGGCCTAAGTCCGTCCAAGTCCGTCCAATATTTTCTCCCTGGGTCTAACTGGTGTTCTTTTCTCTTCAGCTTTCCTGTTGTGACCAGGTGCTGTAATTGATAATTGGATACTTATATCAAGTACATTTTTGGCTCTAGGGAAATGAGATATGCGGACAGAGTTTAAATTAATTTAGGCTAATTTTTATGTATTAGTGTCCTTAGTTATGTTTCAATTTGTATTCATGTATTAAGGTATGTTTTTTAAATCCCCTGTGCGGTAAATTGGACAGAGTGGTCAACGTCAGGGGCATCTTCTTAGATTATGTGCGCGAATGCATTGATATGTGTACATTATTTTCTTTTCCTTTTTTTCCCAGTTGAAGGATTATGTATGTGTTGAAACTGAGCCCTAATATAGCTCTACGCAATTTGCTGGGCTTTAAACAAATATAACAATGACAATAAACATTTATAGCCCTGATATGGCTGTACGCAGTCGGTTGGGCTTTAAACAAAAATAACAGCAACAGCAATCCACTACCGGCAAAAAATTTGATCATTTGTCTGCCTCATCCTATCTGGTGGCTTTCTGCATACTCCTTCCTTAGATGTATGTTTGTTTGTTTGTTTGTTATCTAGTCTTTAAGATTAAAAAACACGACTTGTAGACTGAAACCCGATCCCTTTTTTCAAATGAACCAAGATTTACATTTCGGTTTTGTTAAGAAATTTTGTGTGTATTTGTTTACCTGGTAAGGTCTTGATCATTTGAATTTGCAGGTCGCGCGTTCAAATTTGAACTATGTCCATCGCATTTCTGTTCGATGCCCAGCTGCTATCTTAGCAGCTGTTGGACCAGTGGCTGGCCGACTGTGAGCAGATCTGATTGACAGACATTGCATTTTGCAATCTGACCGCACGAGTTCCAACCTTGCTCGGAAATTTGTGGCCACATAATCTACAAAAAAAGTATATCACGAAGGTTGTGCTCTAGACCAAGCAAGTGAGGTTTGATGTTGCGGGCTGGAACTGAACTCGAGACACCAGGTATCAAGACCCCCCAAGGGATGTATCGAGTAAGCCAATCCAAGTGGAAAAAGGATTAAGAACTTGACTGAAATACAACTGTGTTTACCGCAACATCTGTTGTGGAAGGTATTTTCACTCGATCATGGACCAGACGAGTAAATTAGGAAATACGCCCACTTGATCGCACCATGTCAGTGTTTGATTAAAAAGATAAAAACACGAAATAACTATATACGACAATGGCAAGATTGTGTAACTGTTCACACATAGCTGTCCTAATATGCGATACATAATTGCTATTCTTGTGAAATGAACCTCAGTTGCACACGCAAACCGTGGGGCACTCTGTCTTTATATTCAGTGATAATAGTGATGGTCCGTTTCTCTGATTAAAGTACAAATGTGCCTGGTTAAGGACTCAGCTGGATATGGAACCTCCCATGGGGATGCTGGGGTCTCTTTCAGTATAAATAGTATCCCCACCTTCTGGAAATTCTGTGCTAGAAAGTTCCTCTTTTCTGTCACTCTCTTTGTTTCTGCCTTGTTCCTCTGCTTTCTGTCATTTCTTCCTATCATTTTGTGCCTTGCTGGTCCATTCATCTGTATGTGTTCGATAAAGTCTTTCACATTTTTTTTATAGATTGATAATTGGGTACATATATTAAGTGCATTATTTACTCTAGGGAGGTGATATGTGTGGAAGCAATTTAAAGTAATTTATGCCCGTTTTTATATGTTTTGGTGTCCTGAGGTATGCTTAAATTTGTATTCAGGTGTGTTTTCTAAATCTCTGTGCGATAAACTGGCTGGAGCGGTCAATGCCAGGGGCATCTCTTTAGATCATGTGCGCGAATGCATTGATATGTGTACTTAATTGGTGGTGGTGGGTGGTGGTATAGAATATTGGACAGAATGGTTCTTTTTCCAGGTCCCTCGCCTTGAAAACCAGTTAGCATTTTGCCTGTCTGAAATCTTGGTAACAAAAAAGTGGCACTGCGCTGCGGCGGCGTGCTCTCGACAGGGAGAGTGGCCCGAGATTTACATGGTTAAGTCATTGTGACAAAAAGAAAATACGAATATGAATAATAGAAAAGCAAACATCCGTACTTACCGTACTCGAATCAAACAACATAAATCAACATCCCTAGCTCAGCACGCAATGTGTGTATGAGTGTGTGTGTGTGTGTGTGTGTGTGTGTGTGTGTGTGTGTGTGTGTGTGTGTGTGTGTGTGTGTGTGTGCGTGTGTACATTGTGTGTTTGAATGTGTGTGTGTGTGTGTGTTTGTGTGTGCATTGTGTATTGTGTGCGTGTGTGTGTGTGTGTGTGTGTGTGTGTGTGTGTGCGTGCGTGCGTGCGTGTGTGTGTGTGTGTGTGTGTGTGTGTGTAGATGAGACAGAGAGGGGATGATAACTTGGGTCAAGGGTAACAGGCCGAGTGTACCCTGATTGAACATCCTCTGTGTGTGTTTGTGCGTGTGTGTGTGTGTGTGTGTGTGTGTGGTTGTGTGTGTGATATATATATATAGATATATAGATGGAGAGATAGAGAGAGAGAGAGAGAGAGAGAGAGAGAGAGAGAGAGAGAGAGAGAGAGAGAGAGAGAGAGGGGGATGACAACTTGGGTTAAGGCTCATACGCCCAGTAGACTAGTTGGTGTAGATGGAACGATGTGAGACATAAGCATCACATGGCGGACTCCTTAAAGAACCCCTTCAGGTGCAATTTTCCAGTTTTTACAAGAGATCAGTAGATTTCATCTGATATGATTTTACGTCTGAGTATGTTTTCTTTTATTGCATTTTAGACTTACAAGGATAACGGTGAGCATGGTTTTTAATGTTTTTTTAATTGAACCTGGGTGTCGTTTTTGACGTGTGTGTCAGCCTTGATATGACTCTAGTAGTCGGCTGGGCTATAAGCAATATGAAACTGAGCCTGGCGTAGAGGGGAGCCCATATGGCTCTAGTGGTTGGCTGGGCTATAAGCAATATGAATTGAATTGAATTGAGGGGAGGCCCTCTCTCCCCTCCTCTGCCCCGTGGGGATGCTGGGGGCTCTTTCAGTATAAATAGTGACCCCCATCTGGAAATTCTGCGCTAGAAATTTGTTCTTTTCTGTCACTCTCTTTTTGTTTCTTTCTTCCTCCTTTGCCTTCTGTCATTTCTTCCTACCATTTTTTTTCTTTGCTGGTCCATTCGCTGTATGTGTTCTATAAAGTCTTGTGTACTTTTCTCTTAGTATTGATAATTGAGTACATGTATTAAGTGCATTTTTGGCTCTAGGGAAATGAGATATGCGGAAGCAATTTTTGGTAATTTAGGCCTGTTTTTATATGTTTTAGTGTCCTTAGTTGTGTTTGAATTTGTGTTCAGATGTTCTTTTTAACCTTGTGTGATAAATTGGACGTAGTGGTCAACGCCAGGGGCATCTCCTTAGATTATGTACGCGAATGCATTGATATGTGTACTTAATTTTCTTTTCCTTTTTTTTTCCTGTTGAAGTATAATGTATGTTTTGAAGCGGTTATAGGTCTGATATGGCTCTACGCAGTTGGCTGGGCTTTAAACAAAAATAACAGTAACAGCAACACTTTATTCTGTCTCAAAATGGTAATGTTAATCTAGCCTAATTCAAACCCTAGCCTAAACCCTAATCCTAACCTCTTCTGAGACGTCCCTCCTGATGCAATTTTCCAGTTTTTACAAGAGATCAATAGATTTCACCTGATGTGATTTTACGTGTTTTTCTTCAATTGCATTTTAGACTTGCAAAGTTAACGGTGAGCATGGTTTTTAACTGTTGTCTTTTGTTTTAGCGGGGTTGTCGTTTTTGACGTGGTGTTAGCCCTGAGATGGCTCTAGTAGTTGGCTGGGCTATAAGCAATATGAACTTGAACTTAAACCCTAACCTTCATGCTCGGTATTGGTAACCCAGAAAAAACCTGACCATACAGTTGATGGTTTAGGGGGTGGGCTAGGGTTACGACACATCAAATAATACAGTACGATGGCGGCAATATATGACGTCACCACTCATGCACAGCCAATCACAGGCGTGGAAGCGTTGCACAGTGCTCCCTTTAGTCGAGTGTGGTGAGAGGAGGGACAGTGAAGGACAGGGTGGTGAGAGGAGAGAGGATGAAGGGGAGGGAGGTGATTGCTAAAAGTTATTAAAAACCAGTGCAGCTCTGTTGATTTTTCAGCGCCGGTGCCGTTAGTTTATCTGGGTATTTAAGACGCATCGAACAAAGCTGTAGTTATCAAAGAATATAAAATGAAAAACCTTACAAGCCCAGATCTTCAAACGAGCGTGTTGAACTCAGAGCAACCAGAAAAATACTCCGAAAATGAACAGGTATAGTTGTATCTCAGTCTGTCTGTGTCTGTCTGCATCCTCTCTGTCCGTTTCTGTTTGTCTCTCTTTGTCTCTGTCTGTGTCTCTTCCTTCCCCACACTCATCTAGGCGTGTGTGTGTGTGTGTGGGGTGTGTGTGTGTGTGTGTGTGTGTGTGTGTGTGTGTGTGTGTGTGTGTGTGTGTGTGACCCAGATCAGACATTTTATTTTCGGGAAACCATCAAAGAAATGATAAACTAAAGCAAGAACAGAAGAACAGAAGACTTTGCCATTGAACTCTAACCGAAGTCGAACATACTCTATGGAACTACTTATGCTTCGATACTTTCACGTTATAGTTATGTTACAAACATTGAGAATAGACTTTGATATGGCTCTAGTGGTCGGCTGGACTATAAGCAATATAAACTCGAACTCGACTAGGCTTTGCTTAAATGTCAACAAATTTCTCTCTACAGAATGACTTCCCCTGTCGATGGCCGTTCATTTTTCTGTGTCCGATCCGTATAACTGGAAAGAGATTTCCGTATCTCTTGGATAATTACGAACTCTCTATTTTTCCCTTCAAATCTAATTCTTGATTTGAAGACACACTATTTTATCCAGCAGTGCTGGAACGTGGTATAACTCTTTTCTGTGTTTCACCTTTTTTGTGACTTGTCAAGAAAGTTGTGTGCTGCATGTAATCACGATTGTTATATAACGCACGATGCATATAGACACGTACTAACAACAATATATTCAGGAAGAATGACAGACATTATTCACAAAATACAATGATTTGTCTCCTGATCGTTTCGTAGACGTAGCACACATACATTGACATGGCTTTGTCTTTACATCTTGTTTGCGAGGATTGAAAGGATCACAGGCTGCATTGACACTAAGCTGTTTGGCTGAAAAGCAAGTGATTTCTAGACGTTGTAGGCCTGGCACTACACACTTGCATACTCGTACACAATCCTAGATTGCTACAACAATGGCTATCGACCTAAAGAACAAACAACATTGTTTATTTCTGTGCAGATTGTCATATAGTTCTGTATTTTTTTTTCAGTTACAGCACAGACTTCACAGTCTTTTTAATCTCTTTTATCTAATCTGCATGTGTAATGAAATTATCATGACACAAAATCTTCATGTTTATTAAGTAATGATCAAATATGGACTTGCGTATATTTGTTGCTGTTGGTGAATATATGTTCTTTTGTTTTAAACGCCTCAACTTAGTAGTTAGGTGTTGGTATCATTGTTTGCATTCATTGCTCTTACATCTTTTAAACCGAGTAGACTGATGCCAAGGAATCTTTCAGTACAAATTGTATCCCCACCTTCTGGAAATTCTGTACATAAATTTCCCCCTTTCCGTTACTCTCTTCCTTTCTGCCCTGTTCCTTTGCTTTCTGTCATCTCTTCCTATCATTTTCTGCCTTGCTGGTCCATTCACCTGTATGTGTTCGATAAAGTCTTATGTAATTTCTCTAGTATTGATAATTGGGTACAAGTATGATGTGTATTTTTGGTAATATCCGGAAGCAATTTAGGTAATTTAGACCCGTTTCTGTATATGTTTAAGTGTCCTTAGTTATGTTTGATTTTGTATTCATGTTTTTTTTAAAATCAGCTGTGTGATAAATTGGACGGAGTGGTCAACGCCAGGGGTATTTCCTTAGATTATGCGCGTGAATGCATTGATACGTGTACCTAATTTTCTTTTCCTTTTTTTTCCTGTTGAAGTATTGTGTATGTTTTGAAACGGCTATAGCCCTGATATGGCTCAACGCAGTCGGCTGGGCTTTAAACAACACTAACAATAACAAGTAGATTTTAGCAATGGCAGACACGAAAAATTGACCGACACTGTTGTATTGTATCAGTGTGTTTGCCCTCAGAAAATAAAGATCGATCAATCAGTTATGTGTAATTGTAATGTCTAGCCTCTGCCCTCGTTGTAGGTTAACGGTGAGCATGATTTTTAACTGTTGTCTTTTATCGTGAAACGGGTTATCGTTTTTTGACGTGGTGTTAGCCCTGATATGGCTGTAGTAGTCGGCTGGGCTATGAACAATATGAACTGACCTAAACTGTCCTTGTTGTGAATCTGCTTGTGTGTTGTTGGTGGGTGAAAAAATAATCGGATGTGAGGAGAAGTGTCAACATGTGTTGGGTATGGCGTTCATTTTGATACTCAAGATGTACAGCTCTTTTGTGCGTAACTTGGTACATTTGTTGGTATTTGGCACAGCCGTTTAGAACACGAGGCAGTATCTGTAGGGCGGTTGCAAAGAGAACACTGTTTCTGATGAACAGTTCGATGAGAGTGAAAGAGGAGTTTTGCAGTGGAGAAATTGGGGAGTCAGCTCCCGATCACTCATTCGTACCTTTTAAAAATGAAGAAGCACCATGGTGTATACCGGGTGACGAGCCGTTGAGCATCAGACACCACCTCCTCGATTGCTGGGACTTGTGCGACGTGAGAAAAGCATTACACAGCGGACTCCTTAAAGAACTTCTTCCGAGACGTCCCTCCTGATGCAATTTTCCAGTTCTTACAAGAGATAAATAAATTTCACCACACATGATTTTACGTCTGTTTTTCTAATTGCATTTTAGATTTGCAAGGTAAACGGTGAGCATGGTATTTAACTGTCTTTTGTTTTAACGGGTTGTCGTTTTTTTACGTGGTGTTACCCCTGATATGGCTGTAGTAGTCGGCTGGGCTATAAGCAATATGAACTGAACTGAACAGAGTATCTTTAGGGCGCTTGCGAAGTGAACACAGTTTCTGATAAACAGTTGGATGATACAGTGAAATAAGAGTTTTGCAGTGGAGAAATTGGGAATCGGCTCCTGATAATGAGACTACACTGTCATCAGTCTGAAGTTGGACAGGAATACAGTTGACGGTATGTTATTTACCTGTGTGACTTCATGTGCAGTACGTTTCTCGGATTTCTTTGCCTTCTACTTCGTGCAAAACTTTTCCAGGTAAGTGTTTGGAACCCCCCGTGGGGATGCCCGGGGGCTCTTTCAGTATAAATAGTATTCCCACCTTCTGGAAATTCTGTGCTAGAAATTTCCTCTTTTTCTGTCACTCTCTTTGTTTCTGCCTTGTTCCTTTGCTTTCTGTCATTTCTTCCTATCATTTTCTGCCTTGCTGGTCCATTCATCTGTATGTGTTCGATAAAGTCTTGCATACTTTCTTTCAGGAGTGATAATTGGGTACGTGTAGTAAGTGCATTTTGGGCTCTAAGGAAATGTGATATGCCGAAGCAATTTTAGAGAATTCATGCCTGTTTTTATATATGCTTTGGTGTCCTTAGGTATGCTTAAATTTGCATTGATGTGTCTTTTTTTAAAAATCCCTTGTGCCATAAATTAGACGGAGTGGTCAACACCAGGGGCATGTCCTTAGATTACGTGCGCGAATGCATTGGTATGTGTACTTAATTTTCTTTTAATTCTTTTTCCTGTTGAAGATTTAATGTATTGAAGCGGCTATAGCCCTGATATGGCTCTACGTAGTCGGCTGGGCTTTAAACAAAAATGACAGTAACGTAAGTGCTTGGAAATGGAGAAGAGAACAGCACTCTAGGGTCAGGGGTTGTCATGGTCACGACGGTTTCGTCAGTTTTTGTATATGTGACCTCCCACCATGAAATCAGTCTTAACTCGTAATCAGTCGAACAGCACTAGGAGCTGAAAAGGTGACTGAGGGTCTATCTGAGGTGTTTTGACTTTTTCTCAAAATTTATTTCTATAGACTATAATCTATCCCCCACAGAAATTTTTTTCTTGAAAAAATATTATTAATCAATTTAAATCGGTATTTTAATGCACTGATCGCAGCAAAAAGAACGCAATTTCCTACCAAAAGTACCTATTTTTGTCGCTTATTATGAACCGTAACCTGTACAGTACCCCCACATGTAATATACTGATGGTGCACCTTTCAGATAATGACAGCGAAAATCAGAAACAAACCGGGTCAAAGGCACTAAAGAAATTTTTTTAAAGAAAATGTGTAGGAGAGTACACAAAAACTTTAGAGGCCCATTTCTCAAAATGGCCGTCATACAACTGAATGACTTTAAACATACATAACTTCTACATTTTTTTGAGTAGAAGCTTTATTCAAGTACCAAAATAATCAGCAGAATGTACACTTTCCAGTGGTATGTATATCTCAAAATGCCCAAAATGCTAGTTAAGACTGGTTTCGTGGTGGGGGTGACATATGGTTTAGTGTCCTTTAAGTTATGCTTACATTTGTAATCAAGTTTGTTGGTTTTAAATTCCCTGGTGATAAATTGGATGGAATGGTCGATATCGGGGACTTATCCTTACATCGTGTGTCTTAATGCAGATATGTATACTTAATTTTGTTTTCCAGCTGTTTTTTTGTCAGGGTCAGTTCACACACACACACACACACACACACACACACACACACACACACACACACACACACACACACACACAGACACACACACAGACACACACACATACAGACACACACAGACACACACAGACACATACACACACAGACACACACAGAGACACACAGACACACACAGACACAGACACACACACACACACGCACACAGACACACACAGACACACACAGACACACACACAGACACACACACACACAGACACACACACACACAGACACAGACACACACAGACACACACACATACACACAAACACACACACAGACACACACAGAGACAGACACATACACACACACACACACACACACACACACACACACACACACACACACTACAAACACGCACACACAATTTTAGGTAATTCATACCTGTTTTCATATATGTTTTGGTGTCCTTAAGGATGCTTATATTTGTACTCTGGTGTGTTTTTTAAATCCCTCGTGTGATGAATTGGATGGAGTGGTCAACGCCAGGGGCATGCCCATAGATTAAGTGCGCGAATGCATTGATATGTGTACTTAATATTCTTTTCTTTTCTTTTTCCTGTTGAATTTTTGTATGTTTTGAAACGATTATAGCCCTGATATGGCTCTACGCAGTCGGCTGGGCTTTAAGCAACAATAACAATAACAATAAAACAATAACACACACACATGGTTGGTCTGCTCCAAATTTTCTGTTAAGTTCTATATAAAGCTGCTAAATCTTTTTAAAAAAGTTAACAAAATCGTATCGTAAAATACACCTATAATTGAAAATATTAGAAAAGCCATAAGACTGTAAATTGATCTTGAGGTATCAAATCGTTATTGGACTACATTCCCATTATAGTTAACGATGTAATCTGCAAAGTCATAACCGCTAGTATTTTAATCTTCATGAACAGTAATCTATGTCTTACAGCTCTGTTTTAGATGAATTAGATCAGATTTCGAATCTTCCACTTGCACCACACGCACGCACGCGCGCGCGCCCACACACACACACACACACACACACACACCACACACACACACACACACACACACACACACTCACACACCCACACACACTCACTCACACACACACACACTCACACACACACTCACACACACTCACTCACACACCACACACACACCACACACACACACACACACACACACACACACGCACACACACACACACCACACACACACACACACACACACACACACACACACACGCACGCACACACACACACACACATACAGACACATACACATACACACAAAACAACGCGCGCGCGCACATACACACGCACGCACGCACGCACGCATGCACACACGCACTCACACACGTCAAACAAGGGATACTTTTGCTTGGTTGTCAAGGTGGATAGCGATGTAGAGGACATATCCTTGTTTACCACTTCAGAAAAAAAATCTATCAGTTGCTAATATATCTTTTTTTCTTAAAATTTCACTGCAGTATTTGTAAACTTCAAGGCAAATCAGAAACAAATGTCATTATATTATGGAATGCCTTGATTGTGCCTAACTTCGCCAAAAGCGTTTCCTAAAATATCCTTTATCTACGTCCGTTTTCAGTTTTCTTCAGTTTGTTTCAGGCTGTTTAATTTATTGCATCTTACATGTCTTGGACTGTGATTGATGCATTAACATAATGTTAACAGTGAGCATGGTTTTCAACCGTTGTCTTTTATCTTAACCCTGTTGTCATTTTTGACGTGGTGTTAGCCCTGATATGGCTGTAGTAGTCGGCTGGGTTATAAGCAATATGAACGTGAACTTGAACATTAACAGAATGATTACTGTCATTTGTCATTTGTCAGATAAATCTCCTTCTTTCTCTCTAATCTTCATCTGCGCCTGATGCACACCGTCAATTCTGCTAACGTTTAGAAAAGTTTCCAGAAATGCTTCAGCCTTGTCCAGAGTGGTAGGAAATTAACAAGAAAAACCCGAGAGTGTTGGATGGACCCAGAGCACCAATACCCCACCACTCGCCAGACAATCACCTCACAAGCTCTGGACGCCACACGATAGCCATTTTATCAGGCAAAGAGGGGCTTGTCCATGCGCTGCATGATTCATTCGGACCCAATCTTCAGTTACCTGTTTACAAACCGAATGGCCAGGTGGGGGAGAAGACAAATCCCGGGACAAAAGCCACACAACGTGCACCAACCAGGTCCATCCCAGCTACCGGACCAACAAAGAGCAAACGATCCCTCTCTTGTCTTGTTCTGGGTCTCATCTCTCCATTGGGTAGCCTGCCCATCCGCAGCTTGTATAGCTGTCAGCTCTTGCCCCCATACAGCAGTCGGAAGCTCCCAACGTTGCTTCATTACAGCCACAGGGGGTCTTCGAATAGCTGTGAAAGTGGCCAGGCATGATACTCTTCATACATCTGATTTTGCTGTTCAACTAGATCTGAAATGCCCCAAAAACTTGTATGATGTGAGGCAAAAGCACTACACGGCGGACTCCTTAAAGAACCTCTTCCGAGACGTCCCTCCTGATGCAATTTTCCAGTTTTTACAAGAGATCAACAGATTTCACCTGATGTGATTTTACGTCTGTTTTTCTTTAATGGCATTTTAGATTTGCAAGGTTAACGGTGAGCATGGTTTTTAACTGTTGTCTTTTATCTTAATGGGTTGTTTTTATTTTTTGACGAGGTGTTAGCCCTGATATGGCTCTAGTGGTCGGTTGGGCTATAAGCAGTATGACCTGAACTGAACTAAATGCCGCCGAAGGGATCCTAAGTCAGCATGGTAGGAAATTTATTGTTGTGTACTAAAATAGAAAAAATTGGACATCACTTTTTATCATTATGATATTTTTCAGCATTGTGATTTTTTGGCGTGTATGCACGTTGTTTTTGTCCACATTGGGCAGGCGGTATGTTGCTGCACAGTCAACAAGAAATACCAGTGGGTGCTGGATGGGATCCAGAGCACCAATGCCTCACCATTATCCGGACACTCACCTGTCAGCTCTGGACGCCACATCGAGTATGCATGTTAAAGATCCTGTAAGTCATGTCAGTGTTCGGTGGCTCATGGAAGCACGAAAACACCCAGAATACACGCCCACCGAAGACGGAGCACGCAGACTGTGGGCAAAACAACGTCCATACACGCATCCCAGAAAAGAAGTCGGATCGTTTGAAAATATGAAAACAGAGTCATCACCAAATCTTGACAGTGTGTTTGTTTACTTTTATGCAAATGTGTTCGTCTGCGAAGCGATATTTCTCCTCCGTGGGGATGCCAGGGGCTCTTTCAGTATAGTATCCCCACCTTCTGGAAATTCTGTGTTAGAAATTTCCTCTTTTCTGTCACTCTCTTTGTTTCGGCCTTGTTCTCTTGCTTTCTGTCATTTCTACCTATCATTTTCTGCCTTAATGGTCCATTCACCTGTATGTGTTCGATAAAGTCTTACGTACTTCTTCTTAGGATTGATAATTGGGTACATATCTTAAGTTCATTTTTGACTCTAGGGAGGTGAGATATGTGGAAGCAATGTTAGGTAATTTATGCCTGTTTTTATATAAGTTTTTGTGTCCTTATGTATGCTTATATTTGTATTCAGGTGTGTTTATAAATCCCCTGTACGATAAATTGGACGGAATGGTCAACGCCAGGGGCATGTCCTTAGATTATGTACGCGAATGTGGACTTAATTTTCTTTTTTTTTCCCTGTTGAAGTTTTGTATGTTTTGTTGAAACGATTACAGCTGTATGCAGTCGGCTGGGCTTTAAACAACAACAACAACAATAACAATAAGCGAGATTTCGAGGCTTGCTTGACCTACCAGGCCAATGGCATCGTATACCGTCTCTCTTGCGATGCACTCGTAATAGCGGTTTGTCACAGCTTGCTGGATGTAAGACAGTTTTAGATTATGTTTTCATGCCGGTGCTGGGATATGGCACCAAATTTCTCGGTTTACGGTCGTTTCTAACATGTCAGGACATTTTTGTTGTTGTCATCGATTGTATGTCTAAAACTGTTTTTTCTTTAAAACTTCCTCTGAAAGTTTACCCCCCCCCTCTCCGCGAAGATGCCGGGAGCTCTACTCCCCTCCACCCCCCCCCCTCCCCCGCGCGGAGATGCCGGGATTTCTTTCAGTATAAACGGTATCCCCACCTTCTGGACTTTCTTTGCTGGAACTGTTTCTCTTTTTAATTTTTGTACTGTCTTTGTTTCTGCCTTGCTCCTGTGCTTTCTGTCATCTTTTCCTATCATAATCTGACTTGCCGGTCCATTCACTTCTATGTGTTCAGGAAAGCTTGACGTTCTTTTTTAACAAGATTGGTAAATGGCTACATGTGTTAACTGAAGTTTTGGCTGTAAGGAAATGTGACTTGCAGAAGCAGTTTTAGGCACTTTAGGCCAGTTTTTATATGTTTTACTGTGCATTTGTATTTTGGTTTGTTTTCTCACCACCACCACCCCCGACCCCCGGTGATAAATTGGGCGGAAGGATCAACGCCAGGGGCATATTTTTAAATTGTGTGTGCGAAAGCATTGATATGTATACTGTGTTTTCGCGAAGTGTTCTTTTCGGGTCAGTGAAATGTTGTGTGAGTATTTTGATGGTTATAGCCCTGATACGGCTCTGCGCAGTCGGATGGGCTTTGAATAATGATGAAGAAAGTTGTTTCCCTGAAAAATGAAAATAGAAATCTTAAAAGTTCGATCTCTAGAAGTATGGTAACGTCAACTCCCAGTATCTTCGTGAACTACTCAACAAATTTTATACATTTGGTATGATTAGAAACCGAATGAAATGCTCTTTACAATGGTATGTGTGTGTGTGTGTGTGTGTGTGTGTGTGTGTGTGTGTGTGTGTGTGTGTGTGTGGTGTGCGTGCGTGCGTGCGTGCGCGTGCGTGCGTGCGTGTGTGCGTGTGTGCGTGCGTGTGTGTGTGTGTGTGTGTGTGTGTGTTTACAGTAGTTGTAATATGACTATTTCCTTTCGTTCAACCCTCCTACTCCCGCCCCCCCTCCCCGACCAGAATCGTAAATCTGGCATTACCGACTTTGATAGCGGTACGGCTTACTTTTAAGCCTCCTCTAACCCTTGAGGGAGTGAAAGGGTTAAATGTTTGCTTTGCTAGCATGACTGACAATGCAGGATGTTGGTTGACAGGGTGCAGGAGTCAAAAGGGTGAAAGTGTCCGACGATAACCAAGAGAACGAAAGTTTTGTGCAAAGCGGAAAACTACATGTATCTTTGGCATTTCATTTGTTCATTTGTTTGCCTGCTTAGATCAGTAGTTTTCACCTGACATGAGTTTACTGCTGTTTTTCTCTAACTGCATTTTAGACTTGCAAGGTTAAAGGTGAGCATGGTTTTTAACTGTTGTTATTTTTCTTAATCGAGTTTTCGTTTTTGACATGGTGTTAGCACTGATATGGCTCTGGTAGCCGGCAGGGCTATAAGCAATATGAACTTGCTTGCTTGCTATATATATATGTATTTATTTGTATGGCGACATATTTGGAAAGGTAGGTAGTTGAACATTTTCTGGCCTGTCATTGATTTGTTTGGTTGTTTTTGTACTTTTAGTCATCCTTGAAGGACGGATACTCAGAGGTCAGTATACAGTTAGTCGCCATCGCCCCGATTGCAGCAGAGAATGGAAAAGATCCGAGACTTAACAAAGACGGCAGTGACGATGAAGAGGACGATACGGATAGCCTGCCACCTCCCTCGTTCTCCTCTCTCTGCTTTTTGCACCGAATCAACAGACTACTCCGGCGGGTGCTCCGCGAGAACCGGCGCCCTTTGAAAAAGATTGCACTGGCGGTATTGATTCTGGCCTACTTCGCTTTCTTCTCTTACTGCATGTATTTCAGGTCTGGATCAGTTTTTGGTCTTACTTTCCAAGCGTTTTGATCTTTTTTGTTTGTTTGCGTTAGTGTGTGTTTTGAAACGGTTATAGCCCTGATATGGCTGTACGCGGTCGGCTGGGCAATAACAATTGGGCACATATATTTGCTGCATTTTGGCTCCAAGGAAATGTGATGCGCAAAAGCAATTTCAGGTAATTTAAGACAGATTTATATATATTAGTGTACTTAGTTATGTAGACCCAGGGAGAAAATGCTGGACGGACTTGCAGAGTCGATGGGGACGAGGAGGGTGGGGGAGATGCTAGGGGCAACGAGAGATAGAGACAGATGGAAGTCCATGATCGCCAACGCCATGCGGCAAGGCACATGATGATGATGATGATGATGATGGTGATGATGATGATGATGATGATGATGATGATGAGTTATGTTATATTCAGATTCATTTTGTTCCCTTCTAAACCACGTGGTGATAAACTGGGCAGAATGGTCAGTGCCAGGGGATGTCTTTAGATTATGTGAGCGAATGCATTGATAATTTTCTTTTCCAGTTTTTTTTCAAGAACAGCGAGGTGTTGTGTGTGTTTTAAGGTGGTTATAGTCTTGGTATCGTCTTGTGCTATCGGTTGGCTTGAAACACTGATCATCATCATCATCATCATCAGGTGCCTTGCCACATGGCGTTGGCGATCATGGCCTTCCATCTGTTTCTATCTCTTGTTGCCTCAAGCACCTCTTCCACCCTCTTTGTCTTCAGCCACTCTGCAAGTCCGTCCAATATCTTCTCCCTGGGTCTACCTGGTGCTCTCTTTCCCTCCAGCTTTCCCGTTGTGACCAGGTGCTTCAATTCCCCTTTCCTCATAAAATGGCTTATTACTGTTACCTGTCTTTTCCTAATCTTCCTTATGAATGATCTTGTGTCTGCCTCCATCAAGACTGTCTCGTTTGTTTTCTTTGCTGTCCATTTCACTGTCAACATTCTTCTTAGAAACCACATCTCAGCTGCCTCAATCTTGTTCTTGCTTTGCTTGTTGACTGTCCACGCCTCACAACCATATAAGAGTATCAGTTCTATATAACAATCAAGAACTCTCTTCCTGATGTTAATTGATAGGCATTTGTTGTTAAGAATGCTGTTCATCTTCTTGAATGCTGTTTTGGCTTGACCGATTCTGCTGGCTATTTCTGAGGTGCATCTGCCTTCTGGTGAAATGAAATGACCGTTCACTGATAATAATAGTAAAACTGTTTTCAAAACCCTGCAAATATATATATATTTTTTTGCTCTCTCTGCCTCATAAATCGATGTCGAAGAAAAATCAGGGTATGTTCTGTTACGTTGGATCTATGTAGCTTAAGTTGTTCGTTGGTATGGTGTGTTTGTGTGTGTGCGTGCGTTCATGTTTGTGTTGTGTGCGCGCGCGCATGTGTGTATACGTATGAGCGTGCCAAATAGTTGTCATTACTTGTATGAAATGTTCTCTTACTCTTTAACAATGAACAGAGCTCTGAGCGGCATTTAGATGCTGTTGGGCTCTATAAAAGCGATGGATTATAATGATGATTAGTGTCGTCGTCGTCATCATCATCATCATCATCATCATCAATCATCATCCATCATCATTCATCCACCATCCATCATCATCCATCATCACCGTCATCATCGTCGTCGTCGTCAATATCATCATCATCGTCATCGTCGTCGTCATCGTCGTCGTCGTCAATATCATCATCATCGTCGTCGTCATTATCATCGTCGTCGTCGTTGTCGTCGTCATCAATATCATCGTCGTCATTATTATGCATTGTAATCATCATTATCGTGCCTAGGTTCGGTGACGAGCCTTCAGTACGTCTGTTGGTTGGGACCATCATCGGGACGTACTGTCTGGTGCGTACCGTCTACACACGTCCCTGTCCTCAGGTCCTCAGTCAGCTGACAGACGGCTACAGCAGGCAGGTCAAGGTGGCCAGGAAAGTGGCGCAGTGGTATGTGGTGTCACAAAATATCTTGTTTTGATTGTTTTGGTTTTTTGGATTGTTTTAAACGTTTTCCATGTTAAGGTGACATGTAAACACAACAGAAGAATAGATACGTATGTATACACATATACACAAATGTACTTACATACATTAATGCACATATATATACATGTATATATAGACACGCTTTCATGCACATAACCATACATATGCAGACATACATATATATATGTATGTGTATTTATATATATATTTATATTTATACATATCTTTGTACGTTTATATGTATCTATATATATGTATACACATATACATATATTATATATTATTATATATATATATTATATATATATATTATATATATATATATATACGTATGTATATTTGTGTGTGTGTGGACAATTACATGAACATAAACATGCGTACAACATGTGTTCATTGTCTACGAAGTAATATGACAGATGTGTCGGAGTATCTTGACCGACTGACATGTGGAAATAGATATTTTTTTGTTGGTTACTTTTTACTACTTCTTTAACATTGTACATTTCATAGTTCGTCTGTTTTCATCAAAGTGAAAGAAGCTGACATGTAGGTTTGTATGCATTACGTGTGTCTGCCTCTGTCTACCTCTGTCAGTCATGCTTGTGTGAAGCATTTAATGTGTTCGTATGATGAGGCGCCACAGATGCAATTATTGTTATTAGTGTTATTATTATGATTAACTTATCATTATCACTATTACCATTGTTGTTGTTTTGTTGTTGTTATTATTATTATTATTATTATTAATTTCTCCTTCTTCTTCTTCTTGTTATTATTTTTATTGTTATTGTTGTTGTTGGTGGTGGTTTGGTTGGCTGGTTGTTTTGTTGTCTTGTTGTGTGGTAGATTAGTTTATTCAAAATCTACTCCCTATGAGGATGCCGGGAGCTCATTCAGTATAAAAATTTCCCCACGTTATGGAAATTGTGTGCTTGAAATTTCCTCTTTTCTACCACTCGCTTTGCATCTGTTTTGTTCCTTTGCTTTCTGTGTCATCTCTTCCTTTCTAATTTTCTGTATTGCTGGTCCATTGACTTGAACGTTTTCCGTCAAGTCTTACATACTTCCATCTGTTAGGATTGATAATTGGGTACATTATAATTTCATTTCTGCTGTAGGGAAGTGTGAACTACTTAATGGCAATTGTATATAGAGAAGGTCAGTTCTTATGTGTAGTTTGTATGTTCATGCATTGATTTCAGGTTTTGTTTTCGTTTTTTTACTCCCTCCCCTGGTGATAAGTTGGGCGGAATGGCTAACGCCAGGGTCATGTCCTTGGATTATTTGCATGGACACAGTGATAGTGGACTTTTTTTTTCCAGTATTATTTTTAGGGCCATCGATGTATCCTCCCGTGGGATGCCAGGAGCTCTTTCAGTATAAATGGTATCCTCACCTTCTGGAAATTTTCTGCTAGAAATTTCCTCTTTCTGTCACTCTCTTTGTTTCTGCCTTGTTCCTTTGCTTTCAGTCAATTCGTCTTGTCGTTTTCTGCCTTCCTGGTCCATTCAGCTGTATGTGTTCGATAAAGTCTTACGTACTTTCTTTTAGAGTGATAATTGCGTACATGATTTAAATACATTTTGGCTCCGGGGAAAAGGGACATGCGAATGCAATTGTAGGTAATCTACGCCTGCTTTTTTGTATGCTTTGGTGTCCTAAGTTATGTTTAAAATCTCCAGTGCGATAATTTGGACGGAGTGGTCAACGCCAGGGGCATTTCCTTAGATTATGTGCGCGAATGCATTGATAATGTATACTTTATTTTCTTTTCCTTTTTTTCCTATTGAAGTATTGTGTATGTTTTGAAACGGTTATAGTTCTGATATGTGGCTCCACACAATCGGCTGGGCTTTAACAAAAGATGGATGTATGTAGATGTTCATTTATTTGAGATAGTTATAGCCCTGATATGGTTCTGAACAGTCGGCTGGGCTTTAACATTAGCAAAAGATTCCGTCGTTAAAATGTGCCCTCTCTTAGACCTAGATTCCGTCATTAATACTCCTGCTACCATCCCAGATTTTGCACAAAAACTGTCCTCCACTAGACCCAGATTTCAAATAAAAACTGCCCTTAACTAGACCCACAGTTTATATAAAAACTGTCCATCCACTCGATCCACATTTCTTATCAAAATTGCTGTCACTAGACCTAGATTTCATTTAAAAACTGCCCTCCGCTAGACCCAGATTTCATCTAAAAACTGCCCTCCACTACACACCCACATTTCATATAAAAACTGCCCTTTAGTAGACCCAGATTTCTTAAAAACACTGCCCTTCACTAGGCATAGATTCCAGCATAAGAACTGTCACCCAGTAGACCAGATTCCATCATAAAACGTCCTCCACCAGACTCAGAATCCATCATAAACAAACATCTCCACTAGACCCAGATTCCATCGTAAACGTCCTCCACCAGACCCAGATACCGTCATAAACAAACGTCCTCCACTAGACCCAGATTCCATCATAAACAACGTCCTCTACTAGACCCATATTACATCATAAACAATGTCCTCCACTAGACCAGATCACTAGACCTATGCTCCATCACATCAACCACCCTCCACCAACACCCAAATTCCATTGCCCTCCATTCGACCCAGACGCCATCATAACAACTGCCCATATGAGACTCAGATTTCATTATAACAACTGTCCTCACTAGACTCATATTCCATCATAACAACTGCCCACTAGACTCATATTCCATCATAACAACTGCCCTCACTAGACTCATATTCCATCATAACAACTGCCCTCACTAGACTCATATTCCATCATAACAACTGCCCTCACTAGACTCATATTCCATCATAACAACTGCCCTCACTAGACTCATATTCCATCATAACAACTGCCCTCACTAGACTCAGATTCCATCATAACAACTGCCCTCACTAGAATCAATTCCATCATAACAACTGCCCTCAGTAGACTCATATTCCATCATAACAACTGCCCTCACTAGACTCATATTCCATCATAACAACTGCCCTCACTAGACTCATATTCCATCATAACAACTGCCCTCACTAGACTCAGATTCCATCATAACAACTGCCCTCACTAGACTCAGATTCCATCATAACAACTGCCCTCACTAGATCAATATCCATCATAACAACTGCCCTCACTAGACTCATATTCCATCATAACAACTGCCCTCAGTAGACTCATATTCCATCATAACAACTGCCCTCACTAGACTCATATTCCATCATAACAACTGCCCTCACGTAGACTCATATTCCATCATAACAACTGCCCTGACGTAGACTCATATTCCATCTTAAGCAACTGCCCTCACTAGACTCATATTCCATCATAGCAACTGCCCTCACTAGACTCATATTCCATCATAACAACTGCCCTCAGTAGACTCAGATTTCCATATAACAACTGCCCTCACTAGACGCTAGAATGCAGTCAAACAGACGCCATGTCATGAGATTGCAGATTTCTATAATTCTGCCCTCACAGACTCTGTTCGTCATCAGTCCGGCGTCTCAGTAGACTCATATTGCCATCTAAAATTGCCTTAGACTCATATTCCATCATAACAACTGCCCTGACGAGACTGGTATTCCATCTTAGCAACTGCCCATACGAGACTCAGATTTCATTATAACAACTGCCCTCCAGCAGACGCTAGAAGGAAAGACAAAAGAGGACGACCAAAAATGTCATGAGATGCACAGTGAAGAGCAGAGTGTTTTATATTTGGGTCGCCTTTCAGCATGACTACTGTTCGTACAGTCAGTCCGGCGTTCTCAATGACTACCGGGGTGTGCTGCATTAAAATTGGCCTTCTTACCGTCCCATCTTAACATCATTGTTGTTCTGGTGGTGTCGGTATAGAATTAGATAGGTCCCCCTTCCCTGGGATGGTTATCCCCGTCGGCCGTATCACCTGAGGTGGGTGTCGATTTAAAAACTGAACCAACTCGATCAATTTCGATGAAAGATGTGATTTTCTTAAGTTTTTGTTTCTTGCCCAGTTAAGAGGGAGTATGCTGACTGTGCAGCAACATATGCTGCCTGTGCAGTGGGGACAGGAATAACGTGCATACATGTATACGAGATAATACGACTAGAGCAGAGGTCTGAGGCGGAGCAATGCTGCCAAAAACAGACAGGCATGGCAAAGTGGCAGTGTTGCCCAACATGCCGCAGAAGGTGTTGGGGAATGGGACCAGGTGTTGATGGTATGTGTACGTTTGTCTTGTGTCGGGGCTGTACACCACGCTGATTATCATAAGATATCCTGGCGTCAACCAGGCCCGAGAGATACAGACACCTGCGATGTTGGT
>CM060309.1:38243924-38248924 GCA_030674185.1 Monoplex corrugatus
GACCAGACTGGAGATGCCATATTTACTAGGAGCTGTCAACAAGACCAGACTGGAGATGCCATATTTACTAGGAGCTATCAACAAGACCAGATTTGAGATGCCATATTTACTAGGAGCTGTCAACAAGACCAGACTGGAGATGCCATATTTACTAGGAGCTGTCAACAAGACCAGACTGGATATGTCTTGTTTAATAGGAGCTGACAACAAGACCAGATTTGAGATGCCATATTTACTAGGAGCTGTCAACAAGACCAGACTGGAGATGCCATATTTACTAGGAGCTGTCAACAAGACCAGACTGGAGATGCCATATTTACTAGGAGCTGTCAACAAGACCAGACTGGATATGTCTTGTTTAATAGGAGCTGACAACAAGACCAGATTTGAGATGCCATATTTACTAGGAGCTGTCAACAAGACCAGACTGGAGATGCCATATTTACTAGGAGCTGTCAACAAGACCAGACCGGAGATGCCATATTTACTAGGAGCTGTCAACAAGACCAGACTGGAGATGCCATATTTACTAGGAGCTGTCAACAAGACCAGATTTGAGATGCCATATTTACTAGGAGCTGTCAACAAGACCAGACTGGATATGTCTTGTTTAATAGGAGTTGACAACAAGACCAGATTTGAGATGCCATATTTACTAGGAGCTGTCAACAAGACCAGACTGGATATGTCTTGTTTAATAGGAGTTGACAACAAGACCAGATTTGAGATGCCATATTTACTAGGAGCTGTCAACAAGACCAGACTGGATATGTCTTGTTTAATAGGAGCTGACAACAAGACCAGATTTGAGATGCCATATTTACTAGGAGCTGTCAACAAGACCAGACTGGATATGTCTTGTTTAATAGGAGTTGACAACAAGACCAGATTTGAGATGCCATATTTACTAGGAGCTGTCAACAAGACCAGACTGGATATGTCTTGTTTAATAGGAGCTGACAACAAGACCAGATTTGAGATGCCATATTTACTAGGAGCTGTCAACAAGACTAGACTGGATATGTCTTGTTTAATAGCTGACAACAAGACCAGATTTGAGATGCCATATTTACTAGGAGCTGTCAACAAGACCAGACTGGATATGTCTTGTTTAATAGGAGTTGACAACAAGACCAGATTTGAGATGCCATATTTACTAGGAGCTGTCAACAAGACCAGACTGGAGATGTCTTGTTTAATAGGAGCTGACAACAAGACCAGATTTGAGATGCCATATTTACTAGGAGCTGTCAACAAGACCAGACTGGAGATGCCATATTTACTAGGAGCTGTCAACAAGACCAGACTGGAGATGCCATATTTACTAGGAGCTGTCAACAAGACCAGACTGGAGATGCCATATTTACTAGGAGCTGTCAACAAGACCAGATTTGAGATGCCATATTTACTAGGAGCTGTCAACAAGACCAGATTTGAGATGCCATATTTACTAGGAGCTGTCAACAAGACTAGACTGGAATTGCCATGATGAAAACATCAAGATCTGAGAAATGATGGGAATAACATCAATCCGCCATCATATCCATCAACAGAAAATTAAGTGATTCGGTCGTTTGACCAAACCATGAAAGGAGAAGCACAAAGCTTCCCACAAAGCTGGCTCCACAAGCATATATTGAAGAGATCTCTACTTTAAAACAAGAGGCAGACGGAGGAAGAGCTGGCTGGATGGCGTGAAAGAGACCTTGACGTCGCACGGCATTTCTCGACTATGGGCCTTTCAGCTCGCTTTGACCGTCAGTTTCTTTTCCCTGCAACATCCATCTGTACAGACAAAGGAGGAGAATAGCAAGAAAAATTGACACATTATTTTCCTTTGCCTTAATCATTTAATACAGTGTCCTCTGGGTTGATCTAAATAAACGTGATGCTGACATTTATCAATGTTTAACCCTTTGACTCTGGCACCCTGTCCACCAGCATCCCGCATTGTCAGCCATGCCAGCAAAGCAAAAACTTAACCCTTTGATTCCCTCACCCTATCCACCAGATTAACCCTTTGACTCGTTAACTGGTGGACCTATCCACCAGCTTAACGAGTCAGAGGGTTAAGGTGGTGGATAGGGCGAGGGAGTATCCACCAGTTAACGAGTCAAAGGGTTAAGCTGGTGGATAGGATGAGGGAGTATCCACCAGTTAACGAGTCAGAGGGTTAAGCTGGTGGATAGGGTGAGGGAGTCAACAAGTGAAGTTTTCGCAGTTGATGGATAAGGTGAAGGAGTCAAAGAGTTAAAATCAATGACGGTTTCAGATAAACTGGCACACAGTATTTTGGGGGATGAGTCTGCAGTTTTGGTTTGCCGTGTTGATCGGAAAGACCACGTTTGGTTCAGCAGCCTTCGAGTGGCTGGCCGAACGTACCAAGGAGTTCTTGAAGTGTTCCGACAAAGGCGCAATGACTGTGTTCGGGTCTTCGTACCTCGACCACAGATTTGTATTTCAGGTTGGTGATTTGGGGTTTTGTTTGTCTCTTTTTCTTGTAACAATTTTTCCCCTTTGTCTCTTTTTCTTTTATTTTTTTTGGGTCTCTTTTTCTTGTGATTTGTTTTCCGTTTGTCTCTTTTTCTTGTAATATCTTTTCCCTTTGTCTGTTTTTCTTGAAATATCTTTTCCCTTTGTTTTTCTTGTAATATGTTTTCCCTCTGTCACTTTTTCTTGTAATTTGTTTTCCCTTTGTCACGTTTTCTTGTAATATGTTTTCCCTTTGTCACGTTTTCTTGTAATATGTTTTCCCTTTGTTTCTTTTTCTTGTAATTTGTTTTCCCTTTGTCACGTTTTCTTGTAATATGTTTTCCCTTTGTCACGTTTTCTTGTAATATGTTTTCCCTTTGTCACGTTTTCTTGTAATATGTTTTCCCTTTGTCACGTTTTCTTGTAATTTGTTTTCCCTTTGTCACGTTTTCTTGTAATATGTTTTCCCTTTGTCACGTTTTCTTGTAATATGTTTTCCCTTTGTCACGTTTTCTTGTAATATGTTTTCCCTTTGTCACGTTTTCTTGTAATTTGTTTTCCCTTTGTCACGTTTTCTTGTAATTTGTTTTCCCTTTGTCACGTTTTCTTGTAATTTGTTTTCCCTTTGTCACGTTTTCTTGTAATATGTTTTCCCTTTGTCACGTTTTCTTGTAATATGTTTTCCCTCTGTCACTTTTTCTTGTAATTTGTTTTCCCTTTGTCACGTTTTCTTGTAATATGTTTTCCCTTTGTCACGTTTTCTTGTAATATGTTTTCCCTTTGTCACGTTTTCTTGTAATATGTTTTCCCTTTGTCACGTTTTCTTGTAATATGTTTTCCCTTTGTCACGTTTTCTTGTAATATGTTTTCCCTTTGTCTCGTTTTCTTGTAATATGTTTTCCCTTTGTCACGTTTTCTTGTAATATGTTTTCCCTTTGTCACGTTTTCTTGTAATATGTTTTCCCTTTGTCACGTTTTCTTGTAATATGTTTTCCCTTTGTTCTTTTTCTTGTAATATGTTTTCCCTTTGTCACGTTTTCTTGTAATATGTTTTCCCTTTGTCACGTTTTCTTGTAATATGTTTTCCCTTTGTCATTCTTTTCTTGTAATTTGTTTTCCCTTTGTCACGTTTTCTTGTAATATGTTTTCCCTTTGTCATTTCTGTTTTTCTTGTAATATGTTTTCCCTTTGTCACGTTTTCTTGTAATATGTTTTCCCTTTGTTTCTTTTTCTTGTAATATGTTTTCCCTTTGTCACGTTTTCTTGTAATATGTTTTCCCTTTGTTTCTTTTTCTTGTAATATGTTTTCCCTTTGTTTCTTTTTCTTGTAATATGTTTTCCCTTTGTCACGTTTTCTTGTAATATGTTTTCCCTTTGTTTCTTTTTCTTGTAATATGTTTTCCCTTTGTCTCGTTTTTTGTAATATGTTTTCCCTTTGTTTCTTTTCTTGTAATTTGTTTTCCCTTTGTCACGTTTTCTTGTAATATGTTTTCCCTTTGTTTCTTTTTCTTGTAATATGTTTTCCCTTTGTCGCTTTTTTTGTAATATTTTCCTTTGTCTCTTTTTCTTGTAATATGTTTCCCTTGTTTCGTTTCTTTTGTAATATGTTTCCCTTTGTCTCTTTTTTTGTAATATGTTTTCCTTGTTTTTCTTGAATATTTTCCTTTGTCTTTTTTTTTGTAATATGTTTTCCCTTTGTCTCTTTTTTTGTAATATGTTTTCCCTTTGTCTTTTTTTTGTAATATGTTTTCCCTTTGTGTCTTTTTTTGTAATATGTTTTCCCTTTGTCTCTTTTTTGTAATATGTTTTCCCTTTGTGTCTTTTTTTGTAATATGTTTTCCCTTTGTCCTCTTTTTTTGTAATATGTTTTCCCTTTGTCTCTTTTTTTGTAATATGTTTTCCCTTTGTGTCTTTTTTTGTAATATGTTTTCCCTTTGTCTCTTTTTTGTAATATGTTTTCCCTTTGTCTCTTTTTTTGTAATATGTTTTCCCTTTGTCTCTTTTTTTGTAATATGTTTTCCCTTTGTCTCTTTTTTTGTAATATGTTTTCCCTTTGTCTCTTTTTTTGTAATATGTTTTCCCTTTGTCTCTTTTTTTGTAATATGTTTTCCCTTTGTGTCTTTTTTTGTAATATGTTTTCCCTTTGTCTCTTTTTTTGTAATATGTTTTCCCTTTGTGTCTTTTTCTTGTAATATGTTTTAACTTTGTGTCTTTTTCTTGTAATATGTTTTCCCTTTGTCTCTTTTTCTTGTTATATGTTTTTCCCTTTGTGTTCTTTTCTTGTAATATGTTTCCCCTTTGTGTCTTTTTCTTGTAATATGTTTTCCCTTTGTCTTGATTTCTTCTAATATGTTTTCTCTTTGTCTCTTTTTCTTGTTTTATGTTTTCCCTTTGTGTCTTTTTCTTGTAATATGTTTTCCCTTTGTGTCTTTTTCTTGTAATATGTTTTCCCTTTGTCTCTTTTTCGTGTTATATGTTTTCCCTTTGTCTCTTTTTCTGGTAATATTTTCCCTTCGTCTGTTTTTCTT
>CM060309.1:38253924-38278924 GCA_030674185.1 Monoplex corrugatus
GATATATACTTTCTGTCTTACATCGTGTATGTAGATATATACTTTGTGTCTTACATCGTGTATGTAGATATATACTTTCTGTCTTGCATCGTGTATGTAGATATATACATGCACTTTCTGTCTTCCCCCGGTGGGGATGCCGGGGGCTCTTTCAGTAAAAATAATAATCCCACCTTCTGGAAATTCTGGGCTAGAAATTTCCTCTTTTCTGTCACTCTCTTTGTTTCTGCCTTGTTCCTTTGCCTTCTGTGAATTCTTCTTATCGTTTTCTGCCTTGCTGGTCCATTCATCTGTATGTGTTTGATGACGTCTTACGTACTTTCTCCTGGGACTGATAACTGCACACATGTATTAAATGCATTTTTGGCTCTAGGGATGCAGAAGCAATTTTAGGTAAGTTATGTCCGTTTTTATACGTGCTTTAGTGTCCTTAGTGATGTTTAAATTTGTTTTCAAGTATGCTTTTTTAATCCCCTGGTCAGCGCCAGGGGCATCTCCTTAGATTCTGTGCGCGAATGCATTGATATGTGTACTTAATTTTCTTTTCCTGTTGAAGTATTGTGTGCGCATTGAAATAGTTATAGTCCTGATATGGCTTCACGCAGTCAGCTGGGCTTTAAACAAAAATAATAACACTTGACATTACTCTCCAGGCCTTTGTTATTGATGCTATATATTTGATCAATCTGCTTTTTTTTAAAATCCAAATAATACTTATACACAGTTTCATTGGTGTACCTGTCTAATAAAGAAGATTAGGAAAAGACAAGCAATATTTATAGGACATATTTTATGAGGAAAGGGGAATTAGAGCACTCGGTCACAACAGGAAAACTGAATGAAAAGAGAACACCAGGTAGACCCAGGGAGAAAATATTGGACGGACCTGCAGGGTGGCTGAATACAGAGAGGTTGGGAGATGTGCTTGCAGCAACAGGGGATAGATTCGTGTGGAGGACCATGATCGCCAACGACGTGCGGCAGGGCACATGATGGCGATGATGATGATGATGATGATTGTACTATTTTTGGAGACGCTGTTTTCTTAATATGGCGACAGCAGAAGGCATCAGGAGTCATGACCTGGATGGGGCCGGCTCCCTTAGAGAGTCTCGAGTTGCTTGACGGGGATTTCTCCTTTGAGGACCTTCTGCTGTCCGGCTCTCCCCAGCGTTTCTGGCTGCCTTTCAGATTTGTACATTCATCTCAGAAGCAGAGTTGGCGGTTTTAGTGAATGTTGAGAGTGAGCGTTTTGATTTGATTTGTATACCAAGCTTCTGGTGCTTTATAAAAACTATCATCATCGTCAATATCATCACTATCCCTTAGAACCTAATGATACTGTTCTTGAGTTTAAAGCGTTCTCAGACTTCACATTTCAAGTGATCGTGTGAACGGAGATGAAAAAAGAATTTATAAGTGTAGATTAACTGTGAACAGTCTGCTTGCGTGAGAAGAGAGAGAGAGAGAGAGAGAGAGAGAGAGAGAGAGAGAGAGAGAGAAGATGGTGGTGGTGGAGGTGGTACGGGTTATTTAGCGAAAAGACCATGACCCTCTGTTTTTTAGTATCTGTCAGTTTGGAAGGACTTTCAGCGTCTGTTACCCCCCGTGGGGATGTCGGGGGCTCTTTCGGTGTAAACTGTATCCCTATCTTCTGGAAAATCTGTGCTAGAAATTTCCTCTTTTCTGTCACTCTCTTTGTTTCTGACTTGTTCCTTTGCTTTCTGTCATTTCCTCCTATCATTTTCTGCCTTGCTGGTCCATTCACCTGTATGTGTTCGATAAAGTCTTACGTACTTATTTTTAGGATTGATAGTTGGGTACATGCATTAAGTGCATTTTTGGCTCTAAGGAGGTGAGATGTGGAAGCAATTTTATGTAATTTATGACTCTTTTTGTATATGTTTTGGTGTCCTTAGGTGTGCTTAAATTTGTATTCAGGTGTCTTTTTTAAATCCCTAGTGCGATAAATAGGACGGAGTGGTCAACGCCAGGGGCATGTCCTTAGATTATGTGCGCGAATGCATTGACATGTGTACTTAAACTTTTTTCTTTATTTTTTTCCTGTTGCAGTTTTGTATGTTTTGACGCGGTTATAGCCCTGATATGACCCTACGCAGTCGGCTGGGCTTCAAACAGAAATGACAGTAACAGTAATAACAGTGTCTGTTAGGACCGTAGGGACCGATACGTAAGAGGCAAAGAGTGTGTAGCACATGGAAGTCTGAACGTTGGTTCCTGAATGTGTGTGTTTTTGTTGTTCATGTTGGCTGTTGACTCTCACAGAGCTGTCCTGTCCTCTGCGTTTTGAGAGTCCAGGTAATAATCATTTCATTTCCTTTCTCGTGGCAGGCACCCATTGAACACATACTGACAGCCAGTGTCATGTCGGCTCCAGCATCTCTAGCCTTCGCCAAGTTGTTGTATCCTGATGACCGGAAACCTTCCATCAATGCAGATGATGCCTACAAAGTGGACAGCACGTGAGGCCATTGACAACTTTAGTCCTTTAATTAACCCTTTGACCCCCGCACCCTGTTCACCAGTATCCTGCATTGTCAACCCTGCTACCAAAGCAAACACTTAACTCTTTGACTCTCTAACACTATCCACCATCTTCCTGCAGAAAGCTGGTGGATAGTGGGGGAGGGGGAGTCAAGGAGTTAAGTTTTTGCAGTTGGTGGATGTTGTGTGTGAGTCAAAAGAATTAACTACCTCCACTTATCAACCGTTCCTGTCAATATTAGCCCTGGTAGCTCAGTAAAAACTTAACCTTTCACTTTTTCGCGTTAATTTTTGTTACTTCCTATCCTATCATCAGCCATAATAGCAAAGCAAAAACTTTAAGAAATACAGGATAACCCGTGGGGATGCCAGGGGCTCTTTCAGTATAAATAGTAACCCCACCTTCTGGAAATTCATCAAGCAAAAGGGGGCTGTTTTTTTTTAGCATAGTGAAATGGCTACCACACGTTCCAGTAAAATTAGTCATGCAACTCCTGCCCTACCCTCCACTCCCTCCCTATCCCACACCTCACCACACCACACCGCACCGCACCACACCACCACACCACACCACACCGCACCACACCACACCACACCACACCACACCACACCACACTTCTTCTCAAAAAGAAATAAGAAACTCTCCTGCAGGTACGATAGTTTTAGAAGAGATCCAATGTATTTCACGTGATGTGATTTTACGTGTTTTTATTTAATCGCATTTTAGATTTGCAAGGTTGACGGTGAGCATGGTTTTTAACTGTTGTCTTTTATCTTAACGGGTTGTTCTTTTCTTTTTGACGTGGTGTTAGTGTTAGTCCTGATATGGCTCTAGTGGTCGGCTGGGCTATAAGCAATATGAACTGAACTGAACTGCAGGCACAATGGAACTTTCCTGGGCGCCCTATCGACCGGGGCCAAGGACGGGATGAAGATTGTAATCGAGGTTGTGGTCGGCTTGTTGGTCTACACCTCTGGCATCGAGTTCCTCGACCAGACGTTCCTCTGGTTTGCTGAACGGGCCGGCATGAAGGGCTTGACCTTGTCGGTGAGTAAGGGGAATGGTGATGGATGGACAGATGAATGGATGGATGGATGGATTGTGGCAGGACAGCCCAAAGCCGTGTGAAGGAGGGTGATGCAGAATGGGCGGAGAGAGGGTGAGGGAGGGTGAGAGAGAGTGAAAAAGAAGAGAACGATGTGGTGAGGGAGAGAGAGAGAACGGGTACGGAATAAGGAGATGGGGAAGGAGAAAAGGCGTAAGGAAGACGAATAAAAAAAGGGTGAGGAGGGAAGAAAAGGGATAAAGAAGATGGAAAAAAACAAAAAAAGGGAGAGTTAGGGGTGAGGAGGAAAAAAGGAGGGAGAGAAGGGGTAAGGCAGAAGAAGAAGAAAGAAATGGAGAGAAAGAGTAAGGAAGAAGAATAAAAGGAGTGACAGAAGGGGTAAGAAGAAAAAGGATAAATGGCGGGAGAGAAAGAGTTAAAGGCTAAACGGAGGAGAGAAAGGGTAAGGAAGAAGGATAAAGGGAGGGAGAGAAGGGGTAAGAAAAAAAAGGATAAATGGCAGGAGAGAAGGGGTTAAAGGCTCAAAGGAGGGAGAGAAAGGGTAAGGAAGAAGGATAAAGGGCGGGAGAGAAGGAGTAAGGAAGAAGGATAAAGGGTGGGAGAGAAGGGGTAAGGAAGAAGGATAAAGGGAGGGAGAGAAGGGATAAAGAAGAAGGATGAAGGGTAAGGAAGAAGGATAAAGGGCGGGAGAGAAGGGTAAGGAAGAAGGATAAAGGGAGGGAGAGAAGGGGTAAGGAAGAAGGATAAAGAGAGGGAGAGAAGGGATAAAGAAGAAGGATGAAGGGTAAGGAAGAAGGATAAAGGGAGGGATAGAAGGGGTAAGGAAGAAGGATAAAGGGAGGGAGAGAAGGGGTAAGGAAGAAGGATAAAGGGAGGGAGAGAAGGGGTAAGGAAGAAGGATAAAGAGAGGGAGAGAAGGGATAAAGAAGAAGGATGAAGGGTAAGGAAGAAGGATAAAGGGAGGGATAGAAGGGGTAAGGAAGAAGGATAAAGGGAGGGAGAGAAGGGGTAAGGAAGAAGGATAAAGGGAGGGAGAGAAGGGGTAAAGAAGAAGGATAAAGGGAGGGAGAGAAGTACAAGGAAGAAGGATAAAGGGAGGGAGAGAAGGGGTAAGGAAGAAGGATAAAGGGAGGGAGAGAAGGGTAAGGAAGAAGGATAAAGGGCGGGAGAGAAGGGTAAGGAAGAAGGATAAAGGCTGGGAGAGAAGGGGTAAAGAAGAAGGATGAAGGGTAAGGAAGAAGGATAAAGGGAGGGAGAGAAGGGTAAGGAAGAAGGATAAAGGGCGGGAGAGAAGGGGTAAGGAAGAAGGATAAAGGGTGGGAGAGAAGGGGTAAAGAAGAAGGATGAAGGGTAAGGAAGAAGGATAAAGGGCGGGAGAGAAGGGTAAGGAAGAAGGATAAAGGGCGGGAGAGAAGGGTAAGGAAGAAGGATAAAGGGAGGGAGAGAAGGGGTAAGGAAGAAGGATAAAGAGAGGGAGAGAAGGGATAAAGAAGAAGGATGAAGGGTAAGGAAGAAGGATAAAGGGAGGGATAGAAGGGGTAAGGAAGAAGGATAAAGGGAGGGAGAGAAGGGGTAAGGAAGAAGGATAAAGGGAGGGAGAGAAGGAGTAAGGAAGAAGGATAAAGGGAGGGAGAGAAGGGTAAGGAAGAAGGATAAAGGGCGGGAGAGAAGGGGTAAGGAAGAAGGATAAAGGGTGGGAGAGAAGGGGTAAAGAAGAAGGATGAAGGGTAAGGAAGAAGGATAAAGGGCGGGAGAGAAGGGTAAGGAAGAAGGATAAAGGGCGGGAGAGAAGGGTAAGGAAGAAGGATAAAGGCTGGGAGAGAAGGGGTAAAGAAGAAGGATGAAGGGTAAGGAAGAAGGATAAAGGGCGGGAGAGAAGGGTAAGGAAGAAGGATAAAGGGAGGGAGAGAAGGGGTAAGGAAGAAGGATAAAGAGAGGGAGAGAAGGGATAAAGAAGAAGGATGAAGGGTAAGGAAGAAGGATAAAGGGAGGGATAGAAGGGGTAAGGAAGAAGGATAAAGGGAGGGAGAGAAGGGGTAAGGAAGAAGGATAAAGGGAGGGAGAGAAGGAGTAAGGAAGAAGGATAAAGGGAGGGAGAGAAGGAGTAAGGAAGAAGGATAAATGGAGGGAGAGAAGGGGTAAGGAAGAAGGATAAAGGGAGGGAGAGAAGGGGTAAGGAAGAAGGATAAAGGGAGGGAGAGAAGGAGTAAGGAAGAAGGATAAATGGAGGGAGAGAAGGGGTAAGGAAGAAGGATAAAGGGAGGGAGAGAAGGGGTAAAGAAGAAGGATAAAGGGAGGGAGAGAAGGGGTAAGGAAGAAGGATAAAGGGAGGGAGAGAAGGGGTAAGGAAGAAGGATAAAGGGAGGGAGAGAAGGGGTAAAGAAGAAGGATAAAGGGGAGGGGAGGAGAAGGTAAAGGAGGGAAGAAGGATAAAGGGAGGGAGGTAGGAAGGGGTAAGGAAGAAGGATAAAGGGAGGGAGAGAAGGGTAAGGAAGAAGGATAAAGGGAGGGAGAGAAGTACAGGAGAGGAAGAAGGATAAAGGGAGGGAGAGAAGTAAAGGAAGAAGGATAAAGGGAGGGAGAGAAGGGGTAAGGAAGAAGGATAAAGGGAGGGAGAGAAGGAGTAAGGAAGAAGGATAAAGGGAGGGAGAGAAGGGGTAAGGAAGAAGGATAAAGGGAGGGAGAGAAGGGGTAAAGAAGAAGGATAAAGGGAGGGAGAGAAGGGGTAAGGAAGAAGGATAAAGGGATGGAGAGAAGTAAAGGAAGAAGGATAAAGGGAGGGAGAGAAGTAAAGGAAGAAGGATAAAGGGAGGGAGAGAAGGGTAAGGAAGAAGGATAAAGAGGGAGAGAAGGGATAGAGAAGAAGGAATGAAGAGGTAAGGAAGAAGGATAAAGGGAGGAAGAGAAGGGTAAGGAAGTAGGATAAAGGGAGGGAGGAGAAGTATAAGGAAGAAGGATAAAGGGAGGGAGAGAAGTATAAGGAAGAAGGATAAAGGGAGGGAGAGAAGGAGTAAGGAAGAAGGATAAAGAGAGGGAGAGAAGGAGTAAGGAAGAAGGATAAAGGGAGGGAGAGAAGGAGTAAGGAAGAAGGATAAAGGGAGGGAGAGAAGGAGTAAGGAAGAAGGATAAAGGGAGGGAGAGAAGGAGTAAGGAAAAAGGATAAAGGGAGGGAGAGAAGGAGTAAGGAAGAAGGATAAAGGGAGGGAGAGAAGGAGTAAGGAAGAAGGATAAAGGGAGGGAGAGAAGGAGTAAGGAAGACGAAGACAACAAGGGACAGAAGAGGTAATGAAGAAAGAAGAAACATGGCAGAAAAGGGTTAAGGAAGAAGATAGGAAAGAGAGAAGAAGTAAGGAAGAAAAAAATGGAGGAAAATAAGGGGAAAGGCAGACAGAAAAAAAGGGATAGAGAGAAAGAGTGAAGAAGAAGAAAAAAGCGAGGTAGAGAAGGGATAATGAAGAAAATTGGGAGAGAGAGAGAAGATTGGGAGAGAGAGAAAGGAGTAATGTGGGTGCGAAGGGGAGGGAGGGAGGAGAGAGAGAATGAGCGAGAGAGAGCGAGAGAGAGAGAGAGAGAGTGAGAGAGAGAGAGAGAGAGAGAGAGAGAGACAGACAGACAGACAGACAGACAGACAGACAGACCGACAGAGACTGTCCGAGCCAGTCCAATTTAATCCGAACCAACCATCTCTATTGCCACGTCTATGTCTGAACCTGAAATGTTTACCGGTACAGCAATATTGAAACCATACTGTGGAATGTGTGTGTGGTGTCTTAGTGGTTCACGCAACCAGTCTAGGACACCAGAAACCCCGGGCTCAAACCACGTGTAGGACAGGGATCATCTCCTGCCCTTCCTCCCCGCCTCTACAGTAGATCTTAAGTGATTGTTTACACGCTAGTCATTCGGATGAAACGATACACATAAGACACATTCAGCGCACGTTAAAGATTCCACAGCAGCAATGGCACTGTCACTGGCCAAATTTCTGGGGGGAAAAAAGACAAAAGAAAAGTCCACTTTCAGAGGTAAACTGAAATACACACAAAAAGTGGTGCTGCACTGCGGCGACAAGCTCTTTTCCGGGGGAGGGAGAGCAGACTGAATTTAATGTGGTAAATCCGTTGTATGAAAAGAGAGGGAGAAAAAGAGGGAGGGAAGAGGGAGGGAGAGAGGGAGAGAGAGAGAGAGGAGAGAAGAGAGAGGAGAAAGAGGAGAGAGAGAGAGAGAGAGAGACTGACTAACTGACTGACTAACAGAGACAGAGGCCAGATAGATAGACAATAGATAGATAGATAGATAGATAGATAGATAGATAGATAGATAGATAGATAGATAGATAGATAGATAGATAGATAGATAGATCGATCGATTGATTGATTGACTGATTGACTGATTGGTTGATTGAGAGAGAGAGAGATACGAGAGAGAGAGGGAGAAAAGAGATAGATTGATCGATTAACTGATTGATTGATCGAGAGAACGACAGGCGAGAGAGAGAGAGAGAGAGAGAGAGAGAGAGAGAGAGAGAGAGAGAGAGAGAGAGAGAGAGAGAGTGAGAGAGAGAGAGAGAGTGAGAGAGAGAGAGAGAGAGAGAGAGAGAGTGTTTGCTTGCTTGCTTGCTTGATTGAGATGGATAGATAGATAGATTGATTGACTGAGAAAGAGAGAGAGGCGAGAGAGAGAGAGAGGAAAAAGAGAGGCGAGAGAGAGAGAGAGAGGGGAGAGAGAGAGAGAGAGAGAGAGAGAGAGAGACGAGAGAGAGAGAGAGAGAGAGAGAGAGAGAGAGAGAGAGAGAGAGAGAAAGAGACAGAGACAGAGAGAGATGCGATCAGTACAGTCGTCCAACCAACACTCATGATACAAATTTAACAGTGGAACTTTGTCATTCTGCCCCTAACAGAAAATGCTGGCCTACGTGTTCTACCCTGTCACCTACCTGATGGGCTTTGAGGGTTACGACTGTTTCCAGGCGGCACGTCTTCTGGGGCTGAAGATTCTCACCTTGACCACGGTCAGTCTCAGTAGTGCCATTAGCCTCTGGTTTTGTGTGATGTCCCCATGTCAAATTGTTAGTCTGTCTTCAAGCCTTGTCCACACACCGGTCGATGCACCAAATTCCAGTGGTAGCGCTGATAAAATACCAGTATAAAGTATAGACTAGGTAAAACATAGTCTAGGTAGGGCCTCAAGACCTGGCTAGCTCATAGGTTTATGTGCAGGCTTCTTAAGGCTTGTGCCGTGATCACCGTACACATGGCACTTGTGACGATAGTGCAGATGGAATTCGTTCCGTACACGGAGACGTCATCTTGAGAAACTGAAACTGGAGCTGAAACTGTCCACACACCAGTCGCCGTGGCGTAGCGGTTAGCAACACGGACTACCGACTTGAAGGTTGTGGGTTCGAATCCCTATCAGTCCTTTCAAAATCATTATGGGATATTTCGTCCCACAGCCAGCCGGCTCCTACCCAGAGTTGAGCGTGTTTTTTTGCTCTTTGGTGAGATTTGGATCACACAAGTCATTGAGGGTGTTGCTCAAACCTTCTGACCAACACTGCAGGTGACCGTATCTCTCGGGCCTGGTTGACGCCAGAATGTATTATGATAGTCTTGTTTGCATGAGTTTGCACGGTCGCAAACCACGCCAGAAAGAAAGTCTGTATGTGCGTGTGGCCTCCAGTCCACCCAGCTGTGAATGGGTACCTGATCCTCTAAAGGTTTGGGGAAAGTGAGACAGTAAGCGAACACCTGAGTTTCGAGGTCTCTACCACCTCACTCCTAATACGACCCGGTTTACGTAACGGACTCTCCCTACTTCCCTTAGGGATGCCAGGGGCTCTTCCAGTATGAATAGTATAAGTATCTCATCTAGAAATTCTGTGCTACAAATTTCCTGTTTTCCGTCACTCTCATTTCTCTGCCTTCTTCTTTCGCTTTCAGTAGTCTCTTCCTATCATCTTCTGCCTTGCTGGTCCATTCACCTGTACGTACTCTGCATAGTATCTCATTACTTTCAGTTAGGATTAATGAAGGGGAAATAACCGCATTTTTGTCTCTAAAGAAATGTGATGTGCGGAAGTATTTTCTAGGTAATGCAGGCCAGTTTTTGTATGTGCTTTAGTGTACTCTAGTTGTGTTTTCAGTTTTGTGTTCAGGTTTGTTTTCTTTAAACCCCTAGTGATAAATTGGGCGGAATGATCAACGTCAGCGGCATTTCCGTAGATGTTGTTGATGTTGAATATTAACGCCACAGCGCAGCTACGATTAGGGACTGACTTGAAAGTTGAATCATCGAAGAAAAAGAATGACGTCTTGTAGTTTCCATGTATATCCTTAGATTGATTGATTGATTTGATTCAGTTTTACGTCAGCACCCACCTCAGGTGATATGGCCGACGGGGATAACCATCCCAGGAAAATGGGGGCAATGGGAGACTTATCTAATCTTATACTGACACCACCAGAACAACAATGATGCTAAGATGGGACAGTGAGAAGGCCAGATTTAATGTAGCGCACCCCGGGATTCGAACCCACAACCATTCGGCATAGCCTAGCATGTGAATCCGACGCTCAAACCAACTGAGCTACAGAGGCCCGCGTATATCCTTAGGTACGTGCGGAAATGCGTTAATATGTGTAATTAAATTTTTTTTCCGGTGTTTTTTCTTCAAGGTAAAAGATTTGTTTTTAGATTTTTGTAGCCCTGATGAAGTTTTAGCAGTCAGCTGGACTTTAAACATAAATACTTACAGTAATGTAATGGACTATCTATACCCATACCTAAGTGTTTTGTTTATTTGCTTAGTTTTTTTGACCATATCGTACACTCCACAATGCACACACGAAAACTCGTCTCTTCATAGCAAGTAATTGCACACAGGCCATACAGCGCTAAGTGGTACAGTTTTTAAGTAGACAACGCAAGAACTGCTCGTCATCTCTGTCTCTCCCCCCCGCCCCCCCCCCCCCCCCCCCCCGTCTATTTCAACTGCTGCTTACGCAATAGTGCTTCTGGAGGGGAATAACAATTCCGTGGTTATGATTTTAACCATACTCAAAATATATCACCAAACTTGTTTCAGGGAGAGCGCAGGGGAGGCGAGGGGAAAGAAAGGTATCGCTAAAATTTATTAGCGTCGTCCTATTTTTTTTCTTTTGTACACACCAACCATCAATCAATTCAGTACATAAGACCCCGGCGAAATCTATATTAAAATTTCATTCATTTTTCATAATAAAAAATTGATTTATTAGAGAAAGCTGCCCGTATTCGCGTTGTGTTCATACGAACAGGAAGCACTGAAATCGCATTATGAAAATTAGGACATGACACTTAATCAAAAGAATGTAAGATATTTTTTTCAAATCCTACATACCGATTTATCCTCGCTGAACCACGCAAGTCGATTCACAAAACAGCGAAGTTTAAGACAAGGGAGGGAAGCCAAAAACTTCACACATTTTTAAACTGGAGGCGATTCCTTCCCTTAGTCCTATGTTTAGTGCTCAACTGGCTTGACGTGTGATAATCATTATCTTGAATTCATTGGGTGATGCTGTCGTGTCGTCTTTGCGCGCTCGAGAGAGGTCATTCCCTGAGAATCTGTACTCATTTTGTTCTTTTTTCTTTTTAGACATTAAAAGTGTAAGCAATTTTAGGTAATTTAGGCCCGTTCTTTAAACATGTTTTAGTATCCTTAGTTGTGTTTAAATAAATTTTGTAATTAAAAGGAAATCTCCTGTGTGATGAATTGGACGGAGTGGTCAACGCCAGGGGCATTTCCTTAGATTATGTGCGCGAATGCATCGACATGTGTATTTAATTTTCTTTTTTTCTTTGTTGAAGTAGTATGTTTTGTAACGGATATATAACCCTGACATGGCTTTACGCAGTAGGCTGTGCTTTCATCAAAAATGACAGAAAGTTTGGCATATATGGTTAAAGCTATTGGAATGACTGTCCAAATGTTTGAAGGGTCCACTAGCAGTAAAAACATCTCTGAATAAACTTAATCGTTACGCGGTATTAGAGTCTTATAACTCAAACGCTGGCCATAACAAAACGTGTTTTATTTCAAGTTTACTGTTATTGTTATTGTTGTTTTTAAAGCCCAGCCGACTGCGTGGATCCATGTCAGGGCTATAACCGTTTCAAAACACATACAAAACTTCAACAGGGGAAAAAAGAAAGAAAATTAAGTACACATATCAATGCATTCGTGCATACAGTCTAAGGAGATACCCCTGGTCTTGACCACTCCGTTCAATTTATCACACAGGGGGTTTAAAAAACATACCTGAATACAAAATTAAACATACCTCAGAACACTAAAACAGGCATAAATTACTTTAAAGTGCTTACGCATATCTCACTTCCCTAGAGCAAAAATGCACTTAATACATGTACCCAATTATCAATCCAAAGAAAAAGTACGTAAGACTTTCGTCGGCCTCTTTACATCTCAGGAGATGATAGTCTGCACAGGAGGCGTTGTGGTCATGACGTGCACTTACGCCAAAAAAGCCTAGGCTTAAAACCGGTATCTGCTACTCTCCGTGTTGTGTCGATGCTGTGTTACCAGCGAAGCTGGAGTGACCTCTCCAGGTGCAGCAGGCCTGGGCAAGTGAATATGGAGGACGAGCTGTTGCCCATGCAGCAGATCCCCCCTCTCCTCGCCACTAGTAGAATCCAGGGGAAAGACGGAGGCCTGTACGCCTGGTACCAGGGGCGACGCAGGAGTTGCCAGAACGAGGTTGTAGACAACGGCGAACTGCCTTAGGGACTCCGACTCCGGATTTTTCCTCAGGGTTGACTCCCGAAGCCTTTCCTATGAGTGGGTATGGCCGAAAGGCAGCGGAGGTTTGAAATCAGAGTTTTCCTTCTCTTAGATGAGCTGTCTTCCCAGACTGATGAGCCCCATCTATCCAAAGCACTGGTTTTCAGGCGCCAGTAACCCGCCTTCACCCCTTCTCCTATCAGTAGTAGCAGTTCCGCCGGGCTTATATCTAAGCCACGCGAGCAGGCTAGGAGCTGGACTTAGTTGTCAGAAGCTATTGGAGACGCGCGCCGTGAGGGGCATTTTATAGACAATGGGAGCTTGTCCCCATTGCCACCCCTCGGCTATGACAACCTTGGATACCAAGACGTAAGACTTTATCGAACACATAACAGGTGAATGGACCAACAAGGCAGAAAATGACAGGAAGAAATGACAGAAAGCAAAGAAGGAAGAAAGAAACAAAAAGCGTGACAGAAAAGAGGAAATTTCTAGCACAGAATTTTCAGAAGATGAGGATACTATTTACACTGAAAGAGCCCCCGGCATCCCCACGGGGACTAGAAGTTTACTAACATTTGCATACTACAGCTACTGCTGTTGTTGCTTACTGCAACAAGGCAAATCTGTGTATATGTCCATTCTTATTTGACCACAGCACATGTAAGTATATATACATTTCTAATTTTAAAAGCGAAATAGTTTTAGTTAAAAAGAAACTGTTGTCGTGTATGTAGGTACTTAATGATTTTTCAAAAAATGATTTTTACACATACACACATACGCACACACACATACGCACACACGCATACGCACACGCACACACACACACGCACACACGCACACACACACACACACACACACACACACACCACACACAAACACACACTCTCTCTCTCTCTCTCTCTTTCTCTCTCTCACACACACACACACGCACACACACACACACACATACTCTCTGTCTCTCTCACTCTCACACTCACTCTCACGTACAACACGCACACACACACACACACACACACACACACAACACACACAACACACACAACACACACAACACACACACACACACACACACACACACACACACACACACACACACACACACACACACACCTACCTTTCCACTCAAGACCCAACAGATCGATATTTGAGGCTGAACTCTTTGCAATATTGATGGCTTTAAATTACTGAAGTCTTGTACTCCCGCATCCTGTCTGCCAGCAGCGCCAACCATTCCAATAGTTTTAATAATATATACTAAACTAATGCATAAAGATAAAAAAAGTCTTATTTTTGGAAACACCAACTGCTTAAATTATATATGCTAAACTAGATTCATAAAAATCAAGTCTTATTTTTGGCAACACCAACTGCAATTAATCATAGATGCTAAACTAGATCCATACAGATCAAGTCTTATTCTTGGCAACACCAACACCTTTTAATCATGTATGCTAAAATAGATTCATAAAGATCAAGTCTTATTTTGGGCAACACCAACACCTTTTAATCATGTATGCTAAAATAGATTCATAAAAATCAAGTCTTATTTTTAGCAACACCAACACCTTTTAATCATATATGCTAAACTAGATTCATAAAAAAATCAAGTCTTATTTTTAGCAACACCAACACCTTTTAATCATATATGCTAAACTAGATTAATAAAAATCAAGTCTTATTTGTGGCAACACCAACTGCAAAAAATCTTAACCCTTTGACTCCCTCACCTTAACCATTAGCAACCTGCCAAAACTTAACCCTTTGACTCCCTCATCTTGTCCACTACCTTTCTGCAGGAAGCTGGTGGATAGGGCGAGGGAGTCAGAAGGGTAAAGTTTTTGTAGTTGATGGACAGGGTGCGGGAGTCAACGGGTTAATAACTTTTATTGTCACAATAGTACAGATGCTGTTTTGTGTTGAACCAAAATAGATACTTCAAGCCCTCGAATAATTGAAATTATAAACAAGATGAGACAGGAAAATAGAAACAAGCCAAAGATCGGAAATGAAGACAGAAATAACCCATTAACTCATATTCTATTTTTAGGAGCACTAATTTTCATTTCTATGAGATACCGTCCCATTGGTTGTTTTATTATAATGATATGGTTGACAGATCTGCCAAAAAGGGGGCTAAAAGCTCACCAGAATCAAACAATGTACTTCTCCCTCTCTTACGCTTGTTGTTGCTGTTGTTGTTGTTGTTGTTGTTGCTGCTGCTGCTATCATTGCTACAGTTGTTGCTGTAAACTGCTTGTTGCATTGTGTTTTCACACATTGATGCATACACATAATATAATCCACATTTCTTGTACAATCTGCAATGCATACACATAATATAATCAATATTTCCTGTATAATCTGCATTTCATACACATAATATAATCCACATTGTTTGTACAATCTGCAATGCATACACATAATATAATCAATATTTCCTGTATAATCTGCATTTCATACACATAATATAATTCACATTGTTTGCACAATGTGCAGGTGAAATGAAACTTAACGAAAGCTGATACAGATCTATTGTTGACTATTTTACAAAATGGCTCACAGTAGTATAAATAAAACAAACAAACAAACAAACAAACAAACAAACAAACAAACAAATAATTAAATTAATAAACAAACAAACAAATTATAAATAAATAAATAAATTAATAAATTACATGAATGAACAAATAAATAAATAAATGAATGAATAAGTAAGTAAATGTGTAAGTAAATAAGTAAGTAAGTAAGTAAATAAGTAAGTAAGTTACTAACTAACTAAACGAATAAAATAAATAAACAAACAAAAAATAAACAAATGAATGATTACATGAAACTATTAAACAGATAAGATGTGCCACGAATCAGATGTTCATGATGTGAATGGACCTTCCAGGTGGCGTTCATAGACCTGGGCCAGACCATCACGAACAGGAAACTTCTAGAGAACTACATCAACACTTACAACGGTACATGGTCCTACGTTGGCGATGACATCTTTCTGGAGGCCACCAACACCACTCTTGTTGGAGGGGTCATCTCGGTAATCACTTTCATTGTCTGTTGTTAATCATCGTCCACCTCATTTTTTTCTCCACCTCCTCCTGTTCTCCTCCGCCACCACCTCCTCCTCCGTCCTCGTTGACTTCATCATCTAAGACAGACCCAAAAAGTGCGTGAAAAATAAAACTCTAAGGTCAATTGCAAAATAAAATACTAAGTTTTAAGACGAACCAAAAATGTGACTGAAAAATTAAGGTCTATTGGAAAATTTAACTCTGAATTCTAAAACGGACCAAAATTGTCCCTGAAAAATAAAACTCTAAGGTCAATTGCAAAATAAAACGCTAAGTTCTAAGACAAACCAAATATGTCCCTGAAAAATTAAAGTCTATTGGAAAATAAAACTCTGATGTCTAAGCCGACCAAACTGTGCCTGAAGAATAAAACTCTGAGGTCAATTGGAAAAATAAAAGCCTGAGGTCTAAGACGGACCAAAATGTGCCTGAAAAATAAACCTCTAAGGTCAATTGGAAAAGAAAACCCTAAGTTCTAAGACGGACCAAAAATGTTCCAGAAAAATTGTCTATTGGAAAATTTAACTGTGAGTTCTAAAACTGATCAAAAATGTTCCTGAAAAATAAAACTCTGATGTCAATTGCAAAATAAAACCCTGAGTTCTAAGACGGACCAAAAATGTTCCTGAAAAAATTACGGTTCATTGGAAATTAAAACTCTGATGTCTAAAAGACGGACCAAAAATATGCCTGAAAAATAAAACTCTAAGCTCAGCTGGAAAATAAAATCCTGAGGTCTAAGACGGACCAAAACTGTGCTGAAAAATAAACTCTAAGGTCAGTTGGAAAATAAAATCCTGAGGTCTATGACGGACCAAAACTGTACTGAAAAATAAACTCTAAGGTCAGTTGGAAAACGAAACTCTCAATTCTAAGACGGACCAAAAATATGCCCGAAAAATAAAACTCTTGAGGTCAATTGAAAAATAAACCCTTCAGTTCTAAGACGGATCAAAAGTGCCTGAAAAACAAAACGCTATGGTCTATTGGAAAATAAAACTTTGAGGTCTAAGACGGGCGAAAATGTGCCTGAAAAATAAAACTAAGGTCGACTGGAAAATTAAACCCTAAGGTCTAAGACGGACCAAAAATGTTCCTGAAAAACTGATGTTAATTGAAAAATTAAACTCTAAGTTCTTAGACGGACCAAACATGCGCCTGAAAAATGAAACTCTATTGGAAAATAAAACTGAGGTCTAAGAAAGACCAAAAAAGATGTGTCTGAAAAATAAAACTCTAAGATTAATTGAAAAGTAAAACTGTGAGAAAAGCTTTTTCTCAGAAACTTCTGACAATAGTTAGCTGGGTTTTTTTTTCATTATCAGGACATCATCGTTGTCCAGAATGCACGTCAAGTTTTATTTCAGCTGAAGCTTCTTTAAGGTCACGGTGACCTTGAGAAGTGAAAAGGATTTTGTGTTATGATTTTTGTATAAAAAGGGAGATTGTTAAAATGGCTTGACCATCAGTTTTTTCCTAGTCTCTTTCTGTCTGTCCGTGTTGTCTCTATATTTGTCCTTCTTTTCGAATTATAGAATATAATTCTGTTTTTATTTCTTTTCTCTCTCTGCTTTCTCTTCGCATTGCTCTCTCTTTGTAAATCTCTCTGAATTTCTCTGAGTCTCTTTGTCTGTCTGTTTCTGTCCGTCTGTCTGTGTCTGTGTGTGCGTGCCTGGAATGTGTATGTGTGTGTGTGAGTGTGTGTGTGGTGTGTGTGTGTGTGTTTGTGTGTGTGTGTGTGTGTGTGTGTGTGTGTGTGTGTGTGTGTGTGTGTGTGTGTGTGTGTGTGTGTGTGTGAATGCCTGGACGTGCGCGCTAGCGCGTTCATGCACGCATATACGAATGCGTATTTGCGCGTGCATACGTGCGTGCGAACAGGTGAGAATGCAAACGCGTCTGTGCGGCATGCGTATACATACATACGTGCGTGCGTAGGCGCACTGGCGCTAGGCCAACGTGCGCGTGTGCGCGTGCGCGCGTGCGCGCGTGCGCGAGCAGTGATTTGATCCGAAAAAGAAGTGAAGCTATTGCCATGGACGGTCACGTAGCGAGGATGTTTTGTGTGGAGAACAATGGTGCCCTGTGGAAAGAAGCACAAGGACATGCACCTTCTTCCTCTCCTGCTTTCTCTGTTCTGTCTTTTGTTGTCGTTGTTGTTGTTGTTCTTTTTTCACACAGGCTCGCTGTCTCTTTTGATAGAGCTGTCGACTCGACTCAATATCTTGTGTCTCGATTTTAGTCTTACCCTGCAACACACACAGTGGTAGAATGAGAATGGGAATTTACTTTAAAAAAAATCCCAGGATAGGAGCAACTTTTTGGCCAACTGGCCTTTATCATGCATACACAAAAGACACTAAAGAATATATATGGTATATATGTATTTATAGCTGTATCTATCTATCTGTCTCTCTTCTTCTATCTGTCTGTCTGTCTGCCTGCTGTCTGTCTGTCTGCCTGCCTGCCTGCCTTGCCTGCCTGTGTGTCTGTTTGTCTGTCGGTTATCTATCTATCTGTCTATTTTATTATAAACACACGCTCACACCACACGCACACACACACACACACACCACACACACACACACACACACACGCACGCGTGACACAACACACTCATCACACACACACACACACACACACACACTCACTCACTCACATCACACACACACACACACACACACACACACACACACACACACACACACACACACACACACACACACACACACACACACACACACACACACACACACACTCAGTTTAGGGGGCGGGGGAAACAGTCATTATCATCAAGTGCCCTGCTACATGGCATTGGCGATCATGGCCCTCCATATGCATCTGTAGCTTGTTGCCGCAAGCACATCTTCCACCCTCTCTGTCCTCAGCCATCCTGCAAGTCCGTGGCCAGAGAAAACAAGGAGGGGAGACAGTAGCAGCAGTTTCCCCCTAGTTTGGAGTATTTCATTCCTTGTTGTATTTTGTGTGCGTTTGACAATGGCCAGTTGGCTGAAACAATTGCGCTGTTTTTGTGTGTGTGTGTTAACTTCATATTCTCATCCTATTTTTGTGTGTTTCTTGTTCCTAATTGTTTAAACAACCCCCCCCCCCCACCTGGGATGCCAGGGGGCTCTTTCTTAATAAGTAGTGTCCCCATCTTCCCGAAATTCTGTGCTAGATATTTCCTCTTTTCTGTCACTCTCTTTGTTTCTGCCTTCCTCCTTTGCTCTCTGTCATTTCTGCCTATCATTTTCTGCCTTGCTGATCCATTCACCTGTTATGTGTTCGATAAAGTCTTGCGTACATTCTCTTAGGATTGATAATTGGGTCCATGTATTAAGTGCATTTTTGGCTCTAAGGAGGTGACATATGTCAAGCAATTTTTAGGTAATTTAGGCCTGTTTTAGTGTCCTTAGTTATATTCAAATTTGTGTTAAGGTATTTTTTTTAAATCCCCTGTGTGATAAATTGGACGGAGTGGTCAACGTCAGGGGCATGCCTTCGATTACGTGTGCGAATGTATTGATATGCGCACTTAATTTTCTTTTCCTTTTTTTCTTCCTGTTGAAGTATAGTGTGTGGTTTAGAAACGGTTGTAGCCCTGATATGGCTCTACGCAGTCGGCTGGGCTTTAAACAACAATAACAGTAACAGTACTTGTTTAAACGGACACTGTAACTTTGATTTAGATTCCGCCCTGCAACGTACAGTTTGGCTTATTTGCAGTTTTATCTGCAAGCTCCAATCATTCTGGTGGAGTGAAGGGGGGGGGGGGGTGTCAATTTTTCATATGTCTCGTTCCCCTCTGTCCCCATTTCAATACCCCCCGTGGGGATGCCGGGGGCTCTTTCAGTATAAACAGTACCCCCACCTTCTGGACATTCTGTGCTAGAAATTTCCTTTTTTCTGTCACTCTCTTTGTTTCTGCCTTGTTCCTTTGCTTGCTGTCATTTCCTCCAGTCATTTTCTGCCTTGCTGGTCCATTCACCTATATGTGTTCGATAAAGTCTTACACACTTTCTCTTAGGATTAATAAGTGGGTTCATGTATTAAGTGCAATTTTAGATAATTTATGCCCGTTTTTATACATGTTTTGGTGTCCTTGGGTATGCTCAAATTTATATTCAGGTGTTTATCTTTTAATTCCCCTGTGCGATAAATTGGACGGAATGGTCAACGCCAGGGGCATGTCCTTAGATTATGTGCACTAACGCTTTGATAAGTGCACTTAATTTTCTTTTCCTTTTTTCTTCCTGTTGAAGTTCTGTATGTTTTGAAGCGGTTATAGCCCTGATATGGCTCTACGTAGTCGGCTGGGCTTTAAACAATAATAACAGCAACGGTAATTGTTTAAACAGACACTGTCACTTTGATTTGGATTCTGCCCGGCAACGTACAGCTTGAGCTTATTCGCTGCCTATCTGCAAGCTTCAGTCATTCTGGTGGAGGGTCAGTGTTTCATATGTTCCGGTCCCTTTGTCCCCATTTCAAAACCTTGCTAGCTAGAGAGCACAGGAATCTGCGCAGGCTGAAGGAGTCTACCGGATAAATGCTGGCAGATTTGGGTGGAGCGCATACGAGATTATCTTAGCACGAATAATCCCGCTTCAAAACATTCCTGACTCCCAATTCCAGACTCTCCTGTTCTCTTGAACAAACAGAACATAATCCAAAACAAGTGTGATTGCCCGCGTTCAAGCAAACAGGAATCAGACAAACAACAACAAAAAACAACAAAAAACAACAACAAACAAACAAACAAACAAAAAAAAACAAAAAAAGAGAGAAACCACGAAAAAAGAATAAGAACGCATATTTAATACAATCAGACAGACAGGCGCAAATTTTCGACCAACTGGCCTTTGTCAAGCGTAAGATCACAAACAAACAAACACCAAATACGAAAATTAGGAGAGAAAAACTGAAACTTCCCTGCTGCTTCGTCCAGCATGAGAAAAAGACTAAACTGACTCAAACATAGCATAAACAGTGAAATGGCGGGAGTGGTGGTCGAGCGGTTGCTGAGTTCGTTGAGGAAGAGAAAGTCCCGGGTTTGAATCTACATCAGGGCAGGGATTTTTTTCTCCCTGTTCACTCCCGCATGGAAAGTCTTTTGTGTGTGCGGTCTCCGTTTCAGTTCCAGTTTCTCAAGATGAGGTTTCCGCGCTCGGAACGAATTCCATATGCACTAACGTCACTGGTGCCATGTGTACTGATGGTCATAGCACAAGCCTTAAGCCTGCACATAAACACACGAGCTGGCCAGATCCTGAGGCCCTACCTAGCCAATGTTTTACCTAGTCTGTATAATAGTATACTGGTATTTTATCAACTTATCATTGGGATAATCTTGGTTACATGTAAAAGACATGTGTATCTGTGTGTCTTATCTTAAAAAAAAGGAACTACATATAAAATAAATAAATAAATAAATAAATAAATGATTAAAGATCTGAATCACAACACAACTAGCTATTCTGTAGCTAGGCTCTAAGGAAGTGAGATATGCAGAAGCAATTTTATGTAATTAAGACCCGTTTTGATATGTTTTTAGTGTCCTTACTTATGTTTCAATTTGTATTCAGGTATGTTTTTTTTAAATCCCCTATGCAATAAATTGTGTGGTCAGCGCCAGAGGCATGTCCGTAGATTATGTGCGCCAATGCATTGATATGTGTTCTCAATTTTCTTTTCCTTTTTTTCTTCCTGTTGAAGTATTTTGTATGCTTTGAAACGGTTGTAGCCCTGTAGAAGTTGCCAGATTCATTCATCTGCGAATGTGTATCTGCTTTCTGTTCAGGGTTAGGGAAGGTAGTGCAGTATGAGAGAGGAAACGGACACCGCTCTCATGGTACTCATCATCATCATCATCATCAGGTGCCCTGCCGCACGACGTTGGCGATCATGGACTTCCATCTGTCTCTATCTCTCGTTGCCTCAAGCATCTCCTCCACCCCTCTCGTCTTCAGCCACTCCGCAAGTCCGTCTAGCATTTTCTCCCTGGGTCTAGTGTCTCTCTCATGGTACTGCATTGATAAAAAAGTTATGTTGGTCTCTGTTCCCTAAGACCTCCGGGTTATGGACAATACCTTTAATCTTTTCATTGCCTAGCACCAAGTCTTGATGGAGGCAGACACAAGAAGATCATTCATAAGGAAGATTAGGAAAAGACAAGAAACATTTATAGGCCGTTTTATGAGGAAAGGGGAATTAGAGCACCTGGTCACAACAGGAAAGTTGGAGGGAAAGAGAGCACCAGGTAGACCCAGGGACAAAATATTGGACGGACTTGCAGGGTGGCTGAGGACAGAGAAGATGGAAGATGTGCTTGTGGCGACAAGGGATAGGTGCATATGGAGGGCCATGATCGCCAACGCTATGCAGCAGGGCACATGATGATGATGATGATGGGCACCACAAGGTTATGAGAAAATTTTGAACCTGTTGCTCCAACTTCCAGCTGGAATTTCAAGAATGATCTGGATGCTCTTTTTTAAAAGTCTGGAGTGTGGAGTTTGTTCCAGAGGGATTCATCGCACTCGGACAGTTCCATATGAGCTCTACCCATATCCGCCAGCAACTGTCTGGCAGACTCCCTAGCTCTGGGCAAAATCTTATGCGCTAGTATCCCGCGTGGGGATGCTGGGGACTCTTTCAGTATAAATAGTATCCCCACCTTCTGGCAATTCTGTGCTAGAAATTTCCTCTTTTCTGTCACTCTCTTTGTTTCTGCCTTATTCCCTTGCTTTCTGTCATTTCTTCCTATCATTTTCTGCCTTGCTGGTCCATTCACCTGTATGTGTTCGATAAAGTCTTACGTAGGCCTACTTTTTCTTAGAATTGATAATTGGGTACACGTATTGTATTAAGTGCGTTTTTGGCTCTAGGGAGGTCAGATACGTCGAGGGAAGTTTAGGTAATCTAAGCCCGTTTTTGTATATGTTTTGGTGTCCTTATGTCTGCTTAAAATTTGTATTCAGGTGCATTTTTTAAATCCCCTGTGCGAGAAATTGGACGGAGTGGTCAACGCCTGGGGCATGTCCTTAGCTTATGTGTGCGAATGCATTGATATGTGTACTTAATTTTCTGTTCTTTTTTTTTCTGTTGAAGTTTTATATATTCTGACGCGGTTATAGCCCTGATATGGCTCCATGCAGTCGGCTGGACTTTAAACAACAATAACAGTGATTACGCGCTAATAAAGTTTCGGAATGAGAATGGGCGGGAGGAACAGAGCTTTAAAACACTAAGCTGATACTACCAGTCCAACGGAAAAACATTAAGATGGGCAGCGAACAGGCCCGTTCTCAACGTTGCGGGTTGGGATTGAACTCGAGGTATCAGATCTCGAGCCCACGGCTCTGTCTATAGAACCTACCAGCCCGCTTGCATCCTCTGGATGAGAGAGATAAACTGACGCCATCCTGTCTCTCTCAAAACTGTGGAATAACAGTGACAATGACTGTGATAGTATGGAATAATAGTGATAATGATGGTATAGAATAACAGTGACAATAAGTATGATGGTATGGAACAATAGTGGCAATGACTATGATGGTAACGATTCTGCCGACAGAAATAACGATGATGACGGAAACAGTAACGACGACGACGACGGCGATGACGCTGATGGAGATGACTGTGATGATAACAAAATGACAGCAACAATAGAGATTGTGCTAAATCCAAAACAAGTGTGACTGCCTGCGTTCAAGCAAACAGGAACCAGAAAAAAACACGAAAAAAGAACAAGAACGCGTATTTAATACAAGACAAGACACGCAAATTTTCGGCCAACTGGCCTTTGTCAAGCGTAAGATCACAAACAAACACCAGATACAAAAATTAGGAGAAAAAGACTGAAACTTCCCTGCTGCTCCGTCCAGTGTGAGAAAAGGAATACACTGACTGAAATGACATCATGTTTTTGAGTAAATATGATGTCGTAGAGGAAGTGAGATGAATTCTGCAATTCTGAAAAGTGGTCATGCCATATTAATATTGTTGTATCCTGTAGAGGGTCCAGGGCTTAAATTAAAACTATGATGCACTAGTGAAGAGTAGTGTTTGGAATGTAAAGGATCCCACTTTGAAATAATGCATAAGAGAAAATATAAGCTTATGATCGACTGACTGGGAAAATATTTAATCAAGAGGCATGGCTGATGTAAATGGATCGTGCCTAGTGCAACGAATCTGGTCTGTCCTTGGAATAGGAAGAAAAACATCAGAAACCAACAACCAAAAGGCTGAAGGGAAAACCGGAGTCCCTGGAGAAAAAAAAACCGCTTAGTTTGACGCGACTGGGCCTGTCTTGTGAAAGGAGAATTAAAACAGATTGAATTTAAAATACAAATACAAAAGGCAAATGTGCAGCCGAAAAGACAAGACCTTACTGGGATGGGAAAATCGTGATAATAAGGTCTCTTTCAGTAAATCACCATCGAGGTAAAACATACATGGGTTGAAGGGCACCTTAAAAGAAGACAATAGTATGCATAAAATCATCCAAGCAGTATAAACATAAATTGTACATGAGGGACAAGAAAGTTAATACCTATACATTCGAGCGAATACACACACACACACCAAGGTAAAAGTACATGCACACAGAGCTATGTCCAGATAAAAGTACATGAAGTGGCATGATACTGAATTCTGTTAAAGAAATCTTTATGGTTTGTCATTGAGGCCATGTGGCTTGCGTGTTCCAAGTTAATCTGTAAGATGGGGATTCTCTGTCTTTCCTGTCTATGGTGCTGTTACTGTACAGAAGCCACAGACCTTTCACTCGGATGTTGTTGATTGAGTGGTCCGACTGGTTGAAATGATTTGAGATAGTTTTATCTCTTTGATGTCGGATATCAGCCAAGTGTTCTTTGAAACGTGTATCAAGGGTACGTCCATTTTCACCAATGTTCAGTTGAAAACATTTAGAGTAGCTGATCAAGTAGGCAATGTTATAGGTTTGACACATGTACGATTTGGGGCCTCTGACTGTGGTGGCCGAGCACACGAAAGGACATGTCTTGCATTTAGGTGTGTTACATGTAGAGGTTCCTGGAGGTTGGCTGGCTGGTTTTCTGAGTCTTGAACGGACCAGCAAGTCACGGAGTTTCGTGTCTCTTTTGTGGACAATTAAAGGAAGGTGGTCAAAGATTTCAGCTACTGTAACAGTGGACTGTATAATGTCCCAATTGGACAAGATGATTTTTTTTACACAGAAGGGTGACAGACTAACTGAGAACCGGACGATCATCTGTGGCAGCTTTTGGCTCAGAATGGAGGACGTTTGATCGAGAGACAGAGTTGACTTTTTTTTTCGGGCTTCATTGATGGTACTCAGTGGGTAATGTCTACATAAGAAGAATCTGGTCATTTCATATTTGTCATGGAAGTAGTCATCATCTGAACACAGGCGTCATAGTCGCAAGAGCTGAGAGTAAGGAATGCTGTTTCTGGTGTTGGAAGTGTGAGATGATCGATAGTCCAGATAAGAATGTGAGTCTGTTGGCTTGTAGTGGATCGGAGTAACCAGTTTTTCATATCGAAGTGAATCTTCGATGTCA